>CM077676.1:267093365-267615865 GCA_039707655.1 Elymus sibiricus | reverse complement strand
TGCGATGGGAATTCAGATCGTCTCCGGCGCGATCTACACGTCGGAACCGAGCTTTATTGTCGATGTCGGCATCTTCGTCACCGGCTCCACTAGTCACCTCGGCTGGGCCGAGGACCAGGCTCCTCTTCGGATCATCAAGATAGGATGGATGTCTTCATCATCATCAACTCTGATCTCATCCGGGATCATGGAAAAATCATCCATGGTGCTCGGGGCTCAACGTCAACATTGCCCTTGCGCGATCATGCAGTTTTTTCTGGACAGCGGGTTCGCGTCCACCGTCACCGCCTCCTCGAGCGTCGTTTTGATGAATCCTTTAGTGGAATTGTGTGGAATTGAGTCTATAATGACCTCGTAAAATTTCGTCGTATTCCGATGGAGGAATCTCCGGCGATCTACGATATACCGGAGCCTTGTCAAATCTGGACGTGAATCTGGACGAGTTTAAGGCGAGGAGTCCAGCGTCCAGCTCAGACATCCTTTGGAAGATCCAACCATTGATCAGCTGCGGAATTCCTATATCAACCATCCCTCAAAATTTCAGCTCGATCTGACCGTTCAAATTCTGGGAACAGCCCGAGGAGTGCGCCAATTTCCGGATCTGTTTTCTGCGTGAAAACGAATCCGACCCGAGTTCATCTTTTTCATGAACAGATTATCGGACATCCTTTTTGAAGGGAATTTTTTATAGGGTATTGTGTTTTGTTTTCAAGCACGTGCCTGCAAATTTTAAGCCTTTTCCGAGGCGATCTTTGTCGTCACGCCGGTGTCAAACCAGCCCAGCCACGTTGCTCCATGGCTGCCGACCTGCGCCAGCATCGACTGCGCCGTCGCTTCATCGAGCCGACGACAACCACCTCGGATCATCACCTCGGCGAGCCGACCAAGAGTTCTCCACCGCTCTCCCTAATGATCATCAAGATAACATCGTCACCTTACGGATTGCACGGGTCGGGCGCGCTAGCATCGCCGCGCGGTCACTTCTCAAGCCGGCATTGACAGCGTCACAAAGTTTCGACCTGCGTCGGCATCGCCGCGCCATTGCTTCTTCGAGCCGATGTCCACCTTGCCGACCTGCTTTGACACCTCGGCAGGCATGGGGGTTGCAACGTCACCTTACCGACCTGCTCCGACACCTCGGCTAGACCGGGGGCTTCGCCATCTCTTCATCAACCTACTTCGGGGACTTCGGCGTCACCAGCCGATCAGTTTCGTCACCTCGGGTGGACCGGGGGCTTCGCCTCGCCACATCGACCATGTCGCGTCGCTGCTTCATCAAGCCGAGCTCTTCGCTCGGCCACCTCGGGCTTGGGGGCTGGGACCTCGGTCAAGCCAAGGACTATGCATCCTCGTCCCGCCACAAGCCCGCACCACGTCATCAACGCCGGGCACATTAACCAGCTAAGTCGCTTTCATGCTTAAATTTTCTAAATTCTTAATTTTTTGTTTGGTTCGACCAAGCATTATATTTATGTTAAAATCTGTTTGTTAGAAACGAGGTTCGTTAAAAACCGCTTCTTTTTCCCATGTTAACTGGGGGCTCTTAAATTTATATGAGCCGTTATAATAAGTGTTTTATTCTTAGTCGTTGCAAAGTCTTTTTCTACTACTCCTTTTTCCGACGTGAGTGTGTGGTCAATAGCCGGATAGCCTGGTTTCTCTCTAAAGCCGCTCGATTTTAGTTCGCTAAACTGGCCTGGGAAGCACTCCGCCTTCGGGATAGGAGGTTGAAGCCGAAGGCTGACCCGCTTGAAGTCTGGAGATCGGATGTATCATGTTAAAGCACGAGATTGGCACCAAAAAACTTGATTTAGTTTGGACGTAAAGTTTTTCCTAAAGTTTTTTGGTTTTCCGAGCTTATGGCACCTTTAAGCTATTTGTATGTTTTTCTTTCAGGAGGCGGGCCATCCTCATGACCGAGGTGCCAAGCGTAATAATTCAGCTCGGGAGATGTTTTCCGACCCGCAGCTCGGCATCTTTCCTGTCGACCTACACCTCGGCGTTGGCGAAACACACATGACGTCTGGACTAGTCCCGAGGAGATTCGATCCTCAGGTTGGTCGGCCGCACCCAACCTGAGTCTCGGGGGATACTGTGTATCTCCAACATAACTCTCGCAGTACAACGTCGGATGCATTTAAAGCATCGGCAATATCAACGGGGGGCTACAACTAGAGTCGAACCCACCAAAAGCCAAGGTACTCCGAGGAGTCCTCGGCAAAACGTTCTTGGATATTGCTTTATATGCATCAGTTTCGAATTGTGTCTTTGGTCAATAGTTGGGTTGCCCGGCTCCTGTGCTTGCCTCCTACATCCCGCTTTGTTCGGCTAGGTGTGCAAAGGGAGAACCACTGCGATTGTACTTCCGATTTAACTGGTCAAGTACCTCAGTGGAGAAAGCCGAAAACTGACTGTCACAATGAGCGCAAACTGGTCAGCGATCCGATGACTATGTCAAACTATCGATCGATAGAGGTTACCCCATGGGCCTTTCATAAAATTGGCCGAAGTGTTAATGGCTTGACCTCGGCTGACGCCGAACACTAACCGGGGGCTAGTAACTGGCCTCCCAACTTTAAACTCCTATGACTAAGTGAAAGTTATAAAGCCTGGATATCTGATTGCCTCGTTTCCGCTAACACAACCGCCTCCGGGCACCGAGACGTCGGCTAAGGGTTGTCTTGTTACTGCGGAAACACCCTGCGTAGCATCTACAAAGGGGTAGAAACCGACGATGGGCCACTCTCAAATGATAATCGGTCACAAAGGAGTCAAAATAGCATATAGCATAAAAGTGTTTGTATTCAATATATGAGCGCTGCCTTCCATAATTATCGTTATAAAGCCATAAATATGCATCAATTTGACTTCAGATTTTGGCCAAGCTGGGTTGCATGGCTCCTGTGTTTACACCCTACGTTACCGATTGTTCGGCTAGGGGGTAAAGGGAGCACCTCTGTGATTGTTACTACCGGGTCATCCGGGTTAGTACCTCAGACTGGGTGAAGCTGAAAGCTTGCTATCTTAAGAATATAATTGGTCGGCAACGACGGAAGTGAAAATTTTGGTTCATTAAGACCACAGAGTTTGGGAACTTTCCCCAAACTAAATCCTCAATATTTTTCTCCCACATTGATCGGAGGTGAGGTCTCATGATCATGGTCAACTTGACAACCTGGGAAAAGGAACCTATAAAGGAACTATTTTTCCCAGAAGATGTTACTTTTGTTAAATAGTAATATAACATATCTCTCCGCGTACCTTTGTTTATAAAACCGTATGGCCGGATTGCCTTGTTTGTCATAAATCTTTGCCCTTATAAAGGCTTTATAAAGTAGGACAAACACTCCTCAGCTACTGGCCGAGGAGGTGAGGTTGAAGCGGATGGTCGGTCAACAAAGTTTTGTACAATGCGGATCCGAGCATTAATGATGTAAAGTACTTGGATACGTAGAATCATTACACATAAATTGTGATTAAAGTCAATTTACCCCGGATATCGATCCTTAATTCGGCCACCCTTGCCCAACTTAAGGCTTGGGGGCTACTGGGCTTCGCGCTTCTCACTTAAAAGTCATTAACGGGTTACATCGTTCCCCTGATCTGGTGTTGCCACCTGACCAATGGCTCGAGGGCTACTGCATTGATGATTCAATGCAGAAAATTCAAAGTGCAAAACAGTTTCCGAGGAGATTACGATCCTCGGGTTGGTCGACCGCACCCAACCTGAGTCTCGAGGACTATGCACACCGTGTTTCTGTTCCTAAATATGATGCCGAGCTAGGAATTGATCCTCAGGCCAATTTCGTGAATCGACCTGAGTCTCAGGGGCTACTGGGATCAGCGGTTTTATGTTTTCCTTCAGGTGCATCTCGGATTTTAGGCCGACACACACACCTTGATGGCGACTGGCTATATATCTCGGTAGAGAATAAATTGCACCAATCAAAAATATATCCGCAAAAAATCAGCCCAAGACCGAGGTGGTACCGAGGTGGTGCACCACCTCGGAAGCAGTCCGGCATAAAGCTCGGCTGCGAGTGGCTGGCTCCATAGAGAACTTTTTCGGCGTTAAGCTCGGATAACCTCCTTCAACTTTTTCAATACTGAGGTAACACCTCAGATACAGACCGGCGTTGGAGCTCGGCTGCTAAAATACACCTCGGATACAGACCGGCGTTGGAGCTCATCTGCAAAAGACACCTCGGATGCAGTCCGGTGTTGGAGCTCGGATGCAAGAGGACACCGCCGCACGGGAAAAATTTCAAACCCGAGGTATGGCGTAAAAAATAACAAGGCATTGATAAAGGCCAAGAACCTAAAGGGGCTCCTCGGATACCCGACGTATGAACTCTTCGGATACACCTCGGCCATCCTCAAGATCGGAGATGGGAAGATTTGTTGAACCAGTTTTCAAGACCGACGACCGAAGACGAAGAACAGTTCGGAAGAACCGAGGAGCGTCCCAACTTGAAGACCGGTTCAGGGGGCTACTGATGGTGTCCTGGACTAGGGGGTACTCATCACGTCGTCTCCCGACCAGGTAGATCGGGCCGAGGACCCCCATGGCGGTTCACTCATGGGCCACTTCGGGCAGTCCATGACGAATACAAGGAAGATTCCACAAGACTTGGCGCCCAAGACGAGGACTCTACTAAACCCTAGGCCTCCGATGCATATATAAACCAAGGCCAGGCTAGTCAATATATGAACTCATATTCATTAGATCAATCTCGTGGTAGATACACGTACTCTGTACTATCCCCATATCAATACAATGAAAAGCAGGACGTAGGGTATTATCTCTTCGAGAGAGCCCGAACCTGGGTAAAATCCTGTGTCCATGTTACCATCGCTCCAAGACGCCTAGCTTAGGACCCCTACTACGAGATATGCCGGATTTAGAACCGACAGCAACCCCCTCTTTATAGGGGGAGTGCGGGGGGCTGGCTCTTCACCGTCTTCGGGCGGCCACCAACGTTCGCCAATCCCGCGCCCTGCGCTCTGGCCGGGCGCATTACTCCAGCAACCGCCCACATTCGCCAATCCCGCGCCCTGCGCCCCCTGGCCCGGCGCGTCACTCCAGCTGCTGCCCTTCTCCACCAATCCACTGCCCTGCATGCATGCAGACGCGCGTGATGGAGGGGCGCAGAAAAAGGAAAAGTAAAGACAGACATGGCAGTTATCCTTTGCCACGCGTGGCTATGCGCCCGTTCGATTTGAACCAACGGCACCCCACGTATGAGCATACCCCTGGTCTGAGCACGCCTAAAGACCGTCCGCCCGACGACAAGGTTTGCCGGGAGGTGACCAAGAGCACGCCCAAGACCAGACTAATGAAGAAGCAAAGAAGATCTCAAAAGATGATAACCATCATGACAAAAATTATAGCGGTAGTTTTCCCGCCACGTGTCTGTGCATTGTATGGGCCTAGCCCAACAACGCTTCGGACACGCGTATGGCCCAGGCCCGGGGGCTCCTATCGATGTATAAAACATGGGTATTTTATACCCTGACTTATGCACAGACAGTAGCAGCCTCCTTGCCGGCCAAGCCTTGTCGGGAACCGCCAAGACCAAAATTCAAGGCCCAATTACAGAAGCTCAAGACACAGCACCAACAAGCACTCAACTAGTGTTGAAGATGAAGACATTCCTTGCCAGCAAGGCTAAACCAGCAAGGTGGAGACCCAGCAAGCTCCGTACCGGCAAGCTCCTGCCAGTCCTCCAGCGCTCCACCTCACCGGACAGATGTTCGCAAATGGATGAGGTGTCGACCGCACAGGCTGGTTGGTGAGGCTTGTCGGGCACGTGTCAGCGCACTGGGGCAGGATTTCCTTTTAATGACACCCGTCCAGGAGGCATGTCAGGCTAATATGAGGTAGCTAGGCAAGCGGTGCAGAAACCTTGCCGGGACTACCTCTCCACATGACACCTAACGGTGCATTTAATTCCTTTGTCCTAAACTAGCAGAGTTAGGTATGATAGCACTGTTTGCTATCTAATCGACATGTAATTACTGTTTTGCCATTGTGGTAACCCCTTGAGCTTTAAAAGGAGGGCCAAGGCAACAGTTAGGGGGATTCGGACCCCTTTTCAAACACTGGCACGTCTCGTGTAGCAGCTCTCTCCGCACCTTGCCGGAAGAAGCCCTCCTTGTACTTGGGTTTTCATACAACCAATACACCAAAATAGGAGTAGGGTTTTACGCTTCTCAGCGGCCTGAACCTGGGTAAATCCCTTGCGTCTTCCATTGATTCTGCTCTTTGCGCACGTTGATCTCCCCTGCTGAACCACAAAGGGGCTGGATGGCCCCATAGATGGACGTTCCCACGACAATGGCCCCCTCTGGTACTTCTTTCTTCCAATATTTTTTATTTATTCCAAAATAAATCTCCGTGAAATTTCAGCTCATTTGGAGATGTGCAGAATAGGTATCTCTGACATAGCTTTTTCAGGTCCAGAATTCCAGCTGCTGGCAATCTTCCTCCTTGTGTAAATCTTGCATATTAAGAGAGAAAAGGCATTAGAATTACTGCACAAAGTGTTATATTGATTAAAAACACTATAAATAACAGTAGTAAAACATGATGCAAAATGGACGTATCAACTCCCCCAAGCTTAGACCTCGCTTGTCCTCAAGCGAAAGCCGATATCGATAATCATGTCCACATGTTTAGAGAGAGAGGTGTCGATAAAAACAAAATACGGACATAGTAGCATCATGATCATTATTATAACAACAATATTGATTATCATAAAACTTCTCATGAGCAAGTAACAATTCATCACAACAACGAAGTATAAGACATAAACTTTCTTGAAAACTAACAAACTATGTTCTCAGTCAACAATGCAATTGCAATTCATCATATTTTCGGGAAGGGTCTCATGTAGGAGCTTTTTAGCAAGTCCACATACTCAACCATCATATAGTCTTCTATGATTGCTAACACTCACAACATATATATGGAGCAAAAAGTTTCAGCCAGACACATAGAAAGACAGGGGCTTATAATTTTGCCTCCCAACTTATTCACCTCAAGGGTGATGTCAACAATAATAACTCATGATCACTCATATTCAACTGGATATATGTGCCTAGATCTTTGCCCACCACATGATGCTTGCAAAAGAGAAAAATCAAAAAGGAATAGAGGAGAACACTATTGACTCTTGCATAAAAAGTAAATACATAAAAGTAAAAGATAGGCCCATCGTAGAGGGAAGAAGAGGTTGTCATGCGCTTTTTGTTGTTGGATGCACAAGCTCTTAATGCAAAGGAACGTCACTTTATATTGCCCCTTGTGATAGCAACCTTTATTATGCAGTCTGTCGCTTTTATTTCTTTACCATCACAAGTTCGTACAAAGCTTCTTTTCCCTTACAATAAAAGTTCATACACATTTAGAGGAAATTTTTATTGCTTTTTGCACCAATGACAACTTACTTGAAGGATCTTATTCAACCCATAGGTAGGTATAGTGGACTCTCATGACATGAAACTGGGTTTAAGGGTTTTGGATGCACAAGTAGTATCTCTACTTGGTGCGGATTTTTGGCTAGCAAAGATATTGGGCAAGCACCACATGTTGAAGGATCTATGACAATATAGCTTCAATGTGAATATAAGCAAACATAATTCATTATGTTGTCTTCCTTGTCCAACGTCAACAATTTGACATAAAATACTTAATGGGGGCTCATAATCATAAAATATGTCCAAGATAGTATATTTGCATGTGAATCTTCTCTTCCCTATTAATTTTGTTCATGAATTGCATCATTGACCAATGCTATGTTTGTTAACTTTCAATAAATTTTACCACTTATACTTTTCTTTATGTAATGTCATTACTTTCCATAAGATTAGCATATGATCTTTTTCATTATTTTAATTGGTAGGATTGAAACATAGAAGCAAAAACTCAAACTACTCTTTATTATATAACTCTCAACTCAATTACATAGATAGATAGATCATGAAACTAGCACTCAAAAATAGATCATACTAAACTTTTATTCAACTAAATCACGAAATCACTAAGGATCAAACTAAAAATAGGTAAAGATAATAAAAGTGATGGTGATATGATACCGGGGCACCTCCCCCAAGCTTGGCACAAG
Organism: Elymus sibiricus; assembly: GCA_039707655.1. NCBI lineage: Eukaryota > Viridiplantae > Streptophyta > Magnoliopsida > Poales > Poaceae > Elymus > Elymus sibiricus. The sequence goes on along the minus strand of CM077676.1, from coordinate 267,607,739 downwards.
CCAAGGGGAGTGCCCATACCCATGTACTCAAGTTTCCTTCTTCGGTGATGGTGGTGATGGTGAAGTGGCGAGCTTGTCCTTCAGCTTTAGCAGATACTCCAATTTACGGTTGATGCTCTGAAGGGCGATGTTTTGCTCTTCCAACAAAATAACTTCACGAGTGAGGGATGTATTCTGTGCACTAACTATTTCAAACACTCTTAGGGCTTCAATTACGGATAGGGGAAGATGATCATAGAGGGGTTGAAGGATATCTCCCTTCTCTGCGGCCTCCTCCATGGGGATGGCTTGCCCTTCTTCCGGAACCTGGGTTCCCGCAACTTCCTCGGCCTTGTCCTCCTTGCCATTGTCTTCCTCCCCCGACGACCACTCATAGTAGACCTCGTGGTAGGGGCGTTTGCCCAGCGATGGCTGCACAATACGGTGCTTGGTACGGAGCCTTCGGGGAGCCATGGCGATCTAGATCTGTCGGAAAAATAGCACGAAACAAGAACAGAGGAGATTTCTATGATACGGTGGTCAAAACGTCCGGGAGTATATATAAAGAATTTTTATCTTGCAAAACAAGTATTCCAGCAGAAAACGGAGTCGGGAAGGCTCACGAAGGGCCCACGAGCCACCAAGGCACGCCTGGGGGGTGGTGCGCCCTGGTGCCTCATGTGCACCTTGTGGGTCCACTCGGCTGTTTCTTATTTTTGTATTTTTTCTAATATTCCAAAACTGACAAAAAGTATTTTTATGGAATTTTTGGAGTCGGTTTACTTATCGTATCACGTACCTCTTCCTTTTCAGGGTTCTGGAGTGTTCCGGAAGGACTCTTTTATGTATTCCTCCGGTGTAATTGTTTCAATAATATTAGTTTCAACATTAATGGGAGTACCTAAAATGTAGTGCTTAATTCTTTGCCCATTCACCACTCTCGGATTAGTGCCTTCGGAGTTGTTTATTTTGATAGCTCTGGAGCGATAAACTTCTTCGATGATATACGGCCCTTCCCATTTAGAGAGAAGTTTTCCTGCAAAGAATCTCAAACGAGAATTGTACAATAGAACTTGCTCACCCACTTTGAATTCCCGTTTTTGAATTCTTCTATCATGCCATCTTTTAACTTTTTCTTTAAACAATTTGGCATTTTCATAAGCTTGGGTTCTCCATTCATCTAGCAAGCTAATATCAAATAACCTCTTTTCTCCGGCAAGTTTAAAATCATAATTGAGTTCTTTAATTGCCCAATATGCTTTATGTTCTAACTCAAGAGGTAAATGACATGCTTTTCCATAAACCATTTTATAAGGAGACATACCCGTGGGATTTTTATAAGCAGTTCTATAAGCCCATAATGCATCGTCAAGTTTCTTAGACTAATTCTTTCTAGATCTATTGATGGTTTTTTGCAAAATTAATTTTATTTCTCTATTGCTCAATTCTACTTGACCACTAGATTGAGGGTGATAAGGAGATGCAATTCTATGGTTGACATCATATTTAGCAAGCAGTTTACGGAATGCACCATGAATAAAATGTGAACCACCATCAGTCATTAAATATCTAGGGACTCAGAACCTCAGGAAAATAACTTCTTTAAGCATTTTAATAGAAGTGTTATGATCAGCACTACTAGTTGGAATAGCTTCTACCCACTTAGTAACGTAATCAACAGCAACTAAAATATGAGTATACCCATTGGATTTAGGAAAAGGTCCCATATAATCAAATCCCCAAACATCAAATGGTTTGATAGCAAGTGAATAATTCATAGGCATTTCCTGACATCTACCAATATTAGCAATTCTTTGACATTCATCACAAGATAAGACAAACTTACAAGCATCCTTGAAAAGAGTAGGCCAATAAAAACCAGATTGTAATACCTTATGTGCAGTTCTGTCTCCCGCATGGTGTCCTCCGTAAGCCTCGGAATGACACTTCCGTAGGATTTGTTCCTGTTCATGCTCAGGTATACAGCATCTAATAATACCATCTACTCCTTCTTTATAAAGATGTGGGTCACCCCAGAAGTAATGTCTTAAATCAAAGAAGAACTTTTTCTTTTGTTGGTATGTGAAACTAGGTGGTATAAATTTAGCAACAATATAATTAGCATAGTCCGCATACCAAGGAGTATTACGAGATGCATTTATGACAGCTAATTGTTCATCAGGAAAATCATCATTAATTGGTAGTGGGTCATCAAGAACATTTTCCATTCTAGACAAATTATCTGCTACTGGATTCTCAGCTCCCTTTCTTTTAATAATATGCAAGTCAAATTCTTGTAGCAATAGAACCCACCTAATGAGTCTAGGTTTAGCATCTTTCTTTTCCATAAGATATTTAATAGCAGCATGATCGGTGTGAACAGTTACTTTAGAATCAACTATGTAAGATCTGAATTTATCACATGCAAACACAACTGCTAGAAATTCTTTCTCAGTAGTAGCATAATTTCTTTGGGCACTGTCTAGAGTTTTACTAGCATAATGGATAACATTTAATTTCTTATCAACTCTCTGTCCTAGAACAACACCAACAGCATAATCACTAGCATCACACATAATTTCAAAAGGCAAGTTCCAATCAGGTGGTTGAACAATAGGTGCAGTGGTTAAGGCTTTCTTAAGTGTTTCAAAGGCTTCTACACAATCATCATCAAAAACAAATGGAACATCTTTTTGCAAAAGATTGGTAAGAGCTCTAGAAATTTTAGAGAAGTCTTTAATAAATCTCCTATAGAAACCAGCATGACCAAGGAAACTTCTTGTACCTTTAATATCTTTAGGACATGGCATTTTCTCAATAGCATCAACCTTAGCTTTATCAATTTCAATACCTCTTTCAAAAAATTTATGCCCCAAGACAATACCTTCATTCACCATAAAGTGGCACTTCTCCCAATTCAAGACAAGATTAGTTTCTTCACATCTCTGCAAAACTCGATCAAGGTTGCTTAAGCAATCATCAAAAGAAGTTCCGTAAACGGAAAAATCGTCCACGAAAACCTCAACAATCTTTTCACAAAAGTCAGAGAATATAGAAGTCATACATCTTTGAAAGGTAGCAGGTGCATTGCATAAACCAAAAGGCATATGTCTATAAGCATAAGTTCCAAAAGGACAAGTAAAGGTGGTTTTCTCTTGATCTACAGGTGATACAGGTATTTGAGAGAAACCAGAATAACCATCTAGAAAGCAAAAGTGTGTATGCTTAGACAATCTTTCTAACATTTGATCAATAAAAGGTAAGGGGTAATGATCTTTTCTAGTGGCTTTGTTTAATTTTCTAAAATCAATTACCATCCTAACTAGTTACAATTCTTTGTTGAATGAATTCATTTTTATCATTAGGAATAAGGGTAATACCTCCTTTCTTAGGGACACAATGAACAGGACTTACCATCTACTATCAGCTATGGGATAGATTATACCTGCTTCCAGAAGCTTTAATATTTCGGTTCTTACCACCTCTTTCATCTTAGGATTTAATCGTCGTTGGTGGTCGACAACTGGTTTAGCATCAGGCTCCATGTTAATTTTGTGCTGACATAGAGTGGGACTAATGCCCTTAAGATCATCAAGAGTATATCCAATAGCAGCATGGTGCTTCCTCCGAGTTTTTAGTAATCTCTTTTCTTCATGCTTTGAAAGGTTAGCACTAATAATAACAGGATATATATTCTTTTCATCTAGATAAGCATATTTCAATGTATCAGGCAATTGCTTCAATTCAAATACAGGGTCACCCTTAGGTGGAGGAGGACCTCCAAGAGTTTCAATAGGCAAATTGTGTTTAAGGATAGGTGGTTGATCAAAGAACATCTTATCTATTTCATTTCTTTCATTCATATGCACATCGTTTTCATGGTCTAGCAAATATTGTTCTAACAGATCAGTAGGCGGTACGGCAATAGAAGCAAGAATAACAATTTCATCTTTACTAGGCAACTCTTTATCATGAGGTTGTCTACGAAACTTGGAGAAATTAAACTCATGAGACATACCACCAAAATTAACACTAACAGTTTCTTTAGCGCAATCAATCTTGACATTAACAGTGTTCAAGAAAGGTCTACCAAATATGATGGGACAAAAATCAACTTGTGGGGAACCGAGGACTAGAAAATTAGTAGGGTATTTTATTTTTCCACACAAGACTTCAACATCTCTAACGATCCCAAGCGGTGTAATGGTGTCTCTATTTGCAAGCTTAATAGTAACATCAATGTCCTCTATTTCAATAGGTGCAATGTCATTCATAATTTGTTGATATAAGGTAAACAGAATAGCACTCACACTAGCACCCAAATCACATAAGCCATGATAACAATGATCTCCTGTTTTAACAGAGACAACAGGCATGCCTACTATAGGTCTGTTTTTATCTTTAGGATCTGGTTTAGCAATTCTAGCTGCTTCATCACAGAAGTAAATAACATGCCCATCTATATTATCGACCAAGAGATCTTTAACCATAGCAACATTAGGTTCAACTTTAATTTGTTCAGAGGGTCTAGGTGCTCTAATATTACTTTTGTTAACCACAGTTGAAACTTTAGCATGTTCCTTAATCCTAACAGGAAAAGGTGGTTTCTCAATATAAGCAGTAGGCACAACTGGATCAACATGGTAAACAATTGTTTCTTCTTTAACACTAATGGGTCCTCAATCTTTTCTTTAACAGAGGGGTGATATTTAAACCACTTCTCCTTAGGGAGATCAACATGAGTAGCAGATGATTCACAAAGGGAAGCTACCATCTCAGAGTCAAGTCCATATTTAGTGCTAAACATATGAAAAGCATCGGTGGCCATAAAAGATTTAACACAATCGAACTCAAGTATTACACCTGACTCATTACCTTTGTCGAGTTCCCAATCTTCAGAGTTGCGTTTAATTCTTTCCAGAAGATCCCATCTGAATTCAATAGTTTTCTTCATAAAGGAGCCAGTCGAAGAAGAATCGAGCATGGTTTGATCATCATGAGAAAGCCGAGCATAAAAATTCTGTAAGATAATTTCTCTTGAGAGCTCATGATTGGGGCATGTGTACATCATGTACTTAAGCCTCCCCCAAGCTTGAGCGATGCTTTCTCCTTCACTAGGCCAAAAATTATATATATAATTCCGATCACGATGAGCCAAATGCATAAGATAAAATTTCTGGTAGAATTCCAGTTTCAATCGGTTCCAGTCCCATGTATCAGTATCATCACATAGCCTATACCATGTCAATGCCTTTCCCTCCAAAGATAAAGGGAATACTTTCTTCTTAAATCCATCTCTGGATAAACCTGCAAGCTTAAACAATCCAGAAATTTCATCCACATAGATCAAGTGCATATCAGGATGTACTGTTCCATCTCCTGCATAAGGATTAGCTAGCAGTTTCTCTATCATACCCGAAGGAATCTCATAATAAATATTTTCAGTAGGTGCAGTAGGTTGAGGAGCAACTATTTGTGCTTCCGGTCGAGGTGAAGATACCCCGAACAAACCACTCAAAGGATTACTTTCCATAGTGACAAGTAACAGTAAATTTCAGCACGTAATATAAATGTTTCCTTACCAAATTCCACTCACCAAAGGCGCTTCACTCCCTGGCAACGGCGCCAGAAAAGAGTCTTGATGACCCACAAGTATAGGGGATCAATTGTAGTCCTTTCGATAAGTAAGAGTGTCGAACCCAACGAGGAGCAGAAGGAAATGACAAGCGATTTTCAGCAAGGTATTTTCTGCAAGCACTGAAATTATCGGTAATGAGTAGTTTGATAGCAAGATAATTTGTAACAAGTGACAAGTAGCAATAGTAACAAAGAGTGTAGCAAGGTGGCCCAATCCTTTTTGTAGCAAAGGACAAGCCAGAACGATCTCTTATAATAAGCAAAGCGTTCTCGAGGACACATGGGAATTTCATCTAGTCACTTTCATCATGTTTGTTTGATTCACGTTCGCTACTTTGATAATTTGATATGTGGGTGGACCGGTGCTTTGGTGCTGTTCTTACTTGAACAAGCCTCCCACTTATGATTACCCCCTCTTGCAAGCATCCACAACTATGAAAGAAGAATTAAGATAACTCTAACCATAGCATTAAACATATGGATCGAAATCAGCCCCTTACGGAATAGCGCGTAAACTAGGGTTTAAGCTTCTGTCACTCTAGCAACCCATCATCTAATTAATACTCCACAATGCATTCCCTTAGGCCCAAAGATGGTGAAGTGTCATGTAGTCGATGTTCACATGACACACTAAGAGAATCAACAACATACATATCATCAAAATATCGAACGAATACCAAATTCACATGATTACTTATGACAAGACTTCTCCCATGTCCTCAAGAACAAAAGTAACTACTCACAAACCATATTCATGTTCAAGATCAGAGGGGTATTAAATAGCATATTGGATCTGAACATATAATCTTCCACCAAATAAACCAACTATCATCAACTACAAGGTGTAATCAACACTACTAGCAACCCACAGGTACCAATCTGAGGTTTTGAGACAAAGATTGAATACAAGAGATGAACTAGGGTTTGAGATGAGATGGTGCTGTTGAAGATGTTGATGAAGATTGGTCCTCCCACAATGAGAGGATCGTTGGTGATGTCGATGGCTCCGATTTCCCCCTCCCGGAGGGAAGTATCCCCGGCGGAATCGCTCCACCGGAGAGCAAAAGTGCTCCAGCCCAAGTTCCGCCTCGAGACAGCAGCACACCGTCCCAAAAGTCTTCTCCCTATTTATTCTAGGGTAAATGGGCTTATATACTAGAAAATGGGCACCGGAGGCTGGCCAGGGGCCCCACAAACCACCAGGGCGTGCCTGGGGGGGGGGGGGTGGCGCGCCCTGGTGCCTCGTGGGCACCTGGGTGGCCCCCTCTGGTACTTCTTTCTTCCAATATTTTTTATTTATTCCAAAATAAATCTCCGTGAAATTTCAGCTCATTTGGATACGTGCAGAATAGGTATCTCTGACATAGCTTTGCCAGGTCCAGAATTCCAGCTGCCGGCAATCTACCTCCTTGTGTAAATCTTGCATATTAAGAGAGAAAAGGCATTAGAATTGCTCCACAAAGTGTTATATTGATTAAAAACACTATAAATAACAGTAGTAAAACATGATGCAAAATGGACGTATCACCACCATACCTACCTATATACGGTATTACCCTGCCGTTCCAAGTAAATTTGCATGTGCCATCTCTAAAACCTTCAAATAAACATTTGTTTTGTGTGCCCGTACCACTCATGGAGCGACGGGGCGGTAAATATCTTCCATGTTAAGCGGGTTATTCTCATGATGGGTGTTTATTCACTTGTCATTGCACGAGAGAGGCTGGTAATTGGGATGCCCAATCCCTTAAATAAAAAGAAAATTATATATATAATAAAACAAAGGCTCCCCTGGAAAGTTGAAAGTTTGGAGGGCACCCGTGAATTCGGCTAGCCATGGCTTGTGTTTGAATGGTTGAGGGGGAGTTAAACTTTTCATTTCTGCATGGGAACCACCAATAATGTGTTTAGCATGGAAGATATTGAATACCTTAGTCATGACATTGACAGGAAAGGCACATCACTCAAAATGTATTCATCTCTGTTTTAAGCAATGAGCTCTGGCACCTCTGCAAATCCCTGCTTCCCTCTGCGAAGGGACATTCTACTTACTTTTATGCTATTTACTTTCATGTTATTTATTTTTGTTGAGTCAACTTCTTATTCCAACCTATTCTCTAGTTGGCAAGCATTATGTGGTGGGGAAAGATCCAGGCACATATAGCCGTTCAAATATATTTGATCATGATTTATTATTGTTGACAATTATCTCTATGATAAATGAGTTGGGAGGCGAAACATCAAGCCCCTATCTTTATCTGTGTTCAATGGATGCTATTTGTTCTAAAAATATGCTTTGAGTATTAGCAATCATAGAAGACTATATGATAATTGAGTATGTAGAGCTCTTACTTAGACTTCATTGAAAATGAGATGCACTGAAATTGTTTGGTGACTAAGAACATAGCTTGTTAAGTTTCAAGAGAATGTATTATTTAAACCATAACATGTGAATTGATTGCCACTTGATCAAGAGAAGTTTTATGAGGAAGAGTTGTTGTTATGATGCTAGGAAAAGTGATTGAAATTATCATTGATCAAACTGATGCACTATGCTAGCATTCACACTTCATAAATTATTTCTTTTATCATTTACCTACTCAAGGACGAGCAGGAATTAAGCTTGGGGATGCTGATACGTCTCCAATGTATCTATAATTTATGAAGTATTCATGCCATGTTTATAAAAAATTTATATGGTTTTGGTACGATTTGAATAGAACTAACCCGGACTGACGCTGTTTTCAGCAGAACTACCGTGGTGTTGTTTTTTGTGCAGAAATAAAAGTTCTTGGATTGACCCCAAAAAATTTGACGCTTTTTTTTTGGAACATAAGAGACCCCTGAAGCTTCATGGGAGGACCAGAAGACACATGAGGAGGCGACAAGGTATCACAGCACGCCCCGGGGGGTCGTGTGGTATTGCCTTGTGGGCCCCTCATAACTCTTTTTCGCGTGATTCCAATGCTGAAAAATCCTATAAATAGAGAAACCCCCAGAAATAAACCTAGAACTTCGACGACGCCACCGCAAGCCTCTGTACCGAAGAGATCCCATCTGGAGGCCTTTTCCGGCACCCTGCCAAAGGGGGAAATCATCACCGGAGGCCATCTTCATCATCCCGGCGGTCTCCATGATGAGGAGGGAGTAGTTCACCCTCGGGGCTAAGGGTATGTACTAGTAGCTATGTGTTTGATCTATCTCTCTCTGTCGTGTTCTTGATTTGGCATGATCTTGATGTACCGCGAGCTTTGTTAATATAGTTGGATCATATGGTGTTCCTTCCCTCTCTATCTTCTTGTGATGAATTGAGTCTTTCCCTTTGAGGTTTCGTTATTTTCGGATTGAATATTTTGGATTTGAGAACACTTGATGTATGTCTTGCATGTGGATACCCGTGGTGTCAATGGGGAATTCTATTGAGTCACTTGATGTATGTTTTAGTAATCAACTTGCGGATTCCCGTGACCTTGGGGTAATCTAGGCATATGGGTTGCTACAAGTTTTCATCTTCTTTTCTCTGATAAAAACTTTGGGGTACTCTTTGAAGTTCTTTGTGTGGATTGAATATTATGAATCTGAAGTTGTTTTGATGCATATCGAATAATCAACTCACGGATACTTGTGGTGACATTGGAGTATCTAGGTGACATTAGAGTTGGTTAATGCATATCATATGGTGTTATTTTAGTATGAACTCTTGGGCTGTTTGTGACACTTATAGGGATGGCTCAATAGACTGATTAGAAAGGATAACTTTGAGGTGGTTTCGTACCCTACAACACTTTCTTCTTATGTTCTCCGCTAATAGGAATTTTGGAGTGATTCTTTATCGCACGTTGAGGGATTGTTATATGATTCAATTATGTTAGCACTGTTGAGAGATTGCACTAGTGAAAGTATGAACCATAGGCCTTGTTTCTAAGCATTGCAATACCGTTTGTGCTCACTTTTGTTACTTGCTACCTTGCTGTTTTTTGATTATAAAAACCTATATCTACTATCCATACTACACTTGTATCACCATCTCTTCGCCGAACTAGTGCACCTATACAATTTACCATTGTATTGGGTGTGTTGGGGACACAAGAGATTTCTTGTATTTGATTGCAGGGTTGTTTGAGAAAGACCATCTTCATCCTACGCCTCCCATGGATTGATAAACCTTAAGTCATCCACTTGAGGGAAATTTGCTACTGTCCGACAAAACTCTGCGCTTGGAGACCCAACAGAGTCTACAAGAATAAAGTTACATAGTAGACATCAGAGCGGTGGAGGGAGCTCGAGCTTGCCGGCCTTGAGCTTGCCGGTGATGTGGAAAACACCTTGCTGGCAAGATTGCTTCCCGGCAGCCTGAACCTTGATCTTGAGATGATCTTCTCGGTGACCTACCTTGAGGTCTTGTTCACGGTATTGGTCTACCAAGTCTTATGTGCTTTGGAGTAGATCCATCTCCTGCCAGATCCTTCCCGGCATGGAGGCTTCAACTGTTTGTGCATAGTCAGGGGTATGAACACCCACTATTCACTACACCGACAGGATCCCCCGAGCCTGGACTAGACACACGCGTGAAGCGTTATCTGGGCTAGGCCCATTAACACACACAGACGCGCGCGTGGCAAGAAACAACTGCCATCATAATTTCTTTTTACTGCGCACCCATGATGGTGCATCTTCGCATTAAATGCGGGACGTGGGTGTGGTGGAGTGAAACGGCAACTGCAGGTCGTGTGCCTGAAAAAGCGCGACCACACCGAGTGGTAAAGAGCCAGCCCCCGCGCCTTCCCCATAAAAGGGAATCTGTGGGTGCGGTGCTCAATTTACCCTTTCTCTTCATCTCCATTCCCCGTCATCTTCCATGCGTCGAAGTAGATTTCCGCGCCGCTCCATTCTCGCTTCCCCACTAAACCCCTTCTTCTCAACCACCATGCCTCCGAAGCCAAAGGCCACCAAGGAGGCGGAGGAAAAGAAAGCTGTTGTGGCGAAGGTGCGGAGGGAGGACGTCGTCTTCGAGCCGACGTTGAAGGTTGACGAGCTTACTGATAACCCACAAGTTTAGGGGATCAATCGTAGTCCTTTCAATAAGTAAGAATATCGAACCCAACAAGGAGTAGAAGGAAATGACAAGTGGTTTTCAGCAAGGTATTCTCTGCAAGTGCTATAAACAGTAGTAACTGATAGTTTTGGAGCAAGTTGATTCGTAACAAGTAACAAGTGACAATAGTAACAAGTGGCAAAATCCTTTTTATAGCAAAGGACAAGCCGGAAAGTTCTCTTATAGTAAGCATAGCGTTCTTGAGGAAACATGGGAATTCTCGTCTAGTCACGTTCATCATGTTTAGTTGATTCGCGTTCACTACTTTGATAATTTGATATGTGGGTGGGCCGGTGCTAGGGTGTTGTTCTTACTTGAACAAACAACCCTCTTACGATTACCCCCTCACGCAAGCATCCGCAACTAAAAAATAAGAATTAAGATAAATCTAACCATAGCATGAAACATATGGATCCAAATCGGTCCCTTACGGAATAACGCATAAACTAGGGTTTAAGTTTCTGTCATTCTCGCAACCCATCATCTACTTATTACTCCCCAATGTCTTCCCCTAGGCCCAAATATTGTGAAGTGTCATGTAGTCAACGTTCACATGACACCACTAGAGGAATAACAACATACATATCATCAAAATATTGAACGAATGCCAACTTCACATGATTACTTATAACAAGACTTCTCCCATGTCCTCAAGAACAAAAGTAACTACTCACAAATCATGTTCATGTTCTAGATCAGAGGGGTATTGAATATTCTTAAGGATCTAAACATATAATCTTCCACCAAATAAACCAAGTAGCATCAACTACAAGATGTAATCAACACAACTAGCAACCCACATCTACCAATCTATGGTTTTGAGACAAAGATCGAATACAAGAGATGAACTAGGGTTTGAGATGAGATGGTGTTGGTGAAGATGTTGATGAAGATTGGTCCTCCCACGATGAGAGGAACATTTGTGATGTCGCTGGCTTCGATTTCCCCCTCTCAGAGGGAAGTATCCCCGGCGGAATCGCTCCGCCGGAGAGCAAAAGTGCTCCTGCCCAGGTTCTGCCTCCAGACAGCGGCGCTTCATCCCGAAAGTCTTCTTCTGATTTTTTTCTAGGGTAAATGGCTTCATATAGGAGAAGATAGGCCACAGAGGCCTGCTGGTGGAGCCACGAGCTCACCTGGCACGCCCTAGGGGGGGCGCGCCACCTGAGCTCATGACTCACTGGTGGGCCCCTCACGAAGATTCTTCTTCCAATATTTTTTATTAATTCCAAAATAATTCTCCGTAAGTTTTCAGATCATTTGGAGCTCTGGAGAATATCTATCTCTGTTGTAGCCTTTTCAGGTCTAGAATTCCAGCTGCAGGCAATCCCCCTCTTCATGTGAAACTTGCAAAATAAGAGAGAAAAGGCATAAGGATTGCTTCATAAAGTGAAATAAAGACCAAAAACATTATAAATATTAGTAGGAAAACATGATGAAAAATGGACGTATCAACTCCCCCAAGCTTAGACCTCGCTTGTCCTCTAGCGAATACCGAACTAGATAATCATGACCACATGTTTATGGAGAGAGGTATCGATAAAAAAAGAATACGGACATGGTAGCATCATGATCATTATTATAACTGCAATAAATTATCATAAAACTTCTCATGAACAAGTAACAAATCATCCACAATGTTTAAAGTAAGAGAGATAAACTTCTCCTTGACAACTAGCAAACTGTGTTCTCAGTCATAAAAGCAATCACAATTCATCATATTTCCAGGAAGAGTCTATATAAGAGCCCTTTGGTCTAGCAAGTTCCACATACTCAACCATCATATAATCTTCTACGATTGCTAGTACTCACGGCACATTTTTGGAACAAAAGTTTCAATCGGACACATAGGAAGATGGGGGTTTATTGTTTTCACCTCCCAACTTATTTACCATGAGGATAATGTCAACAATAATGACTCATGATTACCTAGATTCAACTGGGTATATGTGCCTAGATCTTTCTCTACAATATGATGCTTGGAAAGTGGAGAATAAATAAGAATGAAACAAGGATGAGCATTATTGACTCTTGCATAAAGGAAAAAACTAAAAAGTAAAAGAATGGCCCTTCGCAGAGGGAAGCAGAGGTATCATGCGCTTTTTATTTGGGATGTGCAAACTCTTAATGGAAAGGAACGTCACTTTATATTACCCCTTGTGATAGCAACCGTTATTATGCAGTCCATCGCTTTTATTTCTTTGCCATCACAAGATCGTACAAAGCTTATTTTCCCTTACAATAAAAGATCATACATATTTAGGAGCAATTCTTATTGCTTTGCACCTATGACAACTTACTTGAAGGATCTTACTCAATCCATAGGTAGGTATGGTGGACTCTCATAACAAGAAACTTGACTCAAGGGTTTTGGATGCACAAGTAGTATTTCTACTTAGTATGAAATTTTGGCTAGCAAAAAATTATGAGCAAGTACCACATGTTAGAGGATCCATGACAATATAACTTCTATGTGAATATGAGCAAACATAACTCATTACGTTGTCTTCCTTGTGCAACATCTTATTTGATCAAGCAAAGAATATTTGATGGGAGCTCACAATCATAAAAGATGTCCAAGATAGTATATTTATATGTAAGACCTGTCTTCCTTTATTACTTTTTCATGAATTGCATCCATGACCAATGCTACTTTTGTTAGATCCCAATAAATTTTATTCATCATACCCCTTATGTGTGAAGTTATTACTCCCCATGGGATTAGCATATGACCTTTTATTATTATACTTTTTCTTGCTAAAACTTGGCTAAGGGAAACAAAGCAACAAAACTCAAACTACTCTTTATTATATAACTCTCACACACGATTACATAGATAGATCACGAAACAAGCACTCGAAGCTAGATCATACTAAAACTTTATTCTCCTAAATCACGAAATAACTAAGGATCGAACTAAGATAGATAATGATGATAAAAAGTGATGGTGATATGATACCAGGGCACCTCCCCCAAGCTTGGGAGAAGCCAAGGGTGGTGCCCATACCCGTGTACTCAAGTTTCTTTCTTGGGCGATGGTGGTGACGAAGTAGTAGGCTTGTCTTCCAAACTTCCAAGGCATGGTCTCTCCATCATAAAAGGATGCACTACAGGAATCAGCTGATTTGCCATCCGCCATGGCAGACGGCAAAGGACCAGAAAGCTGACGGCAAAGGGCTTTGCCGTCAGCCGCAGACGGCAAACATGGCCGGCACTGTAAGTTACGGTAAAGAGCTTCTTTGCCGTCTGTTTTCAAACAGCGGACGGCAAAGACATTTGCCGTCAGCTTTCCTGCGAAAGCAGACGGCAAAGAAAGTTGACGGCAAAGGGTAGACGTTAGCCACGTTAGGTGTCAAACGGGAGGCTTTGCCGTCTGCCGACTGACGGCAAATGTGCCCTCCACTTTGCCGTCTGCTTCATGACGTCATCAGACCCGTCACCCTCCCCGCTCTTTGCCGTCTGCCGCTGCCACCACTTTGTCGTCTGCTTCATGACGTCATCAGACCCGTCACCCTCCCCGCTCTTTGCCGTCTGCCGCTGCCACCTCTTTGCCGTCTGCCACAGACGGCAAACCACACCATCCGTTGCCGTCTGCCACAGACGGCAAAGTGACCAAATGGGTCAGCCCCCAGTGCTCCCAGGTTGCACAGGTTGCTGCCACGTGGCCACTTTGCCGTCTGCGGCAGACGGCAAAGAGCCCTTTGCCGTCGGTGGCAGACGGCAAAGAGCCTGCATTGCCTCTTTTTATTCTGTTTATTCTTATATCCAAGCATTTTCACAGCAAATATATGATATATATATATATATATTTCACAGGGCAAGTTTCACAGCAAACATATGAGATATCCAACACATAAGTTTCATCCATACATACATAGCAAGTTCCACATACATAGTTCCATCCATACATATTACAATAGTTTCATCCATATAGCAAGTTCCACATTGTTCAAAGGTACAAAATCAAAACAGAAAGTAAAAAATAAGCACTCCATCAATGCAAGCTTCCGTGAAGTGAATGAAATCTGCAAAATGGGAAATAAGAAAGTTAGAAGAAGAAGACTAGAAGAAGAAGAAGACTAGAAGACTAGAAGAAGAAGAAGAAGAAGATGAAGAAGAAGAATAAGAAAGTAAAAAAGAATCACTCCATCAATGCGAGCTTACCAAGGTTATCATGTCATTTATGAGCTAAGTAAGCTAAGTATATGACATTTATGAGCTTAGCAAGGTTATCATGCCATTTATTAGCTAAGTAAGCTACTTATGTCATAAATGAACTAAATAAGCTAAGCATAGGTCATTATTGAGCTAACCTAGGTAATTATGCCATTTTTGAGTTAACTAAGCATATTATGCCATTTTGACATAAGTAAGCTAAGTATAGGTCATTATTGAGCTAACCTAGGTAACTAAGCATATTAGAGCTAACTTAGAGCTAACTTAGGTCATTTTGGAGCTAACTTAGGTAAAATGGATCATTTTGGAGCTAAGTAAGCTTATTATGTCATTTTGGACGAAAATAAGCTAAGTATATGACATTTATGAGGTTACCAAAGTTGTTATGCATTTTTGACCTAAGTAAGCTAATTATGCCATTTTTGACATAAGTAAGCTAAGTATATGTCATTATTGAGCAAACCTAGGTAACTAAGCATATTAGAGCTAACTTAGCATATTAGAGCTAACTTAGGTCATTTTAGAGCTAACTTAGGTAAAATGGATCATTTTGGAGCTAAGTAAGCTTATTATGTCATTTTGGAGGAAAATAAGCTAAGTTTAGGTCATTATGGTAAGCATATTGGAGGAAATAAAGCTAAGTCTAGGTCATTATGGTAAGCATATTGGAGGAAATAAAGCTAAGTCTAGGTCATTATGCATTTGTTAAGCAAAACACTAGAGAAAACTTACCGTCATCACGGAGCTGAAGCACCGGGGGTGCTCGTGCCGGTAGCACCTGGAGAAGGATCGTGCGATGCTTGTCTGGAGTTACGCTGCACCAAAGATCATTTGCAATGTCTCGTTAGCATGATGACACTCAAATGTTAAGACTAGTAACTAATGACAATTCAAATGAAACTCACTATGGTCCAGGGAGCAATGACTGGCATCGGCGGAGGGGTCTGACCGGTCTTCTCGCACACAGACTGCACATTTGGTTTTGACGAGTCAGTCATATTAGTTAGTAATGAAACGAACATTAAGTGCATGATTTGGCTAATATGCAGAAGAAACTTACCACGAGGAGCTCGTACATGGCCCGGTTCGCCATGTCATTCCGTGCCCTCTCCTCCTCCAACATCCTAGCCGGCCTCTCCTCCAACTCCCGCTCCTTCTCCGCCGCCTGCCGGTCCCTCTCCTGCAGAAGCGCCTGGGTTTTCTATCTCTCTTTCTGAATAGCAGCCTGCAACACCACTCCTCGTTAGCATTGTAATCATCGAGCAGACGCACACACAATGTAATGGAGAGGAAAGAAATCTGAGTCCGTATAACTAACCTCGATGGCGAGCTCCATTGGCCGTGGACGAGGCCTTATCTCAGGGGCGGAGCTCGTTTGGCACGCCTTGATCTCCGGGAGAGTGCTAGGACAACGTATAAGTCCATCTCCAATGGCTATCGAGCCATGGGACCTCCCGCCACCAGATATCATCACCAGCTCTGGATCAATGGGACCCTGGCTCGGGTTAAAGTCCTCCCCTTTCCTCGCCTTCCCCTCATCTCTGTACCTCATGAGCTTGTTGTGCGAGGAGATGTTGGTGAAGCTCTCTGGATGATCGAGGTCAGACGCAGAGAATGCCTTGACCTTCTTGTACGAGGCAGTATGGGCCATGGCATAGAGGTCGTACACCTCTGGCACCTCCGCCTTATTGTATCGCCCCTAAAAGAGAGGAACAGAGTAAATTAGTAATTAAAGGGCTCAAGCTAGCATGAAGAATGAATTGCATGAATCATGAAGCAAACCACATACCCAGTTCCGCCCGAACTGATATAAGTTGGTGCTGCCTTGATGGTGTGGCACACCTTCCATTTGGGCACGCCGGTCCTTGGCATTGTTGTGGAGGGCTAGCCATTGGTCTGAGCACCAATCATCCACCAACACCTCCCAACAATCCATTTGATCCGCACACCATCTCGGGGGCACCTAAGTTAGTAAAGAGAAACTTGAGCGCTACGCCTACGAATCAAATCAAGGAAACTAAGTACAAGGCCTTAAGAATAGGTAATTACCGTCATGTACTGCTCCTTCTTCAGAAACTTTTCACGGCACGCCTGCTTGGTCTTCTTAATACCACGCGAGGCATAGTAGTCTCGAACAGCCTGCACTCGAGCCTCGTGCCGTAAGTTTTGTAGTAGGTGCTTGCACGCGGCATCGATAACCCGTGCCGCGGCCTCCTCGTATCCCTCCTCACACCTGTAGAAGGTCTGCAATCAAACGAGACAACATTGATTAGTACAATAACTAGCTATTTGAAGATTTTTAATTGTGTAAAGGAGAAATTACCCAAAACTTTCTGATCACCATCTCTGCCCTCGTGTGGCACAAGACACCGTCGATCATCTCCTCCGGCGGGGCCGGGGAAGCCAAGTAGTGCTCCCAGCTCAATCCTAGCTGTGGAACCTGACCCTCACCGGGCAACGTGACAAACCCCGGGAAGTTTTGCTGGCTAAGCACACCAAGGACGGTGTTGGGCCTGCGGACATCCGGAGCGTGGTCCCAACCCCTGCAGTATGACAAGGCCAACGCATTAGATATTTGAAGAAACGTGAAGGCAAAAGGTACAAAAAGAGTAAATGCACTTACCTCTCCCCATCAGGGAAAATCAACCACCTCTGCTCGCGGGTCGCCGGCACGGTCGGGAGCCGTGTACAACCACGCTGGTAGACGGTGGCCCCCTCAACCACCTCGTCCTCGCTATCAGCCGAATCCCCGCCACCATCAGCATGGCCACTCGGCCCCGCAGGCGGATCCGGCCAGGTACCCCATCCGGACGTCTCCTGGGACGTATCCTGGTCCGGAGTCTCGTGGGCCGAAGTCTCGTAGGCCGAAGGCCCGTCGACCCGAGGCTCGTGGACCGGAGTCCGCATAGCCTCGTCCTCCGACGGGTCCACCCTAGCAGTCACGTGCTCGGGTGAATCAACTGGGGGTGGCGGCGAGGAAGGCGTACGAGCCTGCCTACCTCCTCTCCCGCGGCCACGTCCTGATCTACCTCCTCTCTTCTTCCCTCCCCGACCTCGTCCCCCGGTGGGCACCGACGCCGACGAAGAAGGGCCCGACGGTGTCCCAATACTGTCCAACAACGCTCGGCGGAGGGGTACGGGTGGAATGGAACCCCTCCCACCACGCGCCGACGAAGAAGGAGCCTCGGAGCGCTCCGGACCCGCGCCCACCATCTTTCAACACCTGCCATGACAAAGAGTAAACGAAATTAGTACAACATAAAAAAAATTAATACCGACATGAATAATAAAAAATGGAATACCTAACATGAACTAATTAATAATATATATGTACATAATAATAATTGAATACCTGACATGAACTAATATTAATCTTCATCGTCTATATATGCTCCGGGGTCAATTAATGCATCATCATCATCACTATCAGTAATGACGTGCTCATCATCATCATCAATAAATGCATCAACATGTGGAAGGCCTGCTTTACGTAATTGGTCAAGCATTGACAGGTCATCCACAGCAGTAACCTCTTCTTGTTCCGGCTCTTCTTGTTCCGGCTCTTCTTGTTCTGGCTCAGGGGTGAAGTCGGATTCACTGTCGCTGTCTACTTCAATGTTCTGGGGTGAAGTAGAGCGGTTCTTGAAACGTTTTTTGGAAAGACGTGTTTCTTGGAAGAATTCTCCTTCATATGTGTCTGGGTTAATGTGAGGTTCATAATCCTCTTCATTGGGGGGAGGTGGTCTAACATGTGGCGGCACTTCATAAACGACATCCCAACCATTGACATTTGGATCACTTTGTTAACCATTCATCGGTCCTGTCTTTCTGACTAGTGTGACCGGTGTACATCCACGCACAATCACTCATCTTGCCTAGCTACTGGACACACAAGAAATATATACATAATTCAGCAAAACATATTCATCAGTTAATGGAGTTTGTCAGTTTTATTACGTCCATGCAACCTAGACTCTAATAGGTAAAGATAGGTCCTAATCCCACCCGAGTATGTGTAGATTGGGTTCGTTTTCCCATGCTCTGCTCCGGATCCGACGCAAAATTTCGGCAGCACCTCCCCGCTGTTCTCCTGATACACGTCTCGGCAATAAGCAGAGAGGATGTGTACCCGGAGAACTACAGGGAGGCACTGACGAAATTCTGCATCGGATCCGGAGCAGAGCATATGGGAAAACGAACCCAATCTACACATACTCGGGCTGTCCATGGATAACGTTGGACAATTCGAAAGAATCACGGTTATAAATATGCAAATGCATGCATATTTATAGATGTAACCCTTTCGAACGGGAGACGCATAGTGGTCACGCATACTGATGATTGAAGACACCTATAGCTAGCAAGTTTCATCGGCACGAAGACCGGAACAGAGCAAATGAAGGGGGGAGGAGGAGATGTCATTTGTGCTCACCCACGAACGCAGGGGCGGAGCTCGTCGAACGCACGGGGAGGTCGTCGAACACCAGACCCTCGCAGCGACGAAACAACTGCACATTTAAATCCACCCGATCAACACAAATATATATGATGTTTTTCATAACAAAATCAGAAAATATATGACATAACTCATAATTCACAAATATATGATGGGGTGTCGGGTCGGGGTGTCGGGGTGTCGGGTTGACTTTCATTCCGTCGATGCTCCCTTCAACAACTCTCACCTCTCAAGTGGTGGTATATATGTATGGTGGGGCACTCCTTGCCTGTTAATTTCGACCGTCGGTGACGGTCATTACTCCCATCCCTTGTTGCGTTACCAAGGTCTCACAGCAAGAGATGAGGAGCAACGACAACCTACGACAACAGCCGGTGTCTTTCCTCTTATAACATCTCTCATCTCTCAATGTTATTTCGACCGTCGGTGACGGTCGGTCTTTTCGTCCTCCCCCTGCTTTACCAAGGTCTCAGAGGGGGAGGACGAGAAAGACCGACCACCTACGAACAGCCGGTATCCTTCCTTCAAGAGCATCTCATCTCTCACTCTCATCTCTTTCAAAAGGAAGCACCATCAGAATGAAAGTCAACACACTACATACCAATTTAATAGCGATGCATACTTATGGGACCTAAACCCTACTCTACAAGACAATATTTTACCATAGCATGCAGCAACAGCAAATCAGCAGCATCAGCAAGCAGCAACACCACAACAGCAACAGCAGCAAGCAAATAAAGTAAGCACTAGCTATAGCACCAGCAGCAAGCAGTAGTACTATAGCACCAACAGCAAACATGCAACAACAGTCAAGCACTACCACCAACTATTCAGTGGACTAGCAACAACAGCAAAGCAATAACAGTATATATGCAATAACAACAAGCAGTAGCCTCAAGCACCAGCAGTACCAGAGTAGGAGGAGCTCACCAGCCAACACAGTAGGTTTTGTAGAATATTGAGAATTATAGATAATTACATTGATCTCTTATCCACATTAGCTTACAAAATACATTTCTAACATTAAATAAGCTACTGCCTCTGTAAACAAAACTAGATGACATTTTAGTCTAGTGACAATGTTATTGCTTGCTCTTCTCTACAATGTCATCTGCCACAATGTCATCTAGTTTTTTTTTGCGGGAACACATTGTCACTAAGTATTTTAAGACATTGTAATTATCTATAACATTGTCTACAGAAGAGCAAAGCAATAACATTATCTATAACATTGTAATTATCTAGTTTTTTTCTGTTCTTGCTCTTCTTCTTCTTCCTTTCCTTTTTCCTCTTCTTCTTCTCCTCCTCTCCTCTTTTTTCTTTTTCTTCTTCTTCTTCTTCTTCTTCTTCTTCTTCTTCTTCTTCTTCTTCTTCTTCTTCTTTTTTCTTCTCCTCCTCCTCTTCTTCTTCTTCTTCCTTTCCTTTTTCATCTTCTTCTTCTCCTCCTCTCCTCTTTTCTTCTTCTTCTTCTTCTTCTTCTTCTTTTTTCTTCTCCTCCTCCTCTTCTTTTTCTTCTTCTTCTTCTAATATTGACTAACCTAAAATATGACTAACCTAAAATCTTGTAACATCCCTAGCACTAACCTAGTTCTTTTCCTAGTTCCTTTGTAACATCCCTAGCACTAACCTAACAGTACTAACTAAAAACAGAGAAATAAAAAAACAGAGAAATAAAAAAAACAGAGAAATAAAAAGAAAACCTCACCAGACGGCGAGGGCGGAGGGCAGGGGCAGCGGGGCGCTGGGGCGGCGTGGAGGCAGGCCGGGGCGGCAGGGCCTCGGGGCGGTGGGGCGCCGGGGCGGCCGCAGCGACGGGCGGGGGCGACGGGCCGGCTGGCCGGGGCGGTGGGGCGGCTGGCCTAGCGGGCGGCGGGGGTCAGGGGCGGCGGTGGCGGTGGTGGTCGGGGGCGGCGGCCGGGTGCGGTGGGGGTCAGTGGGAAAGAGAGAGAGAGGGGGAGAGAGGGAAGAGAGAGAGGGGAGTGGGAGGTGGGGCGGGCCGGCCGTTACCTAACCGTTAGGGTATTTCATTTTGTCGTCTGCTAGCAGACGCCAAAGAACTCTTTGCCGTCTGCTAGCAGACGGCAAAGAGGTGGGGGGTGGGCCGTTACAGCGCTGGCCTCCACTGGACCACACCCACTTCTTTGCCGTCTGCTAGCAGACGGCAAAGAAGTGGCTGATGGCAAATATGATCTTTGCCATCAGCCAGTTCTTTGCCGTCTGTTTTTTGAAAGCGGACGGCAAAGACCTCCTTTGCCGTCTGCTAGCAGATGGCAAAGAAGTGGCTGATGGCAAATCCTCTGATTCCAGTAGTGATGAACGTGTTTCTGGAATCCTGAAATTTGCAGTGAGGCTCATCCTTTTGAATCTAGATTCATACTCACAGTTTTGGTTCTGCAGGTCATATATTTGAGCTTGAAGATGATCAATCCGGTCTTGTAGCTTGAAGATGGCTTCTCCAATATCCTTGCTGTCCCACTTATGTTCATGCATAAAATCCGTGATCATGGAGTGGTTGGCACTGAGTCCGCGTTCCACCATCCCTTGACATTTGAAAATTTCCTGTTCCACCGCTTCCAGCCTGGCCTTCTCGCTCCCCTCCTTCTTCGGTCCCTGAACATCCCGGACGTGGTGCACCCCATCACGAAACTCCATGGTTTGAGGGTGCTTCATCACCTCCAGAAGGTAGGGGTTGATTACCTTCTCGAAGACCTTGTCCTTGGGTGAGCTTGATGACGACATGGCGATCTAGATCTGCAGAAAATAGCCCAAAACAAGAACAGAGGAGAAACTTGCGATATGGAGGTCAAAACATCAAAACATATATATAATGATTTTTTCCCTTGCAGGACAAGTCTACGGGAGGAATACGGAGTTGGGAAAGTCCAGGGGGAATCACGAGCTCACACTGCGCGCCCCAGGGGGGCGCCACTCGAGCTCGTGGCTCTCTCGTGCACTTTCCTGACAGTTTCTTATTTTTGTATTTTTTCTAATATTCCAAAATGGACAAAAAGTACTTTTATGGAATTTTTGGAGTCGGTTTACTTACCGTATCACATAGCTACTCCTTTTTCAGTATTCTGGAGTGCTCCGGAAGATTCCTTCTATATATTCTTCCAGTGTAATTGTTTGAATAATGTTGGTTTCTATGTTAATGGGCTTACCTGAAATATAATGGTTAATTCTTTTGCCATTAACCACCCTTGGGTTTGTGCCGTCGGCATTGTTGATCTTGATAGCTCCAGAACGATAAACTTCCTCGATAATGTATGGTCCTTCCCACTTGGAGAGAAGTTTTCCTACAAAGAATCTAAAACGAGAGTTGTATAATAGAACTTGATCACCGACATTAAATTTTCAATTTTGAATTCTCTTGTCATGCCATCTTTTTACTTTTTCCTTAAATAACTTGGCATTTTCATAAGCTTGTGTTCTCCAAACTTATCTAGAGAACTAATATCAAACAACTTCTTTTCACCGGCAAGTTTAAAATCATAATTGAGTTCTTTAATTGCCCAATAAGCTTTATGATCTAATTCAAGAGGTAAGTGACATGTTTTTTCATAGACCATATTATATGGAGACATACCCATAGGATTTTTATAAGCAGTCCTATATATGCCCACAATGTATCATCAAGTTTCTTTGACAAATTTTTACGAGACTAGTTGACGGTCTTTTACAAAATTAACTTTATTTCTCTATTACTCAATTCAACTTGACCACTAGACTGAGGGTGATAGGGTGATGCAATTCTATGGTTAACATCACATTTAGCTAGAAGTTTGTGGAATGCACCATGAATAAAATGTGAACCACCATCAGTCATTAAATATCTAGGGACTCCAAACCTCGGAAAGATAACTTCTTTAAGCATTTTAATAGAGGTGTTATGATCAACACTACTAGTTGGAATAGCTTCTACCCACTTAGTAACATAATCAACAGCAACAAGGATATGGGTATATCCATTAGAGGAAGGAAAAGGTCCCATATAATCGAAGCCCCAAACATCAAATGGTTCAATAACAAGTGAATAATTCATAGGCATTTCCTGATGTTTACCAATATTACCAATTCTTTGACATTCATCACAAGAAAGGACAAACTTACATGCATGACCAAGGTTGCTTAAGCAATCATCAACCCTTTGACATTCATCACCAGGTGCAGTTATTAAAGCTTTCTTAAGTATTTCAAAGGATTCTACACAATCATCATCAAAAACAAATGGAACGTCTTTTTGTAGGAGATTAGTGAGTGGCCTAGAAATTTTAGAGAAATCTTTAATAAACCTTCTATAGAAACCAGCATGACCAAGGAAACTCCTTATACCTTTAATATCTTTAGGGCATGGCATTTTCTCAATTGCATCAACTTTAGCTTTATCTACCTCAATACCACTTTCAGAAATTTTATGACCAAGGACTATACCTTCATTCACCATAAAGTGGCACTTCTCCCAGTTCAAGACAAGATTAGTTTCTTCACATCTCTGCAAAACTCGATCAAGGTTGCTTAAGCAATCATCAAAAGAAGTTCCATAAACGGAGAAATCATCCATGAAAACCTCAACAATCTTTTCACAAAAATTAGAGAATATAGGAGTCATACATATTTGAAAAGTAGCGGGTGCATTACATAAACCAAAAGGCATATGTCTATAAGCATAAGTTCCAAAAGGACAAGTAAAGGTGGTTTTCTCTTGATCTTCTTGTGATACAGGTATTTGAGAAAAACCAGAATAACCATCTAGAAAACAGAAGTGTGTATGATTAGACAATCTCTCTAACATTTGATCAATGAAAGGCAAAGGATAATGATCTTTTCTAGTAGCCTTATTTAATTTCCTGAAATCAATTACCATCCTATAACCAGTTACAATTCTTTGTGGGATAAGCTCATTTTTATCATTAGAAACGATGGTAATACCTCCTTTCTTGGGAACCCAATGAACAAGACTCACCCACCTACTATCAGCTATAGGATAAATGATACCTGCTTCTAGAAGCTTTAATATTTCAGTTTGTACCACATCCTTCATTTTGGGATTCAAGCGGCGTTGATGATCAATGACTAGTTTAGCATCAGGTTCCATATTAATATTATGTTGACACGGAGTGGGACCTGGTGTCTTGTGTAGAATCCTTTGAAATACTTAAGAAAGCTTTAATAACTGCACCTGGTGTCCAACCACCTGATTGGAACCTACCTTTTGAAATTATGTGCGATGCTAGTGACTATATCATTGGTGTTGTGTTACGTCAAAGAGTTGATAAGAAACTAAATGTTATTCATTATGCTAATAAGATCTTGGATAGTGCTCAAAGAAATTATGTTACAACTGAAAAGGAATTTTTAGCAGTTGTGTTTGCCTGTGATAAATTCAGACCTTATATTGTTGATTCTAAAGTTACTATTCACACTGATCATGCTACTATTAAATATCTTATGGAAAAGAAAGATGCTAAACCTAGACTGATTAGGTGGGTTCTTTTATTACAAGAGTTTGATTTGCATATTGTTGATAGAAAAGGAGCTGAAAATCCTGTAGCAGATAATTTGTCTGGAATGGAAAACGTTCTTGATGACCCACAACCTATTGATGATAGCTTTCCGGATAAGCAATTAGCTATCGTAAATGCTTCTACTTCTCGCAATAATCCTTGGTATGCAGACTATGCTAATTACATTGTTTCTAAATATATACCACCTAGTTACACATACCAACAAAAGAAAAAGTTCTTATTTGACTTAAGACATTACTTTTGGGATGATCCGCATTTATATAAAGAAGGAGTAGATGGTGTTATTAGACGTTGTGTACCTGAGCATGAGCAGGAACAAATCCTAAGGAAGTGTGATTCCGAAGCATACGAAGGACACCATGCGGGAGACAGAAGTGCACACAAGGTATAGCAATCTGGTTTTTATTGGCCTACTCTCTTCAAGGATGCATGTAAGTTTGTCCTTTCTTGTGATGAATGTCAAAGAATTGGTAATTGTTTAAGCAACCTTGGTCATGCATGTAAGTGGGACTAATGCCCTTAAGATCATCAAGAGTATATCCAATTGCAGCACGATGCTTTCTCAAAGTTTTAAGTAATCTCTTTTCTTCGTGCACTGAAAGGTTAGCATTGATAATAATAGGATATATCTTCTTTTCATCAAGATAAGCATATTTGAGTGTATCAGGCAATTTCTTTAATTCGAACACAAGATCACTCTTAGGTGGGAGAGGATCTCCCAAAGTTTCAACAGGCAAGTTATGCTTAAGGATAGGTGCTTGTTTAAAGAATATCTCATCTATTTCATTTCTTTCATTCATGTGCATATCATTTTCATGGTCTAGCAAATATTGTTCCAATGGATTAGTAGGAGGTACAACAATAGAAGCCAGACCAATAATTTCATCCTTACTAGGCAAATCTTTATCATGTGGTTGCTTACTAAACTTGGAGAAATTAAATTCATGAGATACATCACCAAACTTAACTCTAACCTTTTCCTTAACACAATCTATTTCAGCATTAACAGTATTAAGGAACGGTCTACCAAATATAATGGGACAGAAATTATCTTGTAGTGATCCAAGCACTAAGAAATCAGTAGGGTGTTTGACCTTACCACATAAGACTTCAACATCTCTAACAATCCCAAGTGGTGAAATAGTATTGTCGCGGGAAAACGTCGATCTATGGGATCAAGAGGATCCCTTTGCGGTTCGGCTGTGGGATCAATGTGCTATGAAGAGCAGGGCTAATAGATGTAAGAACAAGCAACGATTTATCCAGGTTTGGGCCGCTGTGAGCGTAAAACCCTACTCCTGCTTCGGTGGTTTGATTGTATGAACTCAAGATTACAAGGAGCGCAGCTTGCCGGTAAGGTGCGCGGGAAGTGCAGCTACAACGCATAATTGAACTAGGGGTCGACCGTTCTAACTGCAGTCGTGGGCCTCCTTTTATAGGCGAAGGAGTTACCACAATGGCTAATACGCCCATTACAAGGAATGAACAGTACTTGCACCATCACCAAGTCTATCTCCTAACGTGGTAGGACAAGTGCATTGAATGCACCATTAGGTGCTACGCCGGGGAGGTGATGCTTTAACGAAAAGATCTGTACCACCTGCCCAGCCGGCTTCCTGTTATCTTGACACGTCCAAGGGACGGGTGTCATTAAAGTTAATCCTGGCATGGCATGCTGACACGTGCCTTTGCCAACTATGTTTGACTGCCTGCCTGCTCGACACCTATCATACGTGCTTATCTATCCGATGATGAGGTCGAGCGGTAACGGGACAGAACGAGCCTACTGGAGCGGAGCTTGCCGGGCCTTCGCTTGCCGGCAAGGAGCTTGCTGGCAACCAGAGTCTTGGTCTTCACCTTGCCGGTACGAAGCTTGCCGGCAAGGGTAATCTTGATCTTCAGTACTAGAATAGTACTTCTCGATGACTTGCCTGGAGGTCTTATTCATGGTCTTGTCAATCTAAGTCTTGAGTCTTGACGGTAGCAACCCTCCGGCAAACCCTTGCCGTCAGGAAGGCTACAACTGCCTGTGCACAAGTCAGGGTACGAAGGCACCCATGTCTTAGTACACCGACAAGTATCTCTGTTTGCGAGCTTAATAGTAACATCAATGTCTTCCATCTCGACAGGAGCAATATCATTCATAACTTCTTGATATAAAGAGAACGGAATAGCACTTATGCTAGCACCCATATCACATAAACCATGATAGCAATGATCTCCAATTTTAACAGAAACAACAGGCATGCCCACTACGGGCTTATTTTTATCTAATATATCTTGTTCAGTTCTCACAGGTTTAGCAGCTTCAGAACAAAATTAAATAACATGCCCATCAATATTATTAGACAATAGATCTTTAGTCATTGCAATATTAGGTTCCACTTTAATTTGTTCAAATGGTTTAGGTGCTCTAATATTACTTTTATGAACCATAGTTGTAGCCTTAGCATGTTCATTAATCCTAAGAGGAAAGGGAGGTTTCTCAATGTAAGTAGTAGGTACAACTGGATCAACACTATAAATAATTGTTTCAGTTTTAGCTATAATAGGTTCTTTACAAATTTCTTCAACAGGTGGATGAAATTTAAACCACTTTTCTTAAGGGAGATCAACATGAGAAGCAAAAGATTCACAGAAAGTAGCTCCTATCTCAGGGTCAAGTCTATATTTTGCACTAAACTTATGAAAAGCATCAGTTTCCATAAAAATTTAACCCCAATCAAATTCGAGGTTTATACCTGACTCATTACCTTTGTCGATTCCCCAATCTTCAGAGTTACGTTTAATCCTCTCCAAAAGATCCCATTTGAATTCAATAGTTTTCTTCATAAAAGAACCAGTAGAAGGAGTATCAAGCATTGATCGATCATTATGAGAAAGCCGAGCATAAATGTTTTGTATAATCATCTCTCTTGAGAGCTCATGATTGGGGCATGTGTGCATCATATAGTTAAGCCTCCCCCAAGGTTGAGCAATAATTTCTCCTTCACGAGGCCAAAAATTATATATATAATTCCGATCACGATGAACTAGATGCATAGGATAAAATTTCTGGTGGAATTCCAGCTTCAATCGGTTCCAATCCCATGATCCAACATTATCCAGTAGCCTATACCAAGATAATGCCTTCCCCCCAAAGATAAAGGGAATACTTTATTCTTTACTCCATCCTCGGGTAAACCTGCAAGCTTAAACAATCCACAAATTTCATCTATATAGATTAGGTGCATATCGGGATGCATTGTTCCATCTCCTGCATAAGGATTAGCCAGCAGTTTTTCTAACATACCCGAGGGAATCTCATAATAAATATTTTCAGTAGCTTCAATAGGTTGAGGAGCAGCTCTTAACACTTCCGGTCGAGGTGAAGATACCCTGAACAAGCCCCTCAAAGGATTAATTTCCATAGTAACAAGTAGCAAAAAATTCAGCACGTAATAAAAAATGTTTCCTTACCAAATTCAACTTACCAAAGGAACTTCACTCACTGGCAACGGCGCCCGAAAAGAGTCTTGATGACCCACAAGTATAGGGGATCAATTGTCATCCTTTTCGATAAGTAAGAGTGTCGAACCCAACGAGGAGCAGAAGGAAATGACAAGTGGTTTTCAGCAAGGTATTCTCTACAAGTGCTGTAAACAGTAGTAACTGATAGTTTTGTAGCAAGTTGATTCGTAACTAGTAACAAGTGACAATAGTAACAAAGTGCAGCAAGGTGTCCCAATCCTTTTTATAGCAAAGGACAAGCCGGAAAGTTCTCTTATAGTAAGCAAAGCATTCTTGAGGACACATGGGAATTCTCGTCTAGTCACGTTCATCATGTTTAGTTGATTCACGTTCACTACTTTGATAATTTGATATGTGGGTGGACCGGTGCTAGGGTGCTGTTCTTACTTGAACAAACAATCCTCTTATGATTACCCCCTCTCGCAAGCATCCGTAACTACAAAAGAAGAATTAAGATAAATCGAACCATAGCATGAAACATATGGATCCAAACCAGCCCCTTATCGAATAACGCATAAACTAGGGTTTAAGTTTCTGTCACTTTCGCAACCCATCATCTACTTATTACTCCCCGGTGTTTTCCCCTAGGCCCAAATATGGTGAAGCGTCATATAGTCGACGTTCACATGACACCACTAGAGGAATAACAACATACATATCATCAAAATATTGTACGAATGCCAACTTCACATGATTACTTATAACAAGACTTCTCCCATGTCCTCAAGAACAAAAGTAACTACTGACAAATCATGTTCATGTTCAAGATCAGAGGGGTATTGAATATGCTCAAGGGTCTAAACATATAATCTTCCACCAAATAAACCAACTAGCATCAACTACAAGATCTAATCAACACTACTAGCAAACCACAGGTACCAATCTGAGGTTGTGAGACAAAGATCGAATACAAAAGATGAACTAGGGTTTGAGATGAGATGGTGCTGGTGAAGATGTTGATGAAGATTGGTCCTCCCATGATGAGAGGAACGTTCGTGATGTCGATGGCTTCGATTTCCGCCTCCCAGAGGGAAGTATCCCCGGCGGAATCGCTCCGCCGGAGAGCGAAAATGCTCGTGCCCAGGTTCCGCCTTGAGACGATGGCACTTC
Organism: Elymus sibiricus; assembly: GCA_039707655.1. Taxonomy (NCBI): domain Eukaryota; kingdom Viridiplantae; phylum Streptophyta; class Magnoliopsida; order Poales; family Poaceae; genus Elymus; species Elymus sibiricus. Next base: position 267,578,254 of record CM077676.1, on the reverse strand, counting down.
ATCCCGAAAGTCTTCTTCTGATTTTTTCTAGGGTAAATGGCTTCATATAGGAGAAGATGGGCCACGGAGGCCTGCTGGTGGAGCCACGAGCTCACCTGGCGCGCCCTAGGGGGGGGCGCCACCTGAGCTCGTGACTCACTGGTGGGCCCCCTCCCCAAGATTATTCTTCCAATATTTTTTATTAATTCCAAAATAACTCTTCGTAAGTTTTCAGGTCATTTGGAGCTCTAGAGAATATATATCTCTGGTGTAGCCTTTTCAGGTCCAGAATTCCAGCTGCCGGCAATCCCCCTCTTCATGTGAAACTCGAAAAATAAGAGAGAAAAGGAATTAGGATTGCTTCATAAAGTGAAATAAAGACCAAAAACATTATAAATATTACTTGTAAAACCTGATGCAAAATGGACGTATCACTTACGGCGAAGTACTCCTACATGTGGGGGAAGAAGACCAAGGATTACGAAGCCATGGAGGTGCTGCCCGCAAGCTGCTCTGCCACTGACGATAAGTTCTCGTTCTTCGCCGTGTATCTGTATTGAGGACTAGTCCCTCCTTTCTCAGATTTCTTTGATGTAGTGATGCGGTCATACGGGTTTTGGCTTTTGGATTTTGCTCCAAATGTTGTAACCTGCATGTCCATATTCACTCATCTTTGTGAGAATTTTGTTGGGATAGTGCCCAATGTCTGTTCCGCCATTTTACACCGAGGGTCAAAGATGATGCCCTTTCTGGCAGTGTGACTTGGATCCCCGGAACCAGAATGAAGAAAAAGTATCTTGAGGGCACTCTTCACAAAAAGTGGTTTGAATGGAGAGGCGAGTGGTGTTGGATAAAACAGAAAGATTTCCCGGACTACTGCATCCCCCGGACCGAGAAGATACAGAGGAATCCCCATTGGTCAGATGTTGGGCCCCATGATGACAAGCTCGGTCTTGCTCTAGATCGGATCTTCAATCTTCGAGCTGACGGCTTGACCATCGAGATGGTTGGAGCTGATTTTCTCTGGCGCCGGATAGCTCCATTTTAGAGGAGGAGCCGGCTAACCTGGGAGTACAAGAACGCTGCCAACACAATGCGGCTTTATCCTAGTCTCCCCAATAATTTGACAGTAGTGGAGCACAACTAGCTCATCCGCAGGTTCTTCAACAAGGGTTGTAATCACACCTTGCCGGAGATGGTCATCCCTTTGTGCAACAACACCGCCAGGGATTCTATCTTGGCGATGATACAGGCATGCAATGCCCAAGGCATTGAGGGTACATGGCAGCAGCCCGAGAAAGCTGTTGTGGATGAATGGTTCGATAACTTGGCAGAGACTCCCAGGAGGGAGGAGGATGACTTGATCCATCCACCAAAGACCATGAGTTGGAATACATTGCCGAGAGGGCAAAGGCCGCAGGAGGCGTCAGAGGCTCTCGTGCAGCGGGCAGCGACACCGAAGAGGACGGTGACATAGAAGATGAAGTAGTAGAGGAACAAGAGATAGAAGAGCAGCCCCCTATCCCTCTGGCTCCCAGAAGAGCTGCCACAGTGCCAAAGATCTCGAAGAAGCCTGCCGAGAAGAAGCAGAAGGAAACCGGACCGGCTGGAGGTCTTGCCGACGCAGAAGAAAGCGCCGTGGTTCCCCAGCAACCGTCTTCTTGGTGACAACCTTCTCGGCAGCAGGCTCCCCGGCCACAAGTCCCACCAGCTGCAGAGGAGGTGGAGGTTGTTCAGCTACAAGCCCTCCCAACCCCGAAGCGTACCAGGGTGCCTTCTCCTCCGGCAATGACTTCTGGCTCTAGAAGCCAAGCATACTGAGATATTTCTGCTCTTGATGAGGAGGAAGAAGAGGAGTAAGCCTCCATCCTTTCCTCTACTCTTTAATTTTTCTTGATTATTGCTGTCATTGATATGATGGCTTGTTTGTCTTGACCTTGCAGGGACGAGGCATGTCGGTGTACTAAAGTTTGGGCCATTTTAGTACCCCATACTTGTGCACGGACGGTTGTAGCCATACCAGTGGCAAGGCCTGCCGGAGGACAGCTGGAAACGGATACAAGATATCAAGAAGACGTTCAAGCTAATGATCAGAAGACAGAAGACCGAAGGCTGGGTTCCCGGCAAGATCCTTGCCGGGAATGCTCGCGAAGGCCAGGCAAGGCCTCGCGCCCGGCAAGGCCTCGCACCCGGCAAGATCCCACCGCTTCAGCACAGTGCCGCCGCTCCAGCGCAGCGACTAGCCTGTCGTTTAGGGCTTGTCCTCCTGGTTGCGTGTCACGGCGTCGACCGCAAATGGGGTTAAGCGGTGCTGATGGGACGGCCCCTTTTTCCGCCCCCGAGAAAGTACGGGACACCTAAACGGAGCATTAAATGTGTTTGTCCTAAGACGTTTGTCCTAAGACGTCGGTGATAATCATTAAACACTGTAGTAACTTTACACCTCTTGTACTGCTGTCTGCCACTGTTGGTGACCCCTTGGATGTATAAAAGGAGGCCCAAGGTGTAGCTATAGGGGGGAGGACCTTCCGGCCCATTCTGCATGCGTAGCTGCTTTCCCACCACAAGCGCTCCGTGTACTTGAGCCAAGAACATCCACAATAAACAACAGCAGGAGTAGGGTTTTACGCTTATCAGCGGCCCGAACCTGGGTAAAGATCCTCGCGTTGATCGTTGGTTCCGCTCTTTGTGCAAATCTTTTCCCCTTTGCCGAACCGTAAAGGGATCCACGCGATCCCATAGGTGAGGGACACCTAAACGGAGCATTAAATGCGTTTGTCCTAAGATGTTTGTCCTAAGACGTCTGTGATAATCATGAAACACTGTAGTAACTTTACACCTCTTGTACTACTGTCTGCCACTGTTGGTGACCCCTTGGATGTATAAAAGGAGGCCCAAGGCTTAGCTACAGGGGGGAGGACCTTCCGGCCCATTCTGCATGCGTAGCTGCTTTCCCACCACAAGCGCTCCGTGTAGTTGAGCCAAGAACATCCACAATAAACAACAGCAGGAGTAAGGTTTTACGCTTATCAGTGGCCCGAACCTGGGTAAAGATCCTCGCATTGATCGTTGGTTCCGCTCTTTGGGCAAATCTTTTCCCCTTTGCCGAACCGTAAAGGGATCCACGCGATCCCATAGGTGTCGTACGCCGACAAGGCACCTCTGACGCACAGGTCCCGGAAGAGGGCGAGGACCACCGAGACAGGCGAGCCGGTGACTGATACGTCTCCATCGTATCTATAATTTTTGATTGTTTCATGCCAATATCCTACAATTTCCACATACTTTTGGCAACATTTTACATGATTTCTTGGACTAACATATTAATCCAGTGCCCAGTGCCAGTTCCTGTTTTCTGCTTGTCTTTGGTTTCGCAGAAAATCCATATCAAACGAAGTCCAAACGTGATAAAATTTTATAAAGAATTATTTTGGAATATATGTGATTTTTGGGAGGTGGAATCAACGCAAACGGAGGCCCACAGCCTCCACAAGGCAAACGAACACGACCCCCCCACGCCGCGTGGTGTTGCCTTGTGGGCACACCGTAAGTCAGTTGGGGCTCTCCTTCGGCCGCAAGGAACCTTATATCGAGAGAAAAATTGTGTTAAAATTTCAGCGCAATCGGAGTTACAGATCTTCGGATATTTAAGAAACGGTGAAAGTCCAGAAAAGGGGGACGCGGAACAGAAGAGAAACAGAGAGAGAGATCCAATCTCGGAGGGGCTCCTCCCCTCCGGGAACCATGGCAGCCATGGACCAGAGGGGAAACTCTCCTCCCATCTAGGGGGGAGGCCAAGGAAGAAGAATAAGGAAGGGGGCTCTCTCCCCCTCTCTCCCGATGGCGCCGGAACGCCGCCGGGGGCAACCATCGTGACGACGATCTACACCAACAACTTCGCCGCCGTCAACACCATCCCTCTCCCCCTCTATGCAGTGGTGTAACACCTCTTCTCCCCGCTGTAATCTCTACTTAAACATGGTGCTTAATGCTATATATTCTTATCCAATGATATGTCGCACTCCTATGATGTTTGAGTAGATTCGTTTTGTCCTACGGGTTGATTGATGATCGTGATTGGTTTGGGTTGTATGTTTTATTTTGGTGCTGTCCTATGGTGCCCTCCGTGTCGTGCAAGTGTGAGGGATTCCCGCTGTAGGCTTTGCAATACGTTCATAATTCTCTTATAGTGGGCGGCTAGAGTGACAGAAGCTTACACCCGAGTAAGGGAGTTGTTGCGTATGGGAGTAAAGGGGACTTGTTACTTAGTGCTATGGTTGGGTTTTACCTTAATGATCTTTGGTAGTTGCGGATGCTTGCTAGAGTTCCAATCATAAGTGCATATGATCCAAGTACGGAAAGTATGTTAGCTCATGCCTCTCCCTCATATAAAATTGCCATAATGATTACCGGTCTAGTTATCGATTGCCTAGGGACAAATCCTTCTCTTGTGTTACAAAAGCTTTCTACTAGACAACTAAATTTTATTATCTTGCAATTTACTCATAGTTTTATTCTCACAAAGTACTCCTAGTTTTATTCTTGCGAAGTAGTTCTAGCATTACACCTACAAAGTACTTCTAGTTTCATACTTGTTCTAGGTAAAGCAAACGTTAAGTGTGAGTAGAGTTGTATCGGTGGTCGATAGAACTTGAAGGGAATATTGATTCTACCTTTAGCTCATCATTGGGTTTGACACTCTTATTTATCGAGAAAGGCTGCAACTGATCCCCTATACTTGTGGGTTATCAAGACCTTTTTCTGGCGCCGTTGCCGGGAAGCAATAGCGTGGGGTTGATATTCTCGTGTGTGCTTATTTGCTTTATCACTAAGTAGTTTTTATTTTTTGTTCCACTAAATAGTTTTTATTTTTTGTTGTAAGTTGTTTTATATCTTTAGTTATGGATATTGAACATGAAATACCAAGAAAAATATTTGTACTTGCTACTCATGGAGATGGGGAACCTCCTAAAACCCTCGATGCTGGTTATGTGAAAAACATTAATTACTACTTTGATAATCCTGATAAATCTCCATTCAACTTGATAATGGGGTATACTTTGGATCAACGGGAATACTTTAGGGATTATCGCTTGTCTCAAAAAGGGAAACGCTTATGGGATCAAATTTATTATTTGCATTGGTATGCTCAGAATTTATGCTTAAGATATGATTATACTTGTTGCTCTAAGATGAAGGCTCCACACCTTCCCTTTTCATGTAAATTTAATGATAATGAAACCTTGGCTTATTATGCTAATGGTGTATATGATTACTATGATGTGGAACAAATAGAAGAATTTGTTGCTTTTAAGGGTGCTTATGAAATTGAATCTTTGTTTGAAAAGTATGAAAACTATGATGATGCTGTTTACAGATCTGAAAATTATGCTATACTAAAATATTGCTATGATAATCATGAATACAATGCCTTTATTGATGAATTTATTGAGAAAGTCTCCGCTGTCCTAGAAGAGACTAATATTTTGCAGGAATCTATGGAAGAAGAAATTGATGACACTGTGAGCTCATTAGATGAAAAAGATGACGAGGAGAGAGAAGAACAAATGGAGGAAGAGCGGATTAGCTACCCATGTCCACCTTCTAATGAGAGTAACTCTTCAACTCACACATTGTTTAATTTCCCTTCGTGCTTACCGAAGGATGAATACTATGATGATTGCTATGATCCCTTGGATTCATTTGAAATATCCCTTTTTGATGAAATTGATGCTTGCTATGCTTGTGGCCATGATGCCAATTTGAATGATGCTTATGGAGATGAACTTGCTATAGTTCCTTATGTTAAACATGAAATTGTTGCTATTGCACCTACACATGATAGTCCTATTATCTTTTTGAATTCTCCCAACTACACTATATCGGAGAAGTTTACGCTTATTAAGGATTACATTGATGGGTTGCGTTTTACTACTACACATGATGATTTTGATGAATATGATATGCATGTGCTTGCTGCTCCTACTTGCAATTATTATGAGAGAGGAACTCCATCTCCACCTCTATATCTTTCCAATACAATAAAATTGCAAGAAACTGTTTATACTATGCATTGGCCTTTACTTGATGTGCATGAATTGTTCTTTTATGACATGCCGATGCATAGGAAGAGAGTTAGACTTTGTCATTGCATGATATATGTTGCTTTGTGATCACTACTAAATTACAAATCATTGTTAATTAAAATTGGCTTTGATATACCTTGGGATCCGGGTGGATCGATTACTTGAGCACTGTATGCCTAGCTTAATGGATTTAAAGAAAGCGCTACCTAGGAGACAACCTGGAAGTTTTAGAGTGTCATTTTATTCTATTGTGTTCTTTTAAAAAGTTTAAAAACAAAAAATATAGAGGGGAACCTAAAACTTTTCAAAAAGAAAAGTGAAAGTAAGAAAGACGAACATCGTTGAAGTGGGAGCTAGCCTTGAACTTTGTTCATGCCCATGAAAACTTTCTGAATATTGATTACAGACACTTTTCAACAAAAATAATTATACCCTTGTACAAATCCATTGTATTATAAAAATAATGTGCCAAGTAATGCCTTTGGGAAGATTTGGATGATAGTATGGTAGATGCTGTTGGAAAACAGAAACTTCTGAATTTTTTACACAGTATTGATATATGAATTTCCCACGTTTTCCTAAGTTTTCAGAATTTTTGGAGTTACAGAAGTATCACTATAATTGAGATCTTTACACACTATTCTGTTTTGGAAAGATTATGTTTTTGTTGCATAGTTTGCTTATTTTGATGTATCTATGGATCGTATCGGGGGGTATGACTCATGGAGAAGTTGGAGTACAGTAGCATTATGCCAATATTAAATATGAATCAATTTGCAACAGTACTTAGAGTTTAAGATTTAATTATTATACTAACAGATCTCACGAGGTTTCTGTTGAGTTTTGTGTGCTGAAGTTTTCAAGTTTTGGGTGAGACTACGATGGATAAAGGAATAAGGAGCAGCAAGAGCCTAAGCTTGGGGATGCCCATGGCACCCCAAGGTAATATTCAAGGAAGACTCAAGCGTCTAAGCTTGGGGATGCCCCGGATGGCATCCCCTCTTTCGTCTACAATCTATCGGTATATCACTTGGAGCTATATTTTTATTCATCACATGATATGTGTTTTACTTGGAGCGTCATGTGCTTTTTTCTTCTTCTAATAATGCACCATGCTGGTATGAGATAGTCCTTGGTTTATTTATAGAATGCTCTTTGCACTTCACTTATATCTTTTGAGTATGGCTTTATAGAATGCTTCATGTGCTTCACTTATATCATTTGAAGTTTGGATGCCTGTTTCTCTACATATATAAAACCGTTATTTGTAGAATGCTCTTTTGCTTCACTTATATTTATTAGAGTGTGGTCTTTTGTAGAAATAATTAAACTCTCATGCTTCACTTATATCTATTTAGAGAGTCAACAGGAATTGGTCACTCACATGGTTAGTCATAACATCCTACATAAAACTTGTAGATCACTGAATATGATAAGTTTGATTCCTTGCAATAGTTTTGTGATATTAAGATGGTGATATGTGGAAGGTACTAGTAGATAATTGTGGTTTAGTAAAAATATTGGTGTTAAGGTTTGTGATTCCCGAAGCATGCACGTATGGTCTATCATTATGCTAAGAAGTTGGAGCATGATTTATTATTGATTGTCTACCTTATGAGTGGCGGTCAGGGATGAGCGATGGTCTTTTCCTACCAATCTATCCCCCTAGGGGCATGTGTAGTAGTACTTTGCTTCGAGGGCTAATAAACTTTCGCAATAAGTATGTGAGTTCTATATGACTAATGTGAGTCCATGGATTATACGCACTCTCACCCTTCCGCAATTTGCTAGCCTCTTCGGTACCGTGCATTGCCCTTTCTCACCTCCAGAGTCGGTGCAAACTTCGCCAGTGCATCCAAACCCCGTGATATGATACGCTCTATCACACATAAGCCTCCTTATATCTTCCTCAAAACAGCCACCATACCTACCTATCATGGCATTTCCATAGCCATTCCTAGATATATTGCCATGCAACTTCCATCATCATCATATACATGACTTGATCATTCATTGTCATATTGCTTTGCATGATCGTAAGATAGCTAGCATGATATTTTCATGGCTTGTCCCTTTCTGATATCTTTGCTACGCTAGATCATTGCACATCCAGGTACACTGCCAGAGGCATTCATATAGAGTCATCTTGTATAGTTTTTTATCGAGTTGTAAGTAAATAAAAGTGTGATGATCATCATTATTAGAGCATTGTCCCAGTGAGGAAAGGATGATGGAGACCATGATTCCCCCACAAGTCGGGATGAGACTCCGGACGAAAAAAAAAGAACAAAAAAAGAGGCCAAAAAAAAGGGCCCACAAAAAAAAGAGAAAAAAAAGAGAAAACATAAAAAATGAAATGAGAGAAAAAGAGAGAAGGGGCAATGTTACTATCCTTTTCCACACTTGTGCTTCAGAGTAGCACCATGTTTTTCATATAGAGAGACTCCTATTTTGTCACTTTCATATACTAGTGGGAATTTTTCATTATAGAACTTGGCTTGTATATTCCGATGATGGGCTTCCTCAAGTGCCCGAGGTCTTCATGAGCAAGCAAGTTGGATGCACACCCACTTAGTTTTCGTGTTGAGCTTTCATACACTTATAGCACTTAGTCCATCTGTTGCATGGCAATCCCTACTCCTCGCATTGACATCAATTGATGGGAATCTCCATAGCCCGTTGATTAGCCTTGTTGATGTGAGACTATCTTCTGATTTTTGACTTCCCTTATTGATCTCTACCACCACACTCTATTCCACCCATAGTGCTATATCCATGGCTTGCGCTCATGTATTGAGTGGGAGTTGAAAAAGCTGAAGCGCGTTAAAAAGTATGAACCAATTGCTCGGCTTGTCATCGGGGTAGTGCATGATAAATACTTTATGTTAAGAAGATGGAGCATGACAGGATTATATGATTTTGTAGGGAAAACTTTCTTTAGCATTTTTATTTTGAAAGACATGATTGTTTGTTGGTATGCCTGAGTATTGATGTCTTTATATCAAATTATAGACTATTGCTTTGAATCACTCATGTCCTAATATTCATGCCATGATTAGATTACATGATCAAGATTATGCTAGGTAGCATTCCACATCAAAAATTATCTTTTTTATCATTTACCTACTCGAGGACGAGCAGGAATTAAGCTTGGGGATGCTGATATGTCTCCGTTGTATCTATAATTTTTTATTGTTTCATGCCAATATCCTACAATTTCCACGCACTTTTGGCAACATTTTATATGATTTCTTGGACTAACATATTAATCCAGTGCCCAGTGCCAGTTCCTGTTTTCTGCTTGTTTTTTGTTTCACAGAAAATCCATATCAAATGAAGTCCAAACGCGATAAAATTTTACGGAGAGTTATTTTGGAATATATGTGATTTTTGGGAGGTGGAATCAACGCAAACGGAGGCCCACAGCCTCCACAAGGCAAACGGGAACGACCCCCCCCCAGGCCGTGTGGTGTTGCCTTGTGGGGACACCGTAAGTCAGTTGGGGCTCTTCTTCGGCCGCAAGGAAGCTTATATCGAGAAAAATAATCGTGTTAAAATTTCAGCGCAATCGGAGTTACAGATCTCCAGATATTTAAGAAACGGTGAAAGGCCAGAAAAGGGGGACGCGAAACAGAAGAGAAACAGAGAGAGAGAGATCCAATCTCAGAGGGGCTCCTCCCCTCCGGGAGCCATGGAGGCCATGGAGCAGAGGGGAAACTCTCCTCCCATCTAGGGGCAGAGGCCAAGGAAGAAGAAGAAGGAGGGGGGCTCACTCCCCCTCTCTCCCGGTGGCGCTGGAACGCCGCCGGGGCAACCATCGTGACGGCGATCTACACCAACAACTTCACCGCCGTCAACACCAACCCTCTCCCCCTCTATGCAGCAGTGTAACACATCTTCTCCCCGCTATAATCTCTACATAAACATGGTGCTTAACGCTATATATTATTATCCAATGATATGTGTCAATCCTATGATGTTTGAGTAGATTCGTTTTGTCCAATGGGTTGATTGATGATCGTGATTGGTTTGAGTTGTATGTTTTATTTTGGTGCTATCCTATGGTGCCCTTCGTGTCGCACAAGCATGAGGGATTCCTGCTGTAGGGTTTGCAATACGTTCATAATTCTCTTATAGTGGGCGGCTAGAGTGACAGAAGCTTACACCCGAGTAAGGGAGTTGTTGCGTATGGGAGTAAAGGGGACTTGTTACTTAATGCTAAGGTTGGGTTTTACCTTAATGATCTTTGGTAGTTGTGGATGCTTGCTAGAGTTCCAATCATAAGTGCATATGATCCATGTATGGAAAGTATGTTAGCTCATGCCTCTCCCTCATATAAAATTGCAATAATGATTACCGGTCTAGTTATCGATTGCCTAGGGACAAATCCTTCTCTTGTGTTACAAAAGCTTTCTACTAAACAACTAAATTTTATTATCTTGCAATTTACTCGTAGTTTTATTCTCGCAAAGTACTCCTAGTTTTATTCTTGCAAAGTAGTTCTAGGATTACACCTACAAAGTACTTCTAGTTTCATACTTGTTCTAGGTAAATCAAACGTTAAGTGTGCGTAGAGTTGTATCGGTGGTCGATAGAACTTGAAGGGAATATTGATTCTACCTTTAGCTCCTCGTTGGGTTCGACACTCTTATTTATCGAGAAAGGCTACAACTGATCCGCTATACTTGTGGGTTATCAGTGACTGGCACTGGTCAAAGCTCAACGCCTCCTGAGGTGATTGAGCTTAGCCCCTAGCGAGAGGAGACTGGCCAGACTCCGCCGACAAGCGCTTATGTCGGCTCCCCAAGTACTGATGCTGACAAGGAGGCGAAAGGTGTTCACCGGGAAGGTGGGCATCGGGAAGCGGACCCCCCGGTCTTGCTTTCAACAACAATTCTCGCAGAAAGCAGCTCACTAGGAAGGATCAGTCCCTCCCGTGGAGAAGTTCGCAATTAGCCCATCCGCGTTGAGGACGCACCGGTAAAAAATATTCTGAGGACCGAGCGACGGCAACTAATGTTGTCGAAGGGGAAGCAGTGCCCCCTCAATAAACCCACATAGGTAAACTTCTCTCATGCAAGTGTTTTTTCCGTTCTTGTCAGCATCGCTTTGTTTCGTCTTGATTTTCTTGGCTTGAGTTTAAAATTTCTTCCGTCTTTATTTTTCCTTCGTAGAACTGACCTCTCCAGATGAGAGGACGACCGCCGACGCCGCGGAAGAGACTTCAAAGAATGCCGCAGAGGAAGCCGCCAAAGATGTCGCGGAGGAGGCTGCCACGGACGTACCCAAGAAGACCGCCAAGGCTACCGGCAGCACTTCTACTCCAGGAATGGCAAGCGCTGACGCAGATGTGGAGACGGGAGCAACTGACGATACTGTGCCAGCTACTGGCGACCATCCTGCCGCACCTGAGATCCCTCCGGCAAGTGGCTTTCTGCTGCTGATACGGCACCTCCTATGAGTGATGCGTATATTCTTTTCCCTGCTATTGATGTGGTCAAGCGATGGCGACTGTTCTTGTTTCCGCCGCGCAAGGAGAAGATCAAAGGAGGCGTGTCTGTGTTTGAAAGAGTTTGGTGGAGCGTGATGTGTTTGAAGGAGTCCGGTTGGGGTTCGCCTACAGACATGGAGCTGGTGGCACACCAGAGTCCTTTTATATTTAGTTGTGTTGTTTTATTCTCTGTTTAGGAAAAGTGGGTCCGAGTCATGTTGTTTTTATTTTCTAGTTGGTCTTGTTTTCCTTGTAAGACAAGTTGAGTCGGCTACTATAAAGCCAACAGGTGCGGCCATGTAATAGGGCAGGTTATGTTTTGGAGTTTATAAACACGATGTGTTTTCGAGGGTAGATACCCATATCGAGTTTTGAGGGAGCTTTCCAAAAACCTCCGTGCTTGCTGATTCGTAAGTATCTGTGTTGAGTGTCGCGGAGTAGATCAATTCTGCTCAACGATCGAAGTTATCTATTGGTTCTATCACTCGCCGTGAAAGATTGGGCCAAAAACCCTAGGATCTCTACTTGATCCTTATCATCTTGGTATCAGATTCGTCGGGTTTCTCACGGCGATTCCATTCTGAGATTTATCTGCTAAGTTTGTTCTGCTTGTTAAAGAGATTTGCTACCGGAGGTTTAGGCCAAGACACCGGTGCTGGTTCGTTTTGCTGGAGGCACTTGATTCTGCTAGGGACGATCATTGGATCGAGCAGATATTGGAGTCTCATTTCTGCTCGGAATCCGTTTGAAGGTTCAATCGCTACCTACCAGGCGTTCGTCTGCTGGCCTCTACGATTCTTACGGATCAGAACAGAAAAGGAGAAAAGAAGGAAAGGAAAAGAAAGGAAGGCACCGATCGAAAGTTTTTTTAAAAAAATGAAGGAAATGGATTGGAGATTACGTACGATCCTTGGAGATTGCTAACGGAATGAGGTGTTTCTTTTTATTTATTTTTGGTTACGTACGATCCTTGGAATCCTGATTGGATCAGATCTGTTCCAAGAAAGAAAATTGGATCTGCTCCGTGATTTCCTGGTCAAAAAAAAAGGAAAGTGCTACATGAATTTAATCAGAGCATTTCCGATCAGTTTGTCGTGCCTTTTTTCCGTCCTCACTGCTGCGGTTTCCTCTCACCCCTACACGGAAGTGTCACATGGTGGACGATGAAGGCTCTGCTGCTGCTGCTATGGAGAGGAAGAACGTGCTATCGTACTGGTTTCACCGAGAGGAGGAAGGACATGCTGAAAAATTATTCCATTCTCGTGTGAAAGTACAGGACAAGGCATGTGCATTGACGATCGACCGTAGTAGTTTCATCAATGTTGTGAGTCTTGAGATGGTGGATGTGATGCCCCCGGCTTAATCATGCACTAATCATACACGCAAATGCACACGATCAAGCCTACGGACTCACTTGAAGATATCACAACACAACTCTAAACACAAATAAAAGTCATACAAGCTTTATATTACAAGCCAGGGGCCTCGAGGGCTTGAATACATAAGCCTGAGTCATACAAGCATCAGCGCAAGCATTAGATATCTGAGTACAGACATAAAAGTCAAACAGATAGGCCTTAAGAAAGCGGGGCAAAACATAACACTGGATCGAAAGGCGCAGGCCTCCTGTATGGGTGCCTCCTATCTACTCCTGGTCGTCGGCGGTCTCCACGTAGTAGTACTCTCCACCAGAGGGGTAGTAGTAGTAGTCGTCGGCTGGGGCAGCTGGCTCCTGGGCTCGGTCATCTGATCGCATCAATCGGGTATAGGGGGAAAAGGGTAGCAAAGCAACCGTGAGTACTCATCCAAAGTACTCGCAAGACTTACATAAGATTTATTCTAAATATGCATTGGTATCAAGGAAGGGCTGTATCAGTGGACTGAACTGTAGAAATGTCAGAATAGGGGGAAAAGGCCTAGCCTATCGAAGACTAGCATCTTCAGCGTCTTGCAGCATAAGAAGAGTGCAGATTAGTACATAAGTATAGTAGTAGCATCAAGTATAATAGTAGCCACGGCCAGAGATCCTTCCTCGACTCCCTGCGAGAAAGCGATCCCGGAGCTAACATATTCAAACCATTTCTAGTTGTAGAAGATCGGGATATTTTCCGAGCGTCCTGTTACCGTGGACACGGCTATTCGAATAGATGTACTTCCCTGCAGGAGTGCACCAACTTACCCAACACGCTCAATTAACTCTGGCCGGACACACTTGCTCGGTCCATGCCCGGCCTCGGCTGATCGACACGTCGTAGCCCTACCTAGGTTCAACAGAGAGGCCAGCATGCCAGTCTACATCCTAAGTGCGAAGGGGTCTTGGGCCCATCGCCCTTTGCACTCCTGCGCGTTGCGTGGGCGGCCGGGAGCAGACCTAGCCCCCTTAATACAAGCGCAGGCATTCCCAGTCCAACCCGGCGCGCGCCGCTCAATCGCTGTCGTCTGAAGAACTTTGGCTGATACATACGACACCGAGTACCCATATTATTCCCACGTGCTGGTTAGTGCGAAAAGGCCAGAGGCCTACTCAGATCACATATCCAAACCCTTAGTGCGTTGGGAGCTCGCGGAAACGAGCAGAGACTCACGATCATGTGACCCCATCGCCCCATCTCGTGGACTTACGGCAAGGGCCAGGAATGCCCGGCCGTGCCACGTAATCATCTCGCGGGTACCCTCATGATCAACCCATCTCCACATCACTCGCCGGTACCCCTCAGGGCCGACCCGACTTATCCAGTATCAGTAGTAAAGTCAAGGTAACCGTGTGTCCAAAACATCAAGAAGGAATCTGAGGAATCACCCTCGTTGGATTCCCACTAGATGTATCCGTCAAGGTGAATCCGGAGGAATCACCCTCGATGGCATTCACACTTGCGGGGTTGCACGACAGAAGCTTCATCGGAGGTGGTGAAAGAGGAATCACCCTCGTTAACCCACAACCGGCTAGCTGTACTACAGAGTCCACATTGGGAGTGAGATATGAGGTATCACCCTCGGCACTCGATGGTAGCTCTGCAGAGTCGAGCAACTTAGGGGGTGTGTGGTGATGTGCTGGTCTCAGCCCGTTCGATCACATCGATCGGGGCACAGGTACTAAGCGGGGCAACTAGAACAAGCAAGAGGGCCACAGATGGTTTGCCATCCAACCTATACTAAGCATTTAGGATATCAGGTAAAGTATCAAAAAGCAGTTTACAAAAACAGGCTATGCATCAGAATAGGATCAATCAAAAGCAGTAGCAAATTCTAATGCAAGCAAGAGGGAGAAAGAATAGGTGATATAGGCATGTGTCAAGGGGGGGGGGGTTGCTTGCCTGGAAGCTTTGCGGCAAATGAGGGGTCGTCAGGGATGTAGTCGGTCTCCAGAGCTGCGTCGGTCTTGGGGTCTACCGGATAAGAAGAGGGGGAAGAAACAATAAATAAAAGCAAACAGATGCAACACAATGCGTGGCATGGCATTATGCAGTGCTGGTGGTGACCTAATGCAGTGCTACATGTCGCAGACGAAGCGGGAAAATATCTGGAATATTTTCCCGGCGTTTAGGCAGATTTCGGTGTACTGAACCAGAGGGGAAGGTTCCATGTTCAGATAGATAGGAGTGATGGTCAAGCATTTTGACCACATATTCGGATTCGTCTTGTTTTTCTGATCAACTTTCATGTTGAAAACTTTTCGATCCGAGCTACGGTTGAATTTCTACGAATTTTCAAAGATTTAAACCTTTTTTTTGAAATTCTAGAATTAAATATAATTAAATAATTCGCATTATCCAAAACAGTAGCAGATGACATCAGCATGATGCCAGCATGACGTCATCAGTCAACCCCGGCTGTTCCAGTTCTAACCTGACAGCTGGGTCCCACTGGTCAATGACTCTGGGCTAATTAGAGGTTAAATTAAACTTAACCGGGTTAATTAGGGAGTGGACCCCACATGTCAGTGTATATACTAATTAACAGATTAATTTTAAAAACTTAATTAGTCTAATTAAGCGCAGGGGGCCCACTGGTCAGTGTGACTGTGCTGCCACGTCAGCATAGTTGACCAGCCACGTCGGCTGTGGCCGGCGGCTCATCGCCGGCGACCAAAAACGTGGTGGCGCGAGCAGGACCTCGTCGGAATTGCGCTAGAGAGAGCCAAATCGAGCACGGTTAGGCTCTTTCGAACGTGCACTCGACGGCGCATCGTTCTGCAGCAGTTGCGCGGGCTGGGGTGGCCGGAGTTGGCCGAAGCAGCGATGGCAGGCGGCGGCGCATACTGGCGAGCTCGGATTCGACGATAGCGGGCATGGCAGAGCATGCGGGCGGGCGCGTTAGGTTGCTGAGGAGGTGCTGAGCACGGCTACATGCTCAGACGAGCTCGACGGCGTGTGTGGCCATGGCGACGAGCTCGATGGCGGCGCTGCGTTCGGCCACGGTGAGGCAGCTAGCTAGGCGGCGCGCGGGACCAAGTGGAGAGGGGAAGGAGAGGGAGAAGCTCACCGTGCGGCACACGGAGGCCGATGAGTGGCTTAGGAGCAGCAGGAGGCGCCGGATTCGAAGAAGCTCGCCGGTGACCCGAGGTTGAAGACGAGCTCGTCGCGGTCGCTGCGGTGGCTCCGAGCTCCAACGGCGGGCACCACACGGCGTAAACGAGCACGGCGGAGACGAGGGACAAGGCGGTGAGGCGAGGCGAGGTCGGAGGGCGCGGGATCGACATCGAGCGGCGACGGCGATGTACTGGAGAGGGAGAGAGAGCTCGGGCGAGCGAGAGAGAGACGGGGGGAAAGTGGATGAGGCATCCAGGGGGAGTGGACGACCTCGTCCTTATCCCCTCCGCGGGCGAGCGGCGGCAGGTGGCGGCCAGCGGCCGGAGCGAGCGCGCTCTGGCCATGGCGCGGGAGACACGGCGAGAGAGAGAGAGAGAGAGAGAGAGAGGAGGGAGAAAGGGCCGGCTGGGCTGGGCCAAGTGCACTGTGCACTTAGGCCCAGTCGGTTAGGCCTTTTTGCTTTTCTTTTTCTGTTTTCTTTTTACAGAAGAATAACAAAAATAAATGAGCTGCCAAATGCTTTTGCAAAAAGGTGAAACTTGTCCACAAAATTACAATGCATTATTCTGCACTACCACAGAAAGTTTGGGCAATTTTGGAATCCATTTGAATTTTTCAAAAATGGAAATGGCATTTAAAGTGCTGTTTTGCACTGTTTTAATGCTCTAACCCATTTTAGGAAAATAGGTGATGTTGTTTTCTTGAACATTAATTTGTTTTGGAATTTTTGCTACAACATGAACTATTTTCCAGCAATTTTTGAGCAACTTCAAATTTCACTTTGAATTTGAATTGAATTCAGTGGAGGAATTTGAAATGAGATATTAATCCACATTGATTAAACATTGCAAATCATAGTAGCTTAGCATAATCATGATGGATCACTGTTGCTCATGATAGAGGGGTGTTACAATTCTCCTCCTCTAAAAGAAATTCTCGTCCCGAGAATTCTGGAGGTAGAAGGGAAAAGGTCGGGGTATTCTTCCCGAAGACGATCCTCACGTTCCCAAGTGGCTTCATCTTCTGTATGATTTCACCACTGCACTTTAAGGAACTTGGTTGTCTTCTGACGGGTCCGACGTTCAGCTTGACCGAGAATGCGGATCGGATGCTCCTTATAAGATAGATCATCTTGCAAATCGAGCAATTCATGATCCACTGCTCGGTGCGGAGATTCTTTGATGCAACGACAAAGTTGCAACACATGGAAGACGTCGTGGATGTGAGAGAATTGCGGCGGCAATTCCAATTTATAAGCCACATGTCCACGTCTGGCGAGAATGCGGAAGGGGCCGATGTAGCGAGGAGCTAACTTGCCCTTGATTCCAAAGCGATGAGTGCCTTTCATCGGAGTGACACGCAGATAAGCTTGCTCACCAGGTTGATAGATTGATCCCCAGTGTTTACGATCATAATTGCTCTTCTGGCGAGATTGAGCCGCCTTGAGATTTTCCCAGACAATACGGACTTGCTCTTCAGCGTGTTGGATAATATCCGGACCAATGAGCGGTCGTTCCCCAGTTTCTGACCAATTCAGAGGGGTTCGACACTTACGTCCATATAATACCTCAAAGGGGGCCATTTTCAAGCTTGCTTGATAGCTGTTGTTGTAAGAGAATTCGGCATACGGGAGAGATTCTTCCCACTTCTTGCCAAATGAAATAACACAAGCACGCAACATATCTTCAAGCACTTGATTCACTCGCTCGACTTGGCCTTGGGATTGGGGGTGATAGGCAGAGCTCCATGTTATATGGGTTCCCGTCGCTTCTTGGAAACTTGCCCGGAACTTAGAGGTGAAGAGGCTGCCACGGTCTGAACTGATCTCCTTCGGAATGTTGTGGAATGACACAATTCTGGAGATATACAGATCTGCTAACTGACTAGCAGTGATAGTCTCCTTGACTGGCAGAAAGTGTGCAACTTTGGAGAGTTGGTTGATGACGACAAGAATAGCATCATGACCCTTTTGTGACCTGGGAAGACCAGTAATAAGATTCATTTGCACCTTGTCCCATTTCCATTCAGGAATAGGGAGCGGTTGCAGAATTCCAGCAGGCTTCTGATGTTCTGCTTTGACGCGACAGCAAATGTCACATTCAGCAACATATCGAGCAATGTCCTGCTTCATTTTAGACCACCAGTACCTTTGACGGAGATCACGATACATCTTGGTGCTACCCGGATGAATAGACAGTGGTGTATCATGTGCCTCCTTCATGACTTTGTCAGTCATAAGCTCAAACCGAGGTACCACAATGCGGTCTCTGAAATACAAGGTTCCATCTTTAGCAAGCGAGAAATCCCTGTACTTTTCAAGGTGAAGATCTCTTTTCATCTGATCAACTTCAACATCTTTTGCTTGCGCATGCTTAACAGCTTTCAAAAGATCTGGCTGTATAACAAGGGTATTAAGAGAACCCTGTGGAACAATGTGGAGGTTCAGCTTGCTAAGTTCTTCATACAAACGAGGTTGAGCTCGCTGAACCATGAGGTTGTTACAATAGGACTTGCGGCTCAAGGCGTCAGCCATCACATTAGCTTTGCCAGGGGTATAAGAAATACCGCAGTCATAGTCTGTAATCGTTTCCAACCATCGCTGTTGGCGGAGATTGAGATCCAGCTGAGTAAACAAATACTTCAGACTTTGATGATCAGTATATATCTCACATTGATTACCAAGAAGGTAATGTCGCCACAGCTTCAATGCATATATCACTGCAGCAAGTTCAAGATCATGCACTGGGTAGTTCTCTTCGTGAGGACGCAACTGTCGCGAGGCATAAGCAATTACTCTGCGCTCTTGCATCAGGACACAACCTAATGCTTGACGAGAGGCGTCGCAATAAATCACGAAATCCTTGCAAGAATCCAGAGGAGCAAGCACTGGAGCAGAGGTCAGCTTGTCCTTGAGGGTCTGATAGCTTTCCTGACACTTGTCTATCCACTCAAACTTAACGCCTTTGTGAAGCAGATTAGTCAGAGGCTTGGCAATCTTTGAGAAGTTCTCAACAAATCTACGGCAATAACTTGCGAGTCCGAGAAAACTTCTGACTTGCTTGACATTCTTCGGAGGAGTCCATTCAAGAATAGCCTGCACTCGTTCTGGATTGACAACAATGCCATCCTTGGAAATCACATGACCAAGGTAGGTTACTTCGGATAACCAGAATTCACACTTGGAATACTTGGCATATAGCTGGTGCTCTCGAAGCTTTTCCAGAACAATACGAAGATGTTCAGCATGTTCTTCCTTATTCTTGGAATATACCAGGATATCATCCAGATAAACCACGACGAATTTGTCGAGGTAATCCAAGAAGATATAATTCATCAGGCGGGAGAACGTAGCTGGAGCATTAGTTAAGCCAAGTGACATGACAGTGTACTCATAAGAGCCATAGCGAGTTACAAAAGCGGTCTTGGGAATATCCTCTTCGCGGACGCGGATCTGATGATAACCCAACCTCAAGCAAGTTTAGAGAACACTGATGATCCAGCAAGTTGGTCATACAGGTCATTGATCCGTGGAAGCGGATACTTGTTCTGAATGGTGGCCTGGTTGATAGGTCGGTAATCTTGGACCAATCGGTTTGTACCATCTTTCTTCTTGACAAAGAGAGAAGGTGCTCCCCAGGCAGAGGAACTTGGACGAATAAAACCCTTGCGAAGTGATTTATCGATTTCCTCCTTAAGCTCAAGGAGTTCATTGATGTCAAATAACAGTGCGAGAAGCATATGGTAATTTTGAAAGAAATGGTTGCCGATAATCCAGCTCTCCTGGTGGATGTGATCATGAGAACCTAATGTTAGAGTTAGCAAAACTTTAACCCGAAGGGAAGAGAAATCAGAGTCCCGGAGTAAGGAAGAGGAATAAAAGATCCTAATACCACCCATTGGCGACGTGGGCCCGTAAGCCACACAGCCATGTTAGTAAAATAGTTTTGCAAAGACTAGACTCAACTTCGGCCAAGGAGTTGGAAAGGGGGTCCTATAGGCAGTCGGCTCTGATACCAACTTCTGACGCCCCCGGCATAATCGTGCACTAATCATACACGCAAATGCACACGATCAAGCCTAAGGACTCACTTGAAGATATCACAACACAACTCTAAACACAAATAAAAGTCATACAAGCTTTATATTACAAGCCAGGGGCCTTGAGGGCTCGAATACATAAGCTTGAGTCATACAACCATCAGTGGAAGCATTATATATCTGAGTACAGACATAAAAGTCAAACAGATAGGCCGTAAGAAGGTGGGGCAAAACATAACACTGGATCGAAAGGTGCAGGCCTCCTGCCTGGGTGCCTCCTATCTACTCCTGGTCATCGGCGGTCTCCACGTAGTAGTACTCTCCACCAGAGGGGTAGTAGTCGTAGTCGTCGGCTGGGGCAGCTGGCTCCTGGGCTACATCATCTGGTCGCATCAATCGGGTATAGGGAGAAAAAGGGAAGCAAAGCAACCGTGAGTAATCATCCAAAGTACTCGCAAGACTTACTTCAGATCTATTCTAAATATGCATCGGTATCAAGGAAGGGCTGTATCAGTGGACTGAACTTCAGAAATGCCAGAATAGGGGGAAAAGGCCTAGCCTATCGAAGACTAGCATCTTCAGCGTCTTGCAGCATAAGAAGAGTGCAGATTAGTACATAAGTATAGTAGTAGCACCAAGTATAACAGTAGCCACGCCAAGAGATCCTTCCTCGACTCCCTGCGAGAAAGCGATCCCGGAGCTAACATATTCAAACCATTTCTAGTTGTAGAAGATCGGGATATTTTCCGAGCGTCCTGTTACCGTGGACACGGCTATTCGAATAGATATACTTCCCTGCAGGGGTGCACCAACTTACCCAACACGCTCGATTAACTCTGGCCAGACACACTTGCTCGGTCCATGCCCGGCCTCGGCTGATCGACACGTCGTAGCCCTACCTAGGTTTAACAGAGAGGCCAGCACGCCGGTCTACATCCTAAGTGCGAAGGGGTCTTGGTCCCATCACCCTTTGCACTCCTGCGCGTTGCGTGGGCGGCCGGGAGTAGACCTAGCCCCCTTAATACAAGCGCGGGCGTTCCCAGTCCAACCCGGCGCGTGCCGCTCAATCGCTGACGTCTGAAGAACTTCGGCTGATACATACGACGCCGAGTACCCATATTATTCCCACATGCTGGTTAGTGCGAAAAGGCCAGAGGCCTACTCAAATCACATATCCAAACCCTTAGTGCGTTGGGAGCTCGCGGAAACGAGAAGAGACTCATGATCATGTGACCCCGTCGCCCCATCTCGTGGACTTACGGCAAGGGCCAGGAATGCCCCATCGTGCCACGTAATCATCTCGCGGGTACCCTCATGGTCAACCCGTCTCCACATCACTTGCGGGTACCCCTCGGGGCCGACCCGACTTATCCAGTATCAGTAGTAAAGTCAAGGTAACTGTGTGTCCAAAACATCAAGAAGGAATCCGAGGAATCACCCTCGTTGGATTCCCACTAGATGTATCCGTCAAGGTGAATCCGGAGGAATCACCCTCGATGGCATTCACACTTGCGGGGTTGCGCGACAGAAGCTTCATCGGAGGTGGTGAAAGAGGAATCACCCTCGTTAACCCACAACCGGCTAGCTGTACTACAGAGTCCACATTGGGAGTGAGATATGTGGTATCACCCTCGGCACTCGATGGTAGCTCTGCAGAGTCGAGCAACTTAGGGGGTGTGTGGTGATGTGCTGGTCTCAGCCCGTTCGATCACATCGATCGGGGCACAGGTACTAAGCGGGGCAACTAGAACAAGCAAGAGTGCCACAGATGGTTTGCCATCCAACCTATACTAAGCATTTAGGATATCATGTAAAGTATCAAAAAGCAGTTTACAAAAACAGGTTATGCATCAGAATAGGATCAATCAAAAGCAGTAGCAAATTCTAATGCAAGCAGGAGGGAGAAAGAATAGGTGATATAGGCATGCGTCGGTCTTGGGGTCTACCGGATAAGAAGAGGGGGAAGAAACAATAAATAAAAGCAAACAGATGCAACACAATGCATGGCATGGCATTATGCAGTGCTGGTGGTGATCTAATGCAGTGCTACATGTCGCAGACGAAGCGGGAAAATATCTGTGATATTTTCCCGGCGTTTAGGCAGATTTCGGTGTACTAAACCGAAGGGGAAGGTTCCATGTTCAGATAGATAGGAGTGATGGTCAAGCATTTTGACCACATATTCGGATTCGTCTCGTTTTTGTGATCAACTTTCATGTTGAAAACTTTTCGATCCGAGCTACGGTTGAATTTCTACGAATTTTTAAAGATTTAAACCTTTTTCTGAAATTCTAGAATTAAATCTAATTAAATAATTCGCATTATCTAGAACAGTGGCAGATGACATCAGCATGACGCCAGCATGACGTCATCAGTCAACCCCAGCTGTTCGAGGTCAAACCTGACAGCTGGGTCCCACTGGTCAGTGACTCTGGGCTAATTAGAGGTTAAATTAAGCTAAACCGGGTTAATTAGGGAGTGGACCCCACATGTAAGTGTCTATACTAATTAAAAGATTAATTTTAAAAACTTAATTAGTTTAATTAAGCGTAGGGGGCCCACTGGTCATTGTGACTGTGCTGCCACGTCACCACAATTGACCACTGGTCAGCAACCCAGGGTGCCCCACGTGGCAGCCACGTCGGCTGTGGCCGGCGGCTCGTCGCCGGCGACCAAAAACGCGGCGGCGTGAGCTGGACCTCGTCGGAATTGCGCTACAGAGCGCCAAATCGAGCGCGGTTAGGCTCTTTCGAACGTGCACTCGACGGCGCATCGTTCTGCGGCGGTTGCGCGGGCTGAGGTGGCCGGAGTTGACCGGAGCGGCGACGGCAGGCGGCGGCGCATACGGGCGAGCTCGGATTCGGCGATAGCGGGCACGGCAGAGCACGCGGGCGAGCGCCTTAGGCTGCTGGGGAGGTGCTGAGCACGGCTACGTGCTCAGACGAGCTCGACGGCGTGTGTGGCCACGGCGACGAGCTCTACGGCGGCACTGTGTTCGGCCACGGTGAGGCAGCTAGCTAGGTGACGCGCGGGACCAAACGGAGAGGGGAGGAGAGGGAGAAGCTCACCGTGCGGCACACGGAGGCCGGTGAGTGGCTTAGGAGCAGCAGGAGGCGCCGGATTCGAAGAAGCTCGCTGGCGACCCGAGGTTGAAGACGAGCTCGTCGCGGTTGCTGCGGTGGCTCCGAGCTCCAACGGCGGGCACCAGACGGCGTAGACGAGCACGGCGGAGACTAGGGACAAGGCGGTGAGGCGAGGCGAGGTCGGAGGGCGCGGGATCGACGTCGAGCGGCGACGGCGATGTACTGCAGAGGGAGAGAGAGCTCGGGCGAGCGAGAGAGAGAGGAGGGAAAGTGGATGAGGCATCCAGGGGGAGTGGACGGCCTCGTCCTTATCCCCTCTGCGGGCGAGCGGCGCAGGTGGCGGCCAGCGGCCGGAGCGAGCGCGCTCTGGCCATGGCGCGGGCGACACGGCGAGAGAGAGAGAGAGAGAGAGAGAGAGAGAGAGAGAGAGAGGAGGGAGAAAGGGCCGGCTGGGCTGGGCTGAGTGCACTGTGCACTTAGGCCCTGCCGGTTAGGCCTTTTTGCTTTTCTTTTTCTGTTTTCTTTTTACAGAAGAATAACAAAAATAAATGAGCTGCCAAATGCTTTTGCAAAAAGGTGAAACTTGTCCACAAAATTACAATGCATTATTCTGCACTGCCATGGAAAGTTTGGGCAATTTTGGAATCCATTTGAATTTTTCAAAAATGGAAATGGTACTTAAAGTGCTGCTTTTGCACTGTTTTAATGCCCTAACCCATTTTAGGAAAATAGGTGATGTTGTTTTCCTCAACATTAATTTGTTTTGGAATTTTTGCTACAACATGAACTATTTTCCAGCAATTTTTGAGCAACTTCAAATTTCACTTTGAATTTGAATTGAATTCAGTGGAGGAATTTGAAATGAGATATTAATCCACATTCATTAAACATTGCAAATCACAGTAGCTTAGCATAATCATGATGGATCACTGTTGCTCATTACAGAGGAGTGTTACAGTGGAGAAGCTTGAGTTGTTCACAGTGCCACTTCAGCACCCATATTTCCTATGTCTAGGTAACGTTGATCTCGCCATCACGCACCAAGCATCGGTACACTTTCAGTTGGGTCCCTTATCTTATGAGGTATGTTGCGATGTGATTCCAATTCTTATGGTTTCATGTCATTTGATGCTGGGGATACCATGGAACAAGCAGCACGGTGCAACTTTGAATCAATGTAATCCACCTCAGTATGCAGTGCCTTTCGGTAAGAAAGAGTGTATTCAGAAATCCATGGATACCAACATATACACAGCTTGGAGAGAAGAAAGATTGCAGAAGAAGGAGGCCGATGAAAAAATGAGAGAGCTCAAAGAAGCGAAGAAGAGGGAAGCCAAAACTGCTGCAATTACTGTGGTGGCTGACACTTCACTTGATCTTGTGCCTATTCAGCCTACAGTTGTGGCCGATATTGCTGCACTTCATGTTGTTTCCGCAGATTCCACTTTTAACTTCCTTGTGGTCAGCGTTCAGCCTATTCATGACAATGTTGCTGCAGAAAATGACTTGAAACCGAGGACGGTTTCTCCTAAAGGGGGGAGGATGATATGGCACCTCCTATTAGTGATGCGTATATTCTTTTCCCTGCTATTGATGTGGTCAAGCGATGGCGACTGTTCTTGTTTCCGCCGCGCAAGGAGAAGATCAAAGGAGGCGTGTCTGTGTTTGAAAGAGTTTGGTGGAGCGTGATGTGTTTGAAGGAGTCCGGTTGGGGTTCGCCTACAGACATGGAGCTGGTGGCGCACCAGAGTCCTTTTATATTTAGTTGTGTTGTTTTATTCTCTATTTAGGAAAAGTGGGTCCGAGTCAAGTTGTTTTTATTTTCTAGTTGGTCTTGTTTTCCTTGTAAGACAAGTTGAGTCGGCTACTATAAAGCCAACAGGTGCGGCCATGTCATAGGGTAGGTTATGTTTTGGAGTTTATAAACACGATGTGTTTTCGAGGGTAGATAACCATATCGAGTTTTGAGGGAGCTGTCCAAAAACCTCCGTGCTTGCTGATTCGTAAGGATCTGTGTTGCGTGTCGTGGAGTAGATCAATTATGCTCAATGATCGAAGTTATCTATTGGTTCTATCGCTCACCATGAAAGATTGGGCCAAAAACCCTAGGATCTCTACTTGATCCTTATCAGCGGCTTTCTAGCCCGCGAAGGGAAGCGGACGTTCCCGACACATCTGGTGCCAAAGAGCATGTTCTTGAGGGTGTTGATGATGAGCTTGTCATCTCGACCACCACAACCACCAAAGAAGAACGTGATGCTGATGACGACGCCGCTGACTACTACTTCTTGCAGTCCATGAGTAATGGCTTCAAGGAGTTACAACAGTGATACAGCAGACGCTCGGAAATACTTCAGTGTCGTGCCATCAACGTGGAGAAGGCGGAACAATAATTCCTGCAATGGGTTGATGAGGCGCAGGTCTGCTACACCGAGAGCGTTAAAGACATAGAGAAACGGCAGGTTCAGCTCGCTGCCGACAAGGAGGCCTTCGTCTTGGAAAAGGCTGCGGCTGAGATGGCTCAAGCTGAGGCCGCCAAGAAGGCTGCGGCAACCGACAGCTAGCTGACTCAGCGCAAGATCAACCTTGACTCCCATGAAGAAGAGCTTGCTGCCAGAGAGGAGAAGTTGAGCGCTACTCTCCGCGTCAAGGACGAAGAGATCCATGCCCTAGTGACCAAGCGCACTGTGGAGCTTGAGCAGAAGCACAAAGAAGCTCTCTAAGCCCAGGCCGTAGAACATGCCAGGAAACTCAAGGAAGCCCTTGATGTTGTCGATGCTGCTGACGCCGCCAAGGTAACCTTGGAATCCCAGGTGAAAAAGCTTGAGGAAGAACTTGCCACCAAGGATAAGGAGATCGCCGCCCTTAGGAACTCGGCGCAGAAAGCCGTAGATGAGCTGTTGGATGTCACGGCCCCAGAATTTGATTGTAAATAGTTGCATCAGCATTCATGCATCATATTTATTTTCAGTGAAAGTTGAATTGAGGGGATGTGAAGCCTCAAAATTAAATAAAGGGCAAAGAACCCTAAAAATTGCATTCAATGAACCCAAGATGCCCTTCATTAATGTTTGTTAATTTTGGCAAGGATTTTGATCCAAACTAAAAATAGTGAACATTTTAAGGATTTATGTTTAGGACTATGAATTTAAATCAATAGCTATTTGAATTTGAATTATATTCATATAATTAGAATATAATTTCAAATACCCCTGAAATGTTGTATGTGCTTTTGGAAAAGTTGAACTAGCAACTTAAAAATGTTCAGAGAATATTTGGCATTGTTTTGAATTCTTTGAATTTGCAAAACAGTGGAAAATATTAAATAAAAACAAAAAATAGAATAAAAATAAAAAGGCAAAGAGACTTACCTGGCTTACCTAGCCCAGCTCCTGTCGGCCCAGCCCACCAGCCACCGCACCGTCTTCAACCTCCGTCTAGTAGGCAGGACGGCGCGTGCCCGCGGTGCGCCAGCACGCGCGCGCCACCTCCACCCTGCTCACCTGCCTCCTCGACGGCCTGGACGCCTCTGGCATCGCCACGCACCTCCCTGGTCTCTCTCTCACTCTCCCCGTGCTCCTTCCCCTCCTCTGCTCTCTCCCCGCAGCACACCCGAGCGCGCCCGTCGCCGCCATTCGCTGCCACCGCGCCCAGAGCCACTGCCTCGCCTCGTCTCTGTGTCCAAAGACTCCGCCGTCTAGCGCTTATTCTCTACGCCGAAGATAGAGAGCCCAGAGGCACTGCAGCGACGCCATCACCATCTTCTTCATCGCCGGCCACCGAAGCTCTCCGGCATCGATTCGCTGCAAGCAGGCCTTCCCCGAGCCAATCAACCAGCTCTTACGACTCCCTGTGAGCCCCACTCCATTTTCCCTCTTACCTCCTCGTCGCGCGCATCCCCTAGCTTGCTCCTCCACCGTGCCGAGCTCCGGCAGCCGCCGTGGCCAATGAGCTCGTCACTCACGAGCCGCTCCGCTCGAACCAGATGCACTAGAGTGCTCCTGGCGACTCCAGGATGCCTCCCAGCTTCCCAGAAGGCCTTCCCGTGCTCCGTAGCAGTCGCCCACGTCAAGCAGTAGCTCCGGTCACCACCTTGCTCACCGTCGTTGCCGTTTCCGGCCACCCCAGCCCATGCCGTTTGTGCCGTTGGATGCGCACGAGCGTGGGCAGCACACTGGTTGTGACACCCTGGTTTTCGCTCCTTGTTTTTTTTCCTTTGCGGGATTCGACTCCCGTCTTTTTTTTTGGTGTTATCGGATTTTCTCTCGCTCTTGGGTATATGAAGATGGTCATTTAGCCTTGCCTATCCTATCCAACCCGAGATTCTCTCCGATTCTACCTTGCCACCCAAGATTTACTCTCAGGATTTTGTCGCCAAAACCCTACCTTCTGAGTTGCCGGAAGGGAAACCCTAATTCCTTCCGTTACAAAGGAACCCCAATTTCCTTTGATCTCTTGCCTCCCAAATTTTTCCCAGTGATCATCCTATCTCTATAAACCCTGGATATGCAAAAATATTGCCAAGTCATTTGCAATATTTTTCATTTAAAATTAATTTCTTTTTCTGCTGTTTAAAGGAATTAAATCCAGGAAAATATCTATCCATCTCCAAAGTTCATGAAAACTTGTGGAGATATTATTTGTGATCATATTGAGCTCCCATAAAAATATTGGCCATAATTAAATAAGGGAAATTGTCTTTTCCTATTTAAAGCCAATATTGCATTTTGGGCACTTTCCAAAGGAGCTACCATTTTGGTAGCCAGGAAAAATCCCAAATAATTTGTGGAGCTTCTTATATCCATATCTTCACCATTTCCATCAATAACCCAAGTTCCATAGATCAAATTTTGAGCACATCCAATTGCAAATTATGTCCAGATTTCCAGTTTGCAAAGGAAGTGCTTGAACCCTTGGTCTTTTTGGGCTGAAATTTTTCAGGGTGGTTAACAATTGTAAATCACCCCTGGATACCAAAAATCAGCCCATTTCATCTAGCCAATTTTCCTCAGTAAATTATCTAATTTTCTGTCCAGATTCTAACTCCGTGAAGGAACTACCATTTTGGTATGTCCAAATGAGCTTAAATTTTTCCAGTACCTCCATATTTCCAAATCATCACTCTCCACAAAAATTCAGCCCAGTCCATTCAGCCATTCGAGCACAACATCAAAACCTAATTTCTGGACCAAATTTAGCATTTCAAAGGAAGTGCATGCAAAATTGGTCCAAATGACCTCAACTTTTGCCAGAACCTAGTCCTTCCTACCATATTTCATTTTGACAAAGGTTCGGCTCCCCACTCTCATTCATTCCTCCACAAGAGTCCATCTAAGTTTGCTGTTGAAATCTTTTTCTGCAAGTTTCTCTCACCTCAGAGCCGCCCAGCTGGTTCTAGGCACTTCTTTCATCTATTTGAGCAACGAGAGACGTGTTGGACAAGATATGGCAAGCAGGTACGCGCTGGAGCACGTAGTGCACGTGGTGACCGCGCAGCGGCCGTGTGGAAACGGCGCTCTGCGCTCTGCCAGCTCCGTGCGGTCGCCTCCGACCAGTCCCCGCTTGTCCAAACATGTCCAGCAGCTCCGCACCGTCCATGTACCCCTCTCCCGCACCTTCTCCCCTCTAGTTTTTTCCTCCCCACGCCGCAGCGAGCCCTGCCATTGCACTGTTCGCCCGTGACCGCCGTCGTTTTCCCTCTCCCGTTGGCTTCTTCTCCTCCGAGCCGTCCCCTCCCACTGGCGCTCATCAGGTCGGCACCACCGGGCGTGTGCCACCTCGCCGAAGCTCCAGTGCGGGGATGAGGATGCCACCGCGGCCGTTCTCATCCGCTCGCCGCGGCCAGGCTATAAATAGCCAAGGCCGAGCCCTCCCCGAGCATCCCCAACCCCCTCAGCCTCCTCCCCTCTCCCTATGGTCCACTCCCGTGCCTGCGCCCGACCGAAATCCTCGCCGGACCGCTCGGATTTCCAGCGAGCTCCACCTACTGTCCCGCCTCCAATCCCCATGCCTAGCCGTCCCCGGTGCCCGTGGACTCCACCCCTGGAAGCGCCACTCTCCCGCGACCTCGCCCGTGCCCTTGCCCAGCCGCCTAGCCCACCGGAGCCCCTCCATTCACCAGAGCCGCCGCAGCGCTGCCTCCGCTGCAACTCCTCTCTCCGGCCACCCCCGCGGCCGAGGGGACCCTCCCCGGGTGCGGAGTGGAGCTGCGGATCCATCCCCATCGACACCCAAGCCAGCCGCGGCCTCCATCGCCGGGAACCAGCACCGGCGTCGCCTCTGTCATCGGGTGCGGGAGGATGAAGACGACCCTGCAGGCGGGCCCGGCCTGTCAGCGGCTTAGGCGCTCCCTCCGTTTTTTTAAGAGGCGGCCGCGTAGGTGGGCCGGCCCAGCCGTAGCAGCTACGCGGCTCAGCTGGTGCCCAGCTGCTTTCGGCCCGTATAGCCCAAGTGCACAGTGCACTTTCCTTTTTTTCGGCAGAAAATCAGCCAGGGGCCCAGAAGTAAATAGTTTATTTACAGAAAGGTCCCTCCCACTTCAACCTGTATAACTTTTCACTCGTAACTCCGATTCAGGTGAATCCAACGCCCACGTCTTCAGTTCGTCAAGCCTGTTCCGCTGGTATTGTTTTCATAATGCTTCCACACTGTGAAAATGACCATTTTGCCCCTGCCCTTATTCAGCCTCCTTCGAGAGAGAACCGTTTCCGGCAAATTGTTCCGCGAGCTGATCGCACTTCTCTCCGGTGCATTCCTCGACCCCCAGGCAAGCCGACCATCCGATATATGCCCTAAAGCATTGCTCTGTGTTATTCTTGTGTGTTTAAATTAATATGCTTACGCTCGTATGCGTAGTGGTGAGCTGTATGTGACGCTGATGAACCCTTGCTTGCCTTTCTTTGATGACGGCACCACGCCTGTGTTCTGAGCTGCTTTCGGCCGTCCGGGGTGGATGCCGACTTTATGTTTCTCTTTTCAACAACTGGCCCGTGTTCTGAGCTGCTTTTCGGCCGTCTCGGGCAGCTGTTGAATTTATTTCCGTAGCGGTAACCCTATGCTCTGAGCTGTTCTTCGGCCGTCTTAGGGGACCGCTACACTCTTTTTATCAACACTGTCTCATGCTCTGAGCTGCTTTTCAGCCATCTTGAGCCGGGGTTGAGTTATTCCAGTCACGTCCCAGATCTGAGTTGTAAAGACCGTTCTGGTGGCTACTGGTTTATTTGCCGGTTTTATGCAAGGGTTCAGATGGTCGTCACTTACACTAGAACTTGTAAAGTGATAACTTGCACTTTAAATATTGATTCACTAATGACTCATTGTGATATTGTATGGAGATAGGTTGTTATGTTTTCATAATTGTTACATCATGCATGGTTACCGTTATTGCAATATTATGAAATGTGACTTAATAATGACAACAACCTCCTCCGTCGACTGGATCGAGTCATAGCGCCATCGAACCGAGCTCATCAAGTGCAACCACATTTGCCGGTATGGGACGGCCCTGATTTAGTCTATTGTCTTGCCTCTTGTCGGTACCACCAAAATAGGGAGGATTATGCATGTGTGCTACCCTGGCCCGGTAGGCGGCGATAATCCTGTGAGCCCAGTTTGGTTTATGTGCGCACGTCCCCGTTTGGGATAGTTTTGTTTGGCCACGACGGTGGCAGGTGTCACGGGGTGACACAGGGGCCACCCAGGACATGACCCTAGGAGGGTATGATTGTCGGTGGGGCCGTAAGAGTGCCAGGCAATAGACAAGTTTTGTTGGAGCAGCACCGGTCCACCCGAATGGGAGGACGAGGCCAGGAGCTCCATGGTGTGGGTAAAGTGCGCAACCTCTGCAGAGTGTAAATCTATTCGAATAGCCACGTCCTCGGTCATGGGACACAGTTCATATTAGGTCACACTATTTGGTCTCTGTCGAGTCTGGAGGAACAAATTATATAATGTTATGGCTAAGACTGAACCAGAGAATGGTAAGGTTTGTCAGACTTGCAGTACGGATGCAGGGACATCGGATGATGTCAGGTATATGGAATGTTGGCCATGCGATGGCTACAAGCTAAAGGGTCGGATGACCACAAGACTTGGATTGGATTGGGATCGGATATGGTTTGGATCATGACATATTCGGAGTATGGATTATTTACTTGATATGTTTTACTTCAGTAGTTATCATGCGAGTTAATCCTGTTATGACATGATAATTAATGTTGCTAGATGATTAATCATGCTAGATAATCCTGCTAAGACATGATAGTTAATATTGTTAAGATAATGAATGCATGCTTGAATGCCATGGATTGCTTTGCTTGGTGTATATGTTGGTTTGGTTTGCTTGCGAGTACATTCAAAAGTACTCAGCAGCCTTCAATGTGGACAGGTTCACCTAAGGATTCGACGTTCACTAGCAAGGAGCCGGAGTGTTCGTGGGCTAGAAGAGTAACCCAATCAGATCTCTATGGATTGGAGCCGCACCAAGACCATGCTACCTTAGATAGAGCTTTTCCGCTGCCATCACCCTTGTAATATACCATGTAAGACTGATATATCCGTTAATAGAAATGTCTGTGTTCATGATACTTGTTGTAAAAGCGCATGCCAGTGTGATTTCCTGGGCTGGCGTGTGCGGCGACTGTCTGGCTACAGTGGTATTCAGGCGGGGCGCCACACGGGTGGTCTTCACCGTCCGTTTGGTCGCCGAAGCAGGAAACCCGCAGCCTCCTCCGCGACTGTCGTCGCCGGTGACTTATCTCTGGCTAATCACCAGATTAGCACTAACCTAATTGACCCCTGTGTCAATGACGTGGGCCCAGGCCCCTATTAACTTTAGTTAGGATTTAACTAAACCCTATTAGTGTACTGTGTCACTAACCAGTGGGACCCACTGGTCAGGTTTGACCTGGACTGACTCAGTTCACCAACTGACGCGAGTATGACGCAGTGCTAACGTCATAAAACCTTTTCTGGTTTTTCTTATTTCGGAAATGATTTTGAAATTCTAGAAAATAGTTAAAACTTCAGAAAATCATAGAAAATAATCTATAACTCAGATGAAAATAATTTATATATGAAAAATTATCAAAAAAATATGAAGAATCTGTTTATGGCATTTCCATGCATGATAGAACAACTTTTGGCTACTGTTTAGGAAAAATCAAATAAATGACATTTAAATAACCACATGTGGAGTTTGAATTTGAACCTTTGGTTCAACCCAACTTCATTTAATCTGGTTGCTAGTTGCATTAGCTCAATCAACAGCATGTTGCCATGTCATGATCATGCATCATATTGTTGCATTGCATTGATCATGTTCCTTCTCTGTTTGCCGGTCTTTGTTCCTTCTCGGTAGAAGACGGTTCCGACGTCGTGATCATTTACACCGATGAAGAGCTAATAGCTATACTATCTTCAGAAGTGCCAGGCAAGCAAACCCCCTTGAGCATTCCGATACAATCCCACTCTCTCGCTCTTACTCTTTTTTACTGCATTAGGACAACAACGATTCAACTGTTACATGTTGCGGTAGTTGAACCCATTCCTCTGCATGACCTGTCTTTGCCATAGTAAATAGTTAAAACCGCCTAGCATCAGTAGGACTTGCTTGAGCCATGTTGTGACTACTCATCCATGTTTGGTTGCTATGCTTGCTATGCTTAGAGTCGTGTCAGGTCTGATCCATCTGAGCGATGAATTGGAATGGTTGTGTTCATGTCCTACTGTGTGAGAGCTAAGTGTGTGAACACGATTTGGTAAAGGTAGCGATGAGAGGCCATGTAGGAGTACATGGTGGGTTGTCTCATTGAAACCGTCCTTAAGAACTGAGTTCTGTGTATGTTATCCAAGAACAGCTACTACCACACATTGGGCCTGAAACCCATGGACCTTCTCAACTTATTAATCGCCTTCATCTCTGTCCAGGAGTTGCAACTAGTTTCTAGTGTTTGTAGGATATGTGTTGGAGGCCGTGCGTAGTGCTGACCTTAGGGGTGGGCTATGATGCGGTAGAGACACAGTGGCACGGTGTACGAAGTGGCACCCCGATGGAGGGCTTGGGAACCCTGGTCACATTGTTTGGGGCCGTAATGGAAACTTCGGCCGGACTTCCTTGCAGGTCAGTCTCAAATAGGCGATAAACCTGGACTAGAGTCTTGCATGGTTAGTCAAGTTGTGGCCGACACCCTCGCCAAGCTTCTGCTTGAAGGTTGTCGAGGTACATGACGTGTACATGGTGGTAAGTGGTGAGAGCATGTGTGAAGTACACCCATGCAGGGTTAACTGAACTATTCGAATAGCCGCATCCTCGGATATGGACTACTTGGAAGCTTACATTGTTCATAGACAATTTGAAGTGGATACTCTAAAATGCCCAAGATAAGTGTGAACCCTAGGCCTTGTTTTTAAGCATTGCAATACCGTTTGTGCTCACTTTTATCGTTTGCTACCTAGCTGTTTTTATTTATTCAGATTATAAAAATATATTTCTACTATCCATACTACACTTGTATCACCATCTCTTCGCCGAACTAGTGCACCTATACAATTTGCCATTGTATTGGGTGTGTTGGGGACACAAGAGACTCTTTGTTATTTGGTTGCAGGGTTGTTTGAGAGATACCATCTTCATCCTATGCCTCCCATGGATTGATAAACCTTAGGTCATCCACTTGAGGGAAAATTGCTACTGTCCTACAAAACTCTGCGCTTGGAGGCCCAACACGAGTCTACAAGAATAAGTTGTGTAGTAGACATCAGTCTTTCTGGCTTTAGGCATTCCCCTTTATATAACAGGTGGAACCCTAGATTTACATGAGAGTCTGGGCCATAATCTAACTCGTCTCCTACACTTATTCTACTTATTCTCCAAGGCAACCTTCCTGCCGTATGTTTGCCTCTTGAGCCGGCCCATATGTTGAGCCGGCCTTTCTTACCAGGCCTCTGTTAAGCCGGCCCACTGAATGTCTTCTTAACCCCGCAGTGAGATAACCCACTGAGCCCGCTCTAAGGCCTGGTCATCTTCCTGCCGGGTCTATATGCTGGGAAATATCCCCAACACAAGTCATCGAGAAGTACTATTCTAAGTACTGAAGATCGACGTTGTTCTTGCCAGCAAGCTTCGTCCCGGCAAGGTGAGGACCGAGGCTATGGTTGCCGGCAAGCTCCCTTGCCGACAAGCAAGGCTCAGCAAGCTCCGTTCCAGGAGGCCTGTTCTATCCCATTACCGCTCCACCTCACCATCGACCAGATAGGCTCGTGGGCTAGGTGTCGAGCAAGCATGCAGTCAACATGGCCAGCCAAGGCACGTGTCAGCACGCCACGCCGAGATTAACTTCAATGACACCCGTCCCCGGGACGTGTCGAGATTACAGGAGGGTGCCAGGACCGGTGGTACAGATCTTTTGCCCAAGGCCTCGCCTCCCCAACATAGCACCTAACGGTGCATTAAATGCATTTGTCTTACCCCATTAGAAGATAAGCGTGATGACGGTGCAAGTCACTGCTCACCCTCTGTAATGACCATACTAGCCATTGTGGTAACCCCTTGGCTTATAAAAGGAGGCCCGCGGCTACAGGTACAGTGGTCGACACCCAGTTCAATTACACGCCGTAGCTGCGTTTTCCCGAGCACCTTGCTGGAAAACTACGCTCCCTGTAACCAAAGTTCATATTCGATCAACCACAGAGCAGGAGTAGGGTTTTTTGCTCATAGCGGCCCGAACCTGGATAAATCCCCCGTGTGTTCTTGCACTTACTGAAAACCTGCTCTTTGTCCCTTGCACGTCCCCTGAGCTGAATCGGAAAGCGACCCGTTCGGTCCCATAGATAGTCGTTTCCCACGACAATGATCCGCATACCCCAAGGTGACAATAATTGGGATTCTTTCCGGTGATTACCGTAGTTTGAGAAGTTCATGTATTCACTAAGTGCTAATGCTTTGTTCCGGTTCTCTATTAAAAGGAGGCCTTAATATCCCTTAGTTTCCTTAAGGTCCCTGCTGCCACGGGAGGGTAGGACAAAAGATGTCATGCAAGTTCTTACTATAAGCATGTATGACTATATACGGAATACATGCCTACATTACATTGATGAATTGGAGCTATTGTGTATCACTCTAGGTTGTGACTGTTACATGGTGAATGTCATCCAACACAATTATCCATCACTGATCCAATGCCTACGCATTTTGCATATTGATCTTTGCTAAGTTACTTTCGTTGCTGCTGCTATTACAATCACTACAAAACTGCTACTGTTACTGTTTCCGCTACTATTGCTACTGTTACTACTGCTATCAAAACTATCATACTACTGTGCCACTAAACACTTTGTTGCAGATATTTAGTTCTCCAGGTGTGGTTGAATTGACAACTCAACTTCTAATACTCGCAAATATTCTTTGGCTCCCCTTGTGTCGAATCAATAAATTTGGGTGGAATACTACCCTCGAAGACTGTTACGATCCCATATACTTGTGGGTTATCAAGACCCTTTTTCTGGCGCCGTTGCCAGGGAGCATAGCTCTATTTGTTGAGTCATTTGGGACTTATATCTGTTGATCACTATGAAGAATTTGAAATACGCTAAGACCAAGATCGTCCCCTCTAAGACGAGGGGAGGTAAGGAACTGCCATCACAGTCTGCACTTGATTCACCTTCTGTTTTGAGTAGGCTTGCGACACTGCCACCTGTTATTCATTCTGATATGTCGCAAGTAATTGATGATACTACTTTTGCTATGATGATGCTAGTATTATGCTTGATAATAATGTGCTGCTAGTTGAATTTCTTGATGAACAAATTCCTAAAGCTAAAGAAATTGAGAATGCTGAAACTATTGAAACTCCTAAAAATTGTGATTCACCTATTATGCCTAGCTCTCCTAGAGTTGAAATGCCTAAGATACCTAATAGTTATGTCCTGGATGGAGAAATAGCTAGAGAATTTCTTGCTTGTAATGATAGAGATGATGTTAGAAAATTACTTGCTAAGCTTAAAGAAAAGTCTATGATGGAGAGAATAAAATATGATCCTAAGTTTGCTACCTCTCCCATCTTTGTTACCGATAAGGATTATGAATTCTCTATCGATCCTGAGTTAATTACTTTGGTTGAATCTGATCCTTTTCATGGTTATGAATCTGAAACTGTTGTGGCACACCTTACTAAATTGAATGATATAGCCACCCTATTTGCTCATGAGGAAAAGATTCGTTACTATTACATCCTTAAGTTGTTTCCTTTCTCATTAAAGGATGATGCTAATAAATGGTTTAATACTCTTGCTCCTGGTTGTGTGCGTAGTCCCCAGGATATGATATATTACTTCTCTAAAAAATATTTTCCTGCTCATAAGAAACAAGCTAGTTTACAGGAAATATTTAAGTTTGTGCAAATTGAAGAAGAGAATCTCCCTCAAGCTTGGGGAGGCTTCTCCAATTACTTAATGCTTTGTCTGATCATCCTCTTAAGAAAAATGAAATACTTTATATCTTTTATAATGGACTAACCGATGCTTCTAGGGACTACCTAGATAGTTGTGCTGGTTCTGTTTTCAAGGAACGAACTATTGGACAGGCTAAAGAACTATTGAATTATATGTTGAGAAATGCCAATGATTGGACACTTCCTGAACCACCACCTAAGCCAACTCCGAAGAAGAGAGGTATTCTATTCCTCAGTCCAGAAGATATGAAAGAAGCTAAGAAATCTATGAAAGAAAAGGGTATTAAGGCTGAAGATGTTAAGAATTTACCACCTATTGAAGAAATATATGGGCTCGACACCCCGACACAGGTAGTAGAGGTAAATTCTCTTACTAGATTCGATGAAGGTGATATTCCCTATAATAAATCTGCTAGCCAATGCCTGTATGAATTTGATAATTACATCATTAAGCAGGAGCACTTTAATATGTATGTTAGCAATCAACTAAAATGAAATGCCTTCATGATAGATCGCTTTGAGTGATTTGATGTTTAGAACTGCTAATGATGTTAAAGGCTTAAGTAAACATGCTTCTATGGTGCATACTCAGTTAGAACAAATTGCTAAGTCACAAAATGATTTGCTTGATGAGATGAATAATAAAATGGATGATCATGATGTTAGAGTTGTTACTAGAGGAGGTAGAATGACTCTGGATCCTCTATATCCTGAAGGTCATCCTAAAATAATTGAACAATATTCTCAAAGAATTAATATTGATGCACCTAGTCCATCTAAGAAGAAAAATAAAAAGAAGAATCATAAAACTTTGCCTGATTCTAGTGAACCTGAGATAGAAAAACCTCCTGAGAATCATAATGATGTTTCTATTTCTGATGCTGAGACACAATCTAGTAATGAACATACACCTAGTGATAATGATAATGATAATGATGTTCATGTTGATGCTCAACCAGATAATGATGTAGAAATAGAACCTGCTGTTGATCTTGATAACCCACCTCCCAAGAATAAAAGATATGATAAAAGAGATTTTGTTGCTAGGAAACATGGAAAAGAAAGAGAACCATGGGTCCAAAAACCTATGCATTTTCCAACTAAACCATCTAGAAATAAAGATGAGGAAGACTTTGAGTGCTTTGTCGAAATGCTTAGACCTGTCTTTTTGCGCACTCGCTTGATTGATATGTTGAAAATGCCTCCATATGCTAAATACATGAAAGATATTGTCACTAATAAAAGAAAGATACCTGAAGCTGAAATTTTCACCATGCTTGCAAATTATTCTTTTAAGGGTGGAATACCTAAGAAGTTAGGAGATCCGGGAATACCTACTATACCATGCTCCATTAAAAGAAGTTATGTTAAAACTGCTCTATGTGATTTAGGAGCCGGTGTTAATGTTATGCCTTTCTCTTTATATAGAAGACTTGATTTGAATAAGCTTACACCTACTGAAATATCTTTGCAAATGGCTGATAAATCCACTGCTATACCCATTGGAATTTTTGAGGACGTTCCCGTCGTAGTTGCAAATGTTACTATCCTGACAGACTTTGTTATACTTGATATGCCCGACGACGACAACATGTCGATTATCCTTGGTAGACCTTTTCTGAATACTGCAGGGGCTGTTATTGATTGCAACAAAAGCAAAGTTACTTTTCATGTCAATGGTAATGAGCATACGGTTTATTTTCCGAAGAAACAAAGTTCGGTGAATGGTATCAATTGCATTGAAAAGGTTTCGACAATCATTATTGGAGGGTTTAAATTTCCTATTCCTACTGTCAAAAAGAAATATGAAGTTCTTATTGTTGGGGAGATGCATATCCCCATTGAGGTAACTTAGTGTTATACGAAAATTCTTCAGTTTCATGTTACTCGGAAATAGTTTGTTAATAAGACTTGATCAACCTTATTGACGGATTGTTTTTGAGGGGCATGTGGTCGATGAATTTAGTAAACACAACCTTCTGCAATCATAGTTTGCTCTCTGTTATTTATAGTTTAATAAAGTAAAATGCCATGATTATCCTGTTTTCTGAATTTCCCGTTCAATAAAAAATGGCCAAAAATAAAAGTTCTCAGAATGCCCTGAAAATTTAGTATGATTTTTTCCTGAATATTTAAGAATTTTTGGCACTGAACACACCTCAGGGGGGTACACCTGTGAGCCACAAGCTCACAGGGCGCGGCCACCCCCCTAGGCGCGCCTGGTGGGCTTGTGGGTCCCACAGGGGCCCCCTCACTTATCCCAGCCGCCCACCACCTTCTTCTTCCTCCAGAAAAAATCAAACTTGCTCCCAAGCCCGTGTTCTTGCTCATTTCTGTGAGATTTTCGATCTCCTTGCTCGGAACTCCGTTTCCAAAACTGTTTTGAGGAATTGCTCCTCGGTATGTGACTCCTCCAATGCTCCAATTAGTTTTTGTTCAAGTGCTTTGTGTTTAGCAAATTTTTGCTGCTGTCGTGACCATGTATATGAGCTTGCATGTTAAATTTATATGGTCCAAAGTAGTTTTGATGCATGATATAGCCTCTAGACACTTCTGGGAGTAGTTGCTATCAATTTCATTGAGTTTTGTTCACCTTTATTTTGAGTCACTAAAACTTTCAGAAATTTTCAGAGGGAGAAAATGTTTAGGAAGATATTCCATGGTGGTTCCTCAAGCAAGAGTGCTCCAAGGCCCACGATACGTGAGCCGAACCTCGAACCATCGCGGGACGCTGCGGTACAACCGTGTGAATTGCCGTATGATTCCTTCATGATTCGAGCTGGCATTAAGGAAGAGTTTGATATGTATGTACGCAATGTCGAGCTCATGGATTTCTTGACAGATAAGTGCCCTCAGTACCATGACCAAACTGATTCCTTCGTACAGAAATTTGAGTATGTATCTCACCGCACCTCTCATGATGTCATCCTTAATTTATATGAAAAGCCTTTTCGCATGTCCGTTGAAGAATTTAGTGATGCTTGTAGAATTCCATTTTGGGGGACATGCACTAAACTTCGTAAAGCAGATTGCAACGAATTTCTAATGAATATTACTATGGGTGAAACTAGAACCATAACGCAAGCTGCTGTGGGGAGCATTCATTTTCCTGCTATACATTATTATGCTCTATTCATAGGGAGATGCATCAACGGTAAACAGGACCCTAGTCATTTATGCGCTCCTGATTTGAGCATTCTTAAGAGTGCAGTATTAAGAGACAGGAGATTTAATATGGGTGCCATCATTGCACGCCGCTTGCATAATAATGCCTTAGTTGGTGATCTTTTTGGCAGAATTTATGCCACTCTCTTAGCCGCTCATCTTAATGTACACATACAAGAAAATCACACTTTATTGCCGCCCAGTTACTTAGATTATGAAGCCATGGAACGCCATCAGTTCCTTGAAAGGAGCGACCCGCCTCTTCGTTACAGGCTAATCTTTAACAGGCGTCGTGTTATCCATATTACTTTGCCTGCTCCTGCCTTCTTTAACTTCCAGGAAAAACAAAGATACTTTATACTTGAGGAGGAGGCTGAGGAGTACGAGAGGGCGGTAGAGACCACTCGGCGTAACGAGGTAGCTCGCCAAGCTATGGAAGCTGCACTTCAGTACAACCCGAACTACTACCACAGGTATTATCCAGTCCAGGAGTGGCCATAGACCAACTTAGGCCAAAAGCCTAAGCTTGGGGGAGTACGTATTTCTCACTGACATTACATTCATGTACCACACATTTATTCCAGTTGTCGGTGCTCATTCTTTTTCATTGTATATCCATGTTAGTTTTATCTTCGCTTTCTTCTTGTGTGTTTGAAAAACTTCGATAATCCAAAAATATTTCTCGCTTCTTTTCATTTTTTTCTTTCTCTTTAGTTAATTCGTAGTATTAAAAGAAAACCCAAAAAGATTTCTCATTTCTTCTTTTGTTTGTTGGGAGTTCTCCCGTGTAAATAGTTTTTCTCATTTTTTGTTTTCCTCTTTAATTTGCTTTCTTCAGAAAAACTCAAAAACTCCAAAAATATTTCAGTGTATTTCTCTGAATTTCTTTTCTTTTCATTGAGTCATCGTAAGGACAAGACCACGATGAAAATGTTGAGTGGCTCTCATATGCTTTATTGTTAATCTAACAAAGAGCCACTATTACCTTGTCTTCTCCTTTGAATAAATGTTTGCAGATTCCAGCTTAGTCCACGGCACACTTGCACTGTTATTATTATCACATCATTCGGTCGTGCAAGTGAAAGGCAATAATGATGATATTTGATGAAGTGATTGCGGTGAAGAAAAGCTGGTATGAACTTTTCTTGTTTTTGTTTTGGTAAATATGTTTAGCTCAGTATTCATGATTCAGCATATTATGAGTAAACATGTTTGTGATGACAATTAGAGATCATAGTTGCTCATGCCATGCTTAAATAGCTAGGAGTGGATAATGATTTATCTTGAGTGTCGACATGCATTAAAATGGTTGTGATGTAGTATGTTAGTATGGTATCCTTCTCTGAACAATTCAAGTGGCTTGACTTGGCACATGTTCATGCATGTAGTTGATTCAAACATAGCCTCCACGGTATTTATGTTCATGGTGTTTATATCCTACTCATGCTCATATTCAGTGTTAATTATTCTCAATGCATGATTATGACCATTTTCGCTCTCTAGCTAGTCGCTTCTCAATCTATTTGCTAGCCTTTGCCTGTACTAAGCGGGAATACTGCTTGTGCATCCACAATCCTTAAACCAAAGTTGTTCTAGATGAGTCCGCTATATGCGGCATTACCCTGCCGTTCCAAGTAAATTTGCATGTGCCACCTCTAATCATTCAAATAAGCATCTGTTTTGTGCGCCTGTACCGCTCATGGAGCGACAGGGGGTGGTCAATATCTTCCATGCTAAGCAGGTTATTGTCAGATGAGTGTTTATTCACTTGTCATTGCACGAGAGAGGCTGGTAATTGGGATGCCCAGTCCCATAATCAAAATAAGAAAAATATAATAAAACAAACTCCCCCGGAAATTTGATCGTTTGGAGGGCACCCGTGAATTCGCCTAGCCATGGCTTGTGTTGGTATGGTGGAGGGGGAGTAAACTTTACCTTTCCGCTTGGGAACCGGCTATAATGTGTTTAGCATGGAAGATATTGAAAATTCTCTGTCGTGACGTTGACAAGAAAAGCATACCTCTCAAAATTGTTTTCATCTCTGTTTTAAGCTTCGAGCTCTGGCACCGCGGCAAATCCATGCTTCCCTCTGCGAAGGGCCTATCTATTTACTTTTATGTTATTTTACTTTTATTATTGAGTCATCACCCTCTCATTCGAGCACCAGTTGGAGAGCACTATTGTCATTTGTATGCATTGAGTATAGTTAATGTTGGGTGTGACATGACTGGATCTCTTCTACCATGAATTACAATATCTAGTCATTACTTGAACTTCAGAGGTGCTCTGCATTTATGTTTTGTGGTCTCAGAAAGGGCTAGCGAGACACCATGTTATCATATTATATCATGATTGTTTTGAAAAATTGTTGGCATCCGAGATATCTTATTATTGCTCGCTAGTTGGTTATGTTATTGATATGAGTAAATGTGAGACCTAAGTGTTATCATTCATACGGTTAGTTCATAATCTTTGCTGAAAACTTGCATGCTAGTTAAGTATATATACAGACAACAAGAACAAAAGAGTTTGTAAAAGTTTTTCTTTATCACTTTCAGTTTATCAACTGAATTGCTTGAGGACAAGCAATGAGTTAAGCTTGGGGGAGTTGATACGTCCCAAACGTATCTACTTTTCCAAACACTTTTGCTCTTGTTTTGGACTCTAATTTGCATGATTTGAATGGAACCAACCCGGACTGATGCTATTTTCAGCAGAATTGCCATGGTGTTATTTTTGTGCAGAAATAAAAGTTCTCGGATGGACCTGAAAATTTACGGAGAATTATTTCAGAATATATAAAACATACTGGCGAAAAGATCCACTGGAGGGGAGCCACCCAGGGGCCACAAGCCCAGGGGGTCGCTGTAACATCCCCAGATCTTAACCCTGTCATTAAGCTAATTAATTAGCCATGTCATCATGATCATCCTAAATAAATTGCATTTAGAAAATAATCCAACTTCAAATTAAATTTAAAAATAAAGTCAAAAATAAAAGCTGCACAAACATGCAAACAAAAATGTTCATAATATTGCAAATAATCCCAAAGCAATGATAAAAATAAAACCAGAATTATTTAGGTTCCTAAGTGGACCCTAGCAACCAAAGCAGTACCCAAAAACAGCATAATTAAATTCATTTTCATCTTTGAAAAAATACAAATGAATTCATATCACTCCCAAACTTTTTGTGGCAGTGGGAAAT
This sequence comes from Elymus sibiricus, assembly GCA_039707655.1. Taxonomy (NCBI): domain Eukaryota; kingdom Viridiplantae; phylum Streptophyta; class Magnoliopsida; order Poales; family Poaceae; genus Elymus; species Elymus sibiricus. The sequence continues at coordinate 267,535,228 of CM077676.1, read as the reverse complement.
AATGCATATTAATTATTGGGACCAACTACACATTTTACAAAAGTCAACTAGTGCTAAAATAATTACAGAACAGAAACTATAAAAAAAATAGAAAAAGAAAAAGAAAAAGGAAAATTGTCCACTGTTGGACTGGGCTTTACATGCACACATTGCGGCCCAGCCCAACAGCGCCGACCTTTCGTCAACCTCCTGTCGTGCAGGAGGCCGACCGAGCGCGCACGCCCGCGCTCGTCCCCGCCGAGCCGCCTCGCCACCCGCGCCGCTACAGTCGCCGCGGGGTGGATAAGATCTCCACCGCGTATGTCCTGGACCGGCCGAGATCTTTTTCCCCCTTCCCCACGCGCTGCTGCAGCTCCTCTCCGCCATGGCCGCCTCGGTCGACGCTGTTTGCCGCTCGCCCGCGTAGCCACCGCACTTCCCGCGCCTCGCCGCCGTGCCAGAACGCTCCGCCCGCGTCCGCTACTCTGTCTGCTGCAACCAGCCGGAGCCGGGAGCCCCTACATCGAGCTGCACAGCCTCGCCCTCCTCCTCGGATGCTGGTGATCGCCGTCTTAGATCCGCCACCACCGGACCTCCCCGAGCCCGCTTTGCTCCTCTACAGGCTCACCGTGAGCCCCGCCTCTCCTTCCTCCTCTCCCTGCTCACCTTCGGGCCTGTACGCTGCCGCCGTCGTAGCCGCGCTCCGACCGCCGCCGTGGTTGCATGCGCCGCGCACCCGAGCACCTACGGTTTCGTCCGTTTGCCTTAGCGAGCTCGCCCGCGCGCGCAGACCCCGCCTAGCCGCTTAGAACGCTCGAAGGCGAGCCGTAGCCGAGCGCCCGCTAGAACCCAAACTCCGGCGCCACCCGTGGTGGTCGCCGTCGACGATTCCGACCACCTCAGCCCCTGCAACCACCGCCAATCGACGCGCGACGAACTGCCCGTTCTAAAGAACCCACCCGCGCGCGTTTTGGTTAACCGTAGCAGATTTCCGAGCTCGCCGGAGTTCGCCGCCGCGTTCGGGCTCGCCGGAGCAACTCCGGTGGTCGACGCTGACCTGGCGCCGACGTGGCACCCTCCCGTGCCACTGACAGTGGGCCCCGTGGAGACTAGCTGACTGGGTTGACCCAGTCAACTGTGCTGACTGGGCTGGCCCAGCCACTGACATGCGGGCCCTGCTAAATTTAAACATTTTTATAAATAATAAAATGCTAATTATTCCGTTACTTAAATCAGTTACCTAATCGGTCACTGACATATGGGGCCCACCTACTAATTAATCCTTTTTTAGTTAATTTAAACCAGTGGATTAACTACTGTGTATGACATGTGGGACCCATTGGTCAGGTTTGACCCTGGCCAGCCGGGTTTGACCGCTGAGTCACCCTGACGTCATGCTGATGTCACAGAACACTATTTTGGATAATTTGGATTTAATAATTAAATAAATTACAGAAATTCCAGAAAATCATTTAAACTTTGAAAAATCATATAAAATAATTCGTAACTCGGATGAAAATAATTTATATATGAAAAATGATCAGAAAAATATGACGAATCCGAATATGTGATCAAAATGCTTGACCATCACTCCTAACTAGATGAACATGAAACTTTCTCCTCCGGTTCAATATACCGATAACTGCCCAGAGCTGGGAAAATATTCCCGGATATTTTCCCGCTCTGTCTGCAACGTGTAACACTGCGTTAGGGCACCCTAGCACAGCCTGTTGACATGCCAAACATCTGTGTTGCATCTGTGTGCTTTATATTTACTGTTTCTTCCCCCTCTTCTCTTCGGTAGACTCCGAGACCGCTGACGAACCGGGGATCGACTACACCGTTGAAGATTCCTTTTTCGCCTGCAGAGCAACCAGGCAAGCAAAATCCCCTTGATCATTCCTATATCACCTATTCCTTCTTCCCCATGCTTGCATTAGATTTTGCTACTATAATTGGTTGCTCCTATTCTGATGCATGGCCTGATGTTCTAACCTGCTATTGATACTTTACCTGTTGTCCTATATGCTTAGTATAGGTTGGTTAGTGATCCATCAATGGAACCACCACCCTTGTCTTTGTTGCCATGCTTTACCACCGGTGACTCGATCAGTGTGATCGATGTGCAGAGACCGAACACCGCACCGCACACCCCTTAGTTGTACGACTCTGCAGGCTACTATCGAGTGACGAGGGTGATACCTCCTAACTCACTCCTGATGACATCTCTGTAGCATAGCCAGTCGGACATGAGTCGACGAGGGTGATTCCTCTTTCACCACCTCCCATGATGCCTCTGTCGTGCAACTCCTCAAGTGTGAACCCATCGAGGGTGATTCCTCTGAGTTCACCTTGACGGATACATCGAGTAGGAATCCAACGAGGGTGATTCCTCGGATTTCCCTCTTGATGTTACGAACACACGGTTACCTTTAACTCTTGCCCCTTTTATTTGTTAAGGCAGGACTGAAGGGACTGGCGGTACCACCCCGGTTGAGGTGGACCTGAGTTCCCGACAGTCTCTGGATTAGTCGGGTTGACCTGGAGGGAACCCGCGAGATAATTACGAGGCGCGGCCAGGCAGGCAGAGACCGCCCTAGAGAGGGATGGGCCTGACCCTTGTTGCACTTCCTCGAGACGGGGCGACAGGAGTACTGATCATCACCGCGAGCTCCCAACACACTAACGGATTTGGGTATTTGATCTGAGTTGGCCGCTGGCCATATACGCACTACCACCACGTGGGATAATGGTTATGGGACCCTCGGCGCCGTATGTATCAGCCGAAAGCTCTGTCAGATGTCCAGTTCAGCATTGTGGGCCTGTCGGGCCAGTGCCATCCGGGATGAGGTGGTGCTCGACCTGGAGTGCAAAGGGCGATGGGCCCAAGACCCCTGCGCACTTAGGATGTAGACCGGCGGGGACCTCTCTATTGAGCCTTGGTAGGACTACGTTGTGTCGATCAGCCGAGGCCGGGATGACCCAGAAAAGTGTGTCTAGCCAGAGTTAATCGAGCGTGTTGGGAAACAGTAGTGCACCCCTGCAGGGAAGTTATCTATTCGAATAGCCGTGTCCATGGTAACAGGACGCTCAGTGTTGTATCCCGATCTACTACAACTTGAACTGAATACATCTTACCTTAACTATAAGCTCCGGGATCGCTTTCTCGCAGGGAGTTGAGGAAGGATCTCTGGTCTTTGCTTCTACATGCTTGTTACTTTATAATATGCTAATCTGCACTCTTCTAATGCTGCAAGACGCTGAAGATGCTAGTCTTCGATAGGCTAGAGCCTCTCTCTATTCTGGCATTTCTGCAGTCTAGTCCACAGATACAGCCCCTTCATTTGATACTGATGCATAAATAGAATAGTTCTGATGTAAGTCTTGCGAGTACTTTGGATGAGTACTCACGGTTGCTTTGCTACCTCTTTTGCCCATACCCGATTGCTGGGATCAGATGACGGAGCCCCGGAGCCAACTGATCCCGTCGACGACTGCTTCTACCTCGATGATGCCTACTTCTACGTGGAGATCGACGACCAGGAGTAGTTTAGGAGGCTCCCAGGCAGGAGGCCTTGCCTCTTTCGATCAGAGCCATTGTTTGTTTTTGCCTTCTTAAGGCAACCTTGTTTAACTTTGTGTCTGTACTCAGATACTGTTGTTGCTTTCGCTGACTCTTGTGTAACATGAGCTTACGAATTCGAGCCCTCGAGGCCCCTGGCTTGTAATATAAAGCTTGTATTATTTTATTTTGTGTCTAGAGTTGTGTTGTGATATCTTCCCGTGAGTCCCTGGGCTTGATCATGCGCATTTGCATGTATGATTAGTGCACGGTCGGGCCGGGGGCGTCACACGCGCATACCCCCCCAGGGCGTGCCCTTCAGGCTTGTGGGCCCCTAGAAACTCCGTTTGACCTAATTCCAATGCTATATATACCTATTCGTGGAGAAAAAATCAGAGAAAAAGAATCATCGCATTTTACGATACGGATCCGCCGCCACCTCCTGTTCTTCATCGGGAGGGCTGATCTGGAGTCCGTTTGGGGCACCGGAGAAGGGGGATTCGACGCCGTCATCATCATCAACCATCCTCCATCTGCTCACCACCGTGTGTGAGTAATTTCTTCGTAGGCTTGCTAGACGGTGATGGGTTGGATGAGATTTATCATGTAATCGAGTCAATTTTGTTAGGGCTAGCTTGATCCCTAGTATCCACTATGTTCTGAGATTGATGTTGCTATGACTTTGCTATGCTTAATGCTTGTCACTAGGGCCCAAGTGCCATGATTTCAGATCTGAACCCTTTATGTTTTCATGAATATATTTGTGTTCTTGCAAGTTGTATGCACCTATTACATGTTATGATCCGCATACCCCAAGGTGACAATAATTGGGATTCTTTCCAGTGATTACCGTAGTTTGAGGAGTTCATGTATTCACTAAGTGCTAATGCTTTGTTCTGGTTCTCTATTAAAAGTAGGCCTTAATATCCCTTAGTTTCCTTAAGGACCCCGTTGCCACGGGAGGATAGAACAAAAGATGTCATGCAAGTTCTTACTATAAGCACGTATGACTATATACGGAATACATGCCTACATTACATTGATGAATTGGAGCTATTGTGTATCGCTCTAGCTTGTGACTGTTACATGGTGAATGTCATCCAACACAATTATCCATCACTGATCCAATGCCTACGCTTTTCGCATATTGATCTTTGCTAAGTTACTTTCGTTGTTGCTGCTATTACAATCGCTACAAAACTACTATTGTTACTGTTTCCACTACTATTCCTACTGTTACTACTACTATCAAAACTATCATACTACTGTGCTACTAAACACTTTGTTGCAGATATTTAGTTCTCCAGGTGTGGTTGAATTGACAACTCAACTCCTAATAGTCGCAAATATTCTTTGGCTCCCCTTGTGTCGAATCAATAAATTTGGGTGAAATACTACCCTCAAAGACTGTTGCGATCCCCTATACTTGTGGGTTATCAACGGGCTCTAATAGTTCTTGTTAATCTATCTAACAACGAGCTGCGAGTCGCCTCTGATTATCAACTTTCTGATTCCAAGTTCAATTGCTATCCGAAGACCGGCAAGCAACCCTTTGTACTCAGCAGTGTTGTTAGTAGCTTTATCCCTGGGAAAATGCATTTGTATAACGTACTTGAGGTGAGCAGCACGCCAGCACCGGCGCCCTAGAGCAAAAAAGCACCATCAAAGTACATTATCCAGTCGTCAGTATCTTCCTTGCTGGGGAGAGAACTTGCATGTATTTCTTTGTCTGGCGTTGGGGTCCATTCTGTAATGAACTCTGCCAAGGCTCTGCTCTGAATTGTTGAAGTACTTTCAAACTTCAAATCAAAACTTGACAGCTCCAACGCCCACTCCACTATCCTGCCGGTGGCTTCTGGATTTCTCAAGAGGCATTTTAGCGGAAAGGAAGTGACGACGGTAACTGGGTGTGGTTGAAAGTAGTGGCGCAGCTTGCGGCAGGCCATGAGGAGACCGAAAAGCAATTTCTACACTCCAGAGTACGTTGATCTCACTCCCTTCAATAGAGAGCTGACAAAGTACACTTGGCGTTGAACCATCTTCTTCTTTGGAATTAGCTCCTGCTCACTTGTCGGCGCAGATTCTAACTTGTCAGCACCTGACGCTGCCGGAGAAGATTCTAGTTTGTCGGCATCCGGCCCTGCTGCTCCTGGCATTTCTTCCTCTGCTTCCCTTTCGGCCTCCAGTGCAGCACTTACCAGTTGATTGGTTGCTGCTAAATAAAGCAGTAACCGTTCTTGTGGTTTAGGCGCTACTAGCACCGGCGGAGAAGAGGGATACTCTTTCAAGTCTTGGAGCGCGGCCTCTCCTTCTGGGGTCCATTTCGTAGGACCGGCCTTTTTCAAAATTTTGAAAAACAGCAAGGCACGCTCAGCTGACTTGGAAATATACCTGCTCAGGGCGGCAACACAACCGGCTAGACGCCATACATCCTTGACGCACTTTGGTGCTTGAATTTGCTTAATCGCCTTGATCTTGTCGGGATTCGCTTCAATTACTCGCTGAGATACAAAGAAGCCGAGAAGCTTGCCGGATGGAACACCAAATAAACACTTCTCGGGGTTGAGCTTCAAGTTGATTCTGTGCAAATTTGCAAAGGTTTCTTCTAAATCTTGAATGAGCGTCGATTGGCACTTGGTTTTGACCACAATGTCATCCATGTAAGCCTCTACATTTCTGTGCAATTGTGAACCAAATCCGATCTGCACCGCTCTCTAAAATGTGGCTCCAGCGCTCTTCAGTCCGAAAGGCATACGCACGAAGCAGTATGTACCACATGGAGTGATGAATGTGGTTTTCTCCTCATCTTCCCGAGCCATAAAAATCTGATGATATCCAGAATAGGCATCAAGGAAAGAGAGGAGATCGCAGCCGACAGTGGATTCAACAATCTGGTCAATTCGTGGTAACGGAAAAGGATCTTTGGGACAAGCTTTGTTGATATCAGTGAAATCATTGCAACGCCTCCATTTCCCGTTAGCCTTACGAACTACTATCGGATTGGCCAACCACGTGGGGTGGAACGCTCCTTTTACCAGACCTGCAGCTTCCAGTTTTTGGATTTCTTAGGCTATGAACTCCTGTCGTTCCAAAGCTTGCTTCCTGACCTTCTGCTTAACGGGCTTCGCATTTGGGCAGACAGCAAGGTGGCGCTCAATCACTTCCCTGGGAACACCGGGGATGTCAGATGGTTGCCATGCAAACACATCAACATTCGCCCGCAGGAAAGTGATGAGCGCGCTTTCCTATTTGCTGGAAAGGGTGGCACTTATAGTGAAAGTGCCGGTCCCATCCTCCTTCGCGGGAATCTACTTGGTTGTAGGTGCAGCTTTGGCAGCTTTCTTGCTCTTGCCGACAGAAGTTTCTGCTTCCTCTCTGGGCGTGCTGCACTCCGCGGCGCGCTTCCCAGAGGTCTTGCCAGTATCTGTAGATTTCTTCTGTGTCTGCCCCCCGGGAACTTTGTCGGCAGGAGAAAGTGCCTTGCCGGCAGATGCTGCAACTGCCTCCCGGTACAGCTTGTCGGCACAGATCACTACATCCTTCTTGTCGGAATGGACTATAATCACCTCCATGGGCCCTAGCATCTTCAAAGTGTTATAGGCATAGTGAGATGCCGCCATGAACTTGGCCAGGGTGGGGCGACCCGGTATACCATTGTAGGGAAGTGGCAACTTGACAACGTCGAAGACTATCTTCTCAGTTCTGTAATTGAGTGAATCACCAAACATGACCGGCAGAGTGATCTGTCCCTTCGGCTAGGTCCTTCTCGGGTTCACTCCTTGAAACGTTCCCGTTTCTTGGAGATCCTCGTCGGGGATTTTCATCTTCTTGATCACCGCAGGGGAGATCAAGTTTAGACCAGCACCACCATCAACCAACATCTTTGTCACCTTGATGTTGTGGATTGTTGGTGATACCAACAATGGCAAACAACCAACCCCAATCGTATGATCCGGGTGGTCCTCGGCATAAAAAATGATGGGTGTATCTGACCACTTCAAGAGCTTTTGAGCCTCAAGTGCTGGCTCTACTGAATTGATCTCCCGGGCCCATTGCTTGAGCTGCCGGTGAGAGGAGTGCAAAGATGCTCTCCATCAATGTAGACACAATCCACTGCATTCTAGAACTCATTCTTAGACTCTTCTTCATCTTCTTTCTTGTCGCGGCCTCGAGCGGGCCTCTCCTTCTGCTTGCCGGCTTTGCCCCGGCGGCCCCCTCGGGCGCCTCGGTTTTTCTTGCCGGTTCCCTTAGCACCATCTGACTTCTTCTCCTTGTCATGCTTTTCGTATTCCTGTTTTTGCTTTTCAGCCAGGAATTCTACTTGGCGGCACTCTTGGAGATCATGTCCAGCAGTATGATGGATCTTGCAGTATGGGCCGCCAGGCTTCTCTCCAGCAGCCACATGACCACAGGTGCAGACGGCAACCTCCTTGTCGGCATCATCGGTCTTGGGCTACTTGCCGGCAGAGTCTTCGACTGCCATCACAGCTTTACGCTTGTGCTTCCGAGGGCGCTTCCTGCCGTTCTTCTTCTTCGGAGTACTTTCGTCCTCCTCAGAATTGACAGCAACAACGTCCTCCCTAGGAATCTGCCTTCCTTCCTCAGCACGTGCACACTTGTCGGCGAGAGTGTATAGCTCGGCGATGTCCTTCACCTGCTTGCTATTCATCTTTTCCCGCATCCTAACGTTACACGCATTGTTGTGAAAAGCAACAATAACGACAGCAGGTTGCACGTCAGGAATGTTGTGTTGCACCCGGCTGAACATCTGTATGAACTTGCGAAGAGTTTCAATAGGTTTTTACGGCAACACATGCAGATCGATGCGCTTTCCAGGGGGTTTATGGCCACCCTGAAATGCACCAACAAACTGGTGGCATAGATCTGCCCATGACGATATTGACCCTTCCGGCAAGTTCATCAGCCGGGAATGAATGTTGGGTTTGAGCGCCAACAAAAACCAGTTGGCGAAAACCTTCTCGTCTCTACCACCAGTGGCTTCGACAGCTACGGTGTAGATACTAAGAAACTCACATAGATTAACCTTGCCATCATACTTGTCTATGGGAAGAAGGCCAGCGAACTTGCCATAGTTTCTGGGTGAAAGCCGGGCAGCCTGTATCGTATGGCAGGGCTCCAGAATACCCTGGCGCAGGCATGTTCGCTTCCGGCCCAGTACGTGCATTGGATTACCGGCGAGCCTCTCGGCGTCGCTCGATGCGTACGCGGGCGTCTTCCCCTTGCCGGTCCAACAAGACTCGGCACTGGTCTTGCTGACTCCATGGATTGGACAAGGCCATGGACACCTCGCCTCGAACATCATTGCGCCGGTCTTGGCGCGGTGTGCGCTGCTGGGACTGTACCGTCAGTGCTCCCATCGGCGCTGGTCCTCCAGCTCGCTCTCCGGCTCTCCATGCCGGCTCTACGACCCGCTCGCCGGTTCTCTTTGCCGGCTCCGACCGTGGTCGCTGTGAAGATTCTTTCCGCTGGGCTCCGTCGTTGTTGGCGAAGTTGAGCAGGCTCTGGATGGTGGCATGCCACACATCCATCTGATGGGCCAACGGAGGAAAGTTGAGCAGTAGCTGGGCTTGCACCAAAGCTTCTGCTGGACTCCACGACATAACTGGCGTAGAAGCGTGGGACGGCTCACGACTCCTGGCTGGGCTAGGAGGAGCTCTGCCCTGTTCCTGAGTTGGAACTGGATGGCCACCAGCGGTGCGGGACGGCTCATGACTCCTGGCTGAGCCGAGAGGAGCTCTGTCTCACGCCAGTGGTGGAACTTGCTGATCACGAGAGGGGCGACGTGATGGATGCTCGGAGCCATGCTCGCGACGATGGCCTGAGCCATCAACATCACGACACGGCAGATCTTGAACTTGCTGCGACTGACGCGGCGTATGCTCACGACGTGGTGGGTCACGCTCGTTGTGCGATGTCCTTGGCACGTGCTCGGGATGCGGCGGTTCTCGTCTGTCCTGTGATCGCCTTGGCGCGTCCTTCGCCATAGCACCTTGCGACGTCGCCTTGCCGTTGAGACTCGCCGCGCTATTCTTGCCGCCAGTCTGGTGACAGGGGTCACCCGAACGATGAGGAAGCTGGCCGCCTCCGCCTCCATCTTCAGTGCGAGAGTGCGAAGCTTGGTCGTCCCCGCCTCCATACCCCGTACGCACGTGAGACGACACCTTGGAGGTGGAGGGAGCGGCAGCGCCCTTGGCCTTCTTAGGCGCCATGGATGATGATGTAATTGCTGACGCAGCTGATGCAGATTCATGTGCGCGAAGCCCCTGCCTGGTGCGCCAAAGATGTCGGCGTACGACAATCTATGGGGCCGAGAGCCCCTTTACGTTCGGCGTCGGCACGTAGCACACAAAGAGCAGCAATAACAACCACAGCACACGACTATTTTACCCAGGTTCGAGCCGCAGTATGAGTAAAACCCTACTCCTGCTTTGGTGGATTATGAGTGTTAGAACCCTGTGTTACAGAGAGCGCAACCTTGCCGGCAAGGAGCTCGGGAGGTGCTGCTCAGCTACTGCAAATGGACAGGGTTTTGACCCTTGTAAAGGTTGCCTCGGCCCTCCTTTTATAGATGAAAGGGGTCACCACAGTAGCAAAATGGTAATTACAAGGTAGATAATGGCTAAAGTGCTATCATACTTAACACTAACGGCATAGGACAAACTCATTAAATGCGTTGTTATGTGTCACGCTGGGCTGAATGCCGGCAAGGGAGCTCTGCTTCACCTGTACCGTCAGCCCAACTACCTTTTATTATTGTGACACGCCCTTGGACGGGTGTCAATAAAGTCGATCTTCAAGTGGTGAGTCGCCACGTGCCCCAACCGGCTCTACCTAACCACATGCGTGCTCGCCACCTATCGGCATGTTCCTGACAAGCGCCTGAGGTGGAGCGGTGGAGGGAGCTCAAGCTTGCCGGCCTTGAGCTTGCCGGTGATGTGGAAAACACCTTGCCGGGAAGATTACTTCCCGGCAGCCTGAACCTTGATCTTGAGATGATCTTCTCGATGATCTGCCTCGAGGTCTTCTTCACGGTATTGGTCTACCAAGTCTTATGTGCTTTGGAGTAGATCCGTTTCCTGCCAGATCCTTCCTGGCATGGAGGCTTCAACTGTCTGTGCGTAGTCAAGGGTATGAACACCCACTATTCACTACACCGACAACTTGCTTATATTTTGTTCGTTTTTCATGAATTTTCTCCATTCATAAATTATCCATGTGAAATTTGAGCGGACAATTGATGCATAGGGTTGGATGACGACCCGCCCTATCCTCTGCCCGCGGACACGTCGACTTTTGGGGTGTCTGTTTGGTTGACGGCGTTGGAGATGCGCTAATCTATCTATTCTATGACAGTATGGGTACTACTCTCACTTACGGACGAGAAATGTATTCACTTACTGACAAAAAATGCATCGTATTGCACGTTAACACAAGTTTCGACGGTCGAAAAAAAAGCATCGTATTGCACATTAACACAAGTTTTGACAATACGTATAAGTGCATCTCCAAGAGTGTACATCAAATCACTTTAAAATATCTCCAAACACTTTCAGCCCTTTAATGGGGTAATCAAACGCCCTCAAACACTAAGATGTGCGAGAAGCCCGCAAACACTAAGGACGTGTTTGGTTGCAATCTCCAACAGTGCTTGCATTTCATACCCTTCTCAACCCAGCCAGGTTGAGCAAAAACAGACAACAAACCAACATCTGCATGTTGTTTGGTTGCCTGCATTGCATGAAAGAGCACTTTAGGGCTTGCTGTTTGGTTGCCTGCATATGTGCTTAAGGGCTGAGCAGATGCAAACCTCATCTGTTTGCCTGCATACACGTTTGTGTTCTGCTCACCCCATTCAAATGTGGTGGCCTTACCACCACATTAGCAGCACAACAGCAGGCACAACCTAGAGCAGATAAAGAGGCAAACAATGACAACAAGCAGGTAAAACAGTAGCTAAAGAGGCAAACTAATATAACTACGAGCATAATTATAGACAGCAGGGGCATCCCATGCCCCCTGCTTCACACCAGGGTGTTGATCCTCGCCAAAATGATAAGTTCACAGGACTAGTTCAAACGATCACCATCACCACAAAGTACTAGCAGTTCTATAATACGACTGGGTTAGTAATTGACGATCTAGAAAGCTTCGGAAAGTTCGCCGACGCAGCTATGCTTGCTGCAGCGCACCCAACACATGATGGAGCTATCGTGGTTGTATATCTGCACCTTGAGGCCCAGGCCAGAGATTCGCACGATGACGAGGTCGCCGAGGACGATCCTGTGGCGCCGGCAGAAGTGCTGCCAGCCCCGGCCAAGCACCATCTGCCCCTCGAAGCTCTGCACTTGAACCCAGAACTCACAGCGCTTGTTGGCGGACAGCCTGATGACACGCAGGGGCTTGATCACCAACCACTTCTTCATGACCTCCTTGAACCTGGGCGGGATGACGAGCATGGCTTGATCCTCCTCGTCCTTGATCTGGACGTAGAAACGTAGAGGCTCTTGGGACCCTCCTCGTGGCCGGTCCTAGGAGATCGTCCCCTTGAACACGGCTGGCTCATCACTACTGGAATCTGGCATTTTGCCATCTGTCCCCTCTTTGCCGTCTACCAGCTGACGGCAAAGAGGCTCTTTGCCGTCTGCTTTGGCAAAGTAGACGGCAAAGAACCAGCTAATGGCAAAGAGGGTCTTTGCCTGTCTCTTTGTCGTCTGCCAGCTGACGGCAAAGAGGCCAATGGCAGACGGCAAAGAGCCTGGTGGGCCCCCCGTGGCACGGCGTTGGCTAGGGCACCTTCTTTGCTGTCTGCCACCTCTTTGCCGTCTGCTAGCAGACGGCAAAGAAGGGCTAAGCAGGCGGCAAAGAGGTGAGGGTGGGGCCCACAGGGTCACGGCGCTGGCTAGCTAACGGCAAAGAGTTCTTTGCCGTCTGCCAGCAGACGGCAAAGAGGGGGGTTACCTTAACAGCTGTGCACCCCGCCCGAAACCCCCACTCCCGCGCGCCTCTCTCTCTCTCTCTCATCCGCCGCCGCCCCGTCGCCGCCCCCTCCCTGCCACCCCGCCCCGTCGCCGCCCCTCCCTGCCACCCCGCCCCGTCGCCGCCCCTCCCTGCCGCCCCATCACCGCCCCGCCGCCCCCGAAGCCTGGCCCGGCCGCCCCCGCGGCCCGGCCGCCCCCGAAGCCCCGGCCGCCCCGGCTGCCCCCGCTGCCCGGCCGCCCCCGGCGACCCAAACCCCCCTGCCCCCCCCTCTGGTGATCTCCCCCCTCCTGCCCCTCTATTTTGTTTTGTTTTTTTTTAGTTTTTTTATGTTTTTGCAGTAAGAAAATTAGATGTTTAGGTAAATAGATGTTTAGGTAAATAGAAAAAAAGGAAAAGAAGAAAAAATAAGAAGAAGAAGAAGAAGAAGAAGAAGAAGAAGAAGAAGAAGAAGAAGAAGAAGAAGAAGAAGAAGAAGAAGAAGAAGAAGAAGAAAAAGAAGAGGAGGAGGAGGAGAAGAAAAAAGAAGAAGAAGAAGAAGAAGAAAAAGAAGAGGAGGAGGAGGAGAAGAAAAAAGAAGAAGAAGAAGAAGAAGAAGAAGAAGAAGAAGAAGAAGAAGAAGAAGAAGAAGAAGAAGAAGAAGAAGAAGAAGAAGAAGAAGAAGAAGAAGAAGAAAAGAGGAGAGGAGGAGAAGAAGAAGAGGAAAAAGGAAAGGAAGAAGAAGAAGAAGAAGAGGAGGAGGAGAAGAAAAAAGAAGAAGAAGAAGAAGAAGAAGAAGAAGAAGAAGAAGAAGAAGAAGAAGAAGAAGAAGAAGAAGAAGAAGAAGAAGAAGAAGAAGAAGAAGAAGAAGAAAAGGAAGAAGAGGAAGAAGAAGAAAGGGAAAAAGAGAAGAAAAAAAGACCCCGACACCCCGACACCCCGACCCGACAGCACGACACCCCGACACGACACCCCGACACGACACCCCGACACCCCGACAGCCCGACACCCCGACAGACCGACACGACACCTCGACACCCCGACACCCCGACACGACACCTCGACACCCCGACACCCCGACACCAAGACACGACACCCCGACACCACGACACCCCGACCCGACACTCCGACACCACGACACCCCGACACCCCGACCCTACACCCCGACACCCCGTCATATATTTGTGAATTATGAGTTAGGTCATATATTTTCTGATTTTGTTATGAAAAACATCATATATATTTGTGTTGATCGGGTGGATTTAAATGTGCAGTTGTTTCGTCGCTGCGAGGGTCTGGTGTTCGACGACCTCCCTGTGCGTTCGACGAGCTCCGCCCCTGCGTTCGTGGGTGAGCACAAATGACATCTCCTCCTCCCCCCCTTCATTTGCTCTGTTCCGGTCTTCGTGCCGATGAAACTTGCTAGCTATAGGTGTATTCAATCATCAGTATGCGTGACCACTATGCGTCTCCCGTTCGAAAGGGTTACATCTATAAATATGCATGCATTTGCATATTTATAACCGTGATTCTTTCGAATTGTCCAACGTTATCCATGGACAGCCCGAGTATGTGTAGATTGGGTTCGTTTTCCCATATGCTCTGCTCCGGATCTGATGCAGAATTTCGTCAGTGCCTCCCTGTTGTTCTCCGGGTACACATCCTCTCTGCTTATTGCCGAGACGTGTATCAGGAGAACAGCGGGGAGGTGCTGCCGAAATTTTGTGTCGGATCCGGAACAGAGCATGGGAAAACGAACCCAATCTACACATACTCGGGTGGGATTAGGACCTATCTTTACCTATTAGCGTCTAGGTTGCATGGATGAGTTGAAGCAATTTATGAACTTCTATTCTATGGTGCAAACCCACCGAACGTCGTAGTCTTCAAATGTTTTTGGTTCCAGTCGAAGGAGACTAGAAGGACTCATGAACATATTGGGCTAGTCGAAATCAAACAAAGCACCCATTTGGATGTTCCCGATGTCTATATTACGGCTCAACAGGCAACCCAAGTTTTCTATCTACCGTGGGCCTGTCAAAGTGATCCAAATCTCAATGGTTGGGATGTCGTTTATGAAGTGCCGCCACATGTTAGACCACCTCCCCCCAATGAACAGGATTATGAACCTCACATTAACCCATACACATATGAAGGAGAATTCTTCCAAGAAACACGTCTTTCCAAAAACGTTTCAAGAACCGCTCTACTTCACACCAGAACATTGAAGTAGACAGCGACAGTGAATCTGACTTCACCCCTGAGCCGGAACAAGAAGAGCCGGAACAAGAAGAGGTTACTGCTGTGGATGACCTGTCAATGCTTGACCGATTACGTAAAGGAGGCCTTCCACATGTTGATGCATTTATTGATGATGATGATGAGCACGTCATTACTGATAGTGATGATGATGATGCATTTATTGACCCTGAAGCATATATAGACGATGAAGATTAATATTAGTTCATGTCAGGTATTCAATTATTATTATGTACATATATATTATTAATTAGTTCATGTTAGGTATTCCATTTTTTATTATGTTCATGATGATGATACACTTAAATTATATACATATTATTATTCATGTCAGGTATTCAATTTTTTTTATGTTGTACTAATTTCGTTTACTCTTTGTCATTGCAGGTGTTGACAGATGGTGGGTGCGGGTCCAGAGCGCTCCGAGGCTCCTTTCTCGGCGCGTGGTGGGAGGGGTGCTTCCATTCCACCCCAGCACCTCCGGAGAGCGCTGCATCTCAGTATGCAGACACCACCGGCGGGCGCTTCTTCTTCGGCCGGGAGAGGTCGGGGGAAGAAGAGGGGGACTAGAGGTGGCCGTGGCGGCGGGAGAGGTAGGAAGGCTGCTACGCCTTCCTCGCCGCCACCCCCAGCTGATTCACCCGACCGCAGGACTGCTCCGTCTGAGGTGGACCCGTCTCGGACTCCGGTCCACGAGCCTCGGGCCGACAAGCCTCGGGACGACGAGCCTCGGGTCGCCGAGCCTTCGCCCCACGAGACTCCGGTCCACGAGCCTCGGGCCGCCGAGCCTCGAGCCGCCGAGCCTTCGCCCCACGAGACTCCGGTCCCAGAGGCTTCGTCCCACGAGACTCCGGAGCAGAGCACGGATCAGGCTACGTCGCAGTCGACCCGATGGGGGGACTAGCCGCCGGAGGCGAGTGGCCATGCTGATGGTGGCGAGGATCGCTTTTCGGATAATAGCTATAGCGAGGGCGAGCTGGTTGAGGGGGGCAATGTCTACCAGCTTGGTGGAACAAAGCTCCCGCCCGTGCCGGCGACCCGCGAGCAGAGGTGGTTGATTGCGCCTAATGGGGAGAAGTAAGTGCATTTACTCTTTTTTAACCTTTTGCCTTCACGTTTCTTCAAAATCTAATGTGTTGGCCTTGTCATACTGCAGGGGTTGGATACACGGCCCTGGTATCCGCAAGCCCAACTTCGTCCTTGGTGTGCTTTGCCGGCAGAACTTCCCGGGGTGGGTCACGTTGCCCAGTGAGGGTCAGGTTCGACAGCTCGAACTGAGCTGGGAGCTGTACTTGGCTGCCCCGGCCCCGCCGCAGGAGAGGATCGACGGTGTCTTGTGCCGCACGAGGGCCGAGATGGCGATCCAGACGTTTTGGGTAATTTCTCCTTTACAGAATTAAAAATCAACAGTACCGAGTTATTGTACTAATCAGTGTTGTCTTGTTTGATTGCAGACCTTCTACAGGTGTCTTGAGGGAGAGGAGGAGGCCGCGGCTATGGTTATCGAAGCCGGGTGCAGGCGCCTACTTCAGAACTTACGGCACGAGGCTTGAGTGCAGGCTGTTCGAGACTACTACACCTCGACTGGTATTAAGAGGTCCAAGACGAAGTGCCGCGGCAAGTTTCTGAGTAAGGAGAAGTACATGAAGGTAAATACCTATTCTTAAGGCCTTGTACTTAGTTTCCTTGATTTGATTCGTAGGCGTAGCGCTGAAATTTCTCTTGACTAACTTAGGTGCCCCCGAGATGGTGTGCGGATAGGATGGACTGTTGGGAGGCGTTGGTGGATGAGTGGGGCTCTCCCCAATGGCTAGCCGTCCACAACAATGCCAAGGAGCGGGGTGCCAAAATGGTTGGTGTGCCACACCATCAAGGGAGCGCCAACCTATATGAGTACGGGAATAACTGGGTATGTGGTTTGCTTCATGATTCATGCAATTTCATTCTTCATGCTAGCTTGAGCCCTTAACTAATACTTTGTTCCACTCTTTTAGGCGCGACACAACAAGACGGAGGTGCCAGAGGTGTTCGACCTCTATGCCATGGCCCATACTGCAAAGTACAAGAAGGCCAAGGCATTCTCTGAGTCTGACCTTGATCATCCAGAGAGCTTCACCAACATCTCCTCCCACAACAAGCTCGTGAGGTACAGAGACGAGGGGAAGGCGAGGAAAGGGGAGGACTTTAACCCGAGCCGGCAACCTCTTGATTCAGAGCTGGTGATGATATCTGGTGGCGGGAGGCCCCATGGCTCGATAGCCATTGGAGATGGACTGATACGTTGTCCTAGCACTCTCCCGGAGATCAAGAAGCGCCAGACGAGCTCCGATCCTAAGATAAGGCCCCGTCCACGGCCAATGGAGCTCCAAATCGAGGTTAGCTATACGGACTCAGATACCTTTCCTCCATTACATTGTGTGTGCGGCCGTCGATGATTACAATGCTAACGAGGAGTGGTGTTGCAGGCTGCTCTTGAGAAAGAGAGAGCGAAGACCCAGGAGCTTCTGGCGGAGGCAAAGAGGCAGGCGGCGGAGAGGGAGAGGGAGTTGGAGGAGAGGACTGCTACGCTATTGGAGGAGGAGAGGAACCGGAACGACGCGTCTCACCGGGCCTTATACGAGCTCTTCATGGTAAGTTTCTTCTGCATATTAGCCAAATCATGCACGTAATGTTCGTTTCATTACTAACTAATATGACTGACTCGTGAAAACCAAATGTGCAGACCATGTGCCAGAGTAACGGTCAGACCCCTCCGCCGATGCCAGTCATTGCTCCGGCGGGCACGGTGAGTTTCATTTGAATGGTCATTAGTTACTAGTCTTCACATTTGAGTTGCATCATGCTAACGAGACATTGCAAATGATCTTTGGTGCAGCGTAACTCCCGACAAGCATCGACCGATCCTTCTGCGTCTGCCACTGGCGCGACCGGTCCTTCACCTCCGTGATGACGGTACGTTTTCCCTAGTGTTTTGCTTAACAAATGCATACTTAGCTTAAGAAATGACCTATTTAGCTCCAAAATGTCATATAGTTAGCTTATTTTCCTCGAAAATGACATAATAACCTTACTTAGCTCCAAAATGACCTATTTTACCTAGGCTAGCTCAATAATGACCTATACTTAGCTTAATTAGTTCATTTATGACATAATTAGCTTACTTAGGTCAAAACTGGCATAATAACCTTGGTTTAGCTCCAAAATGTCATATACATAGCTTATTTTCCTCGAAAATGACATAATAACCTTACTTAGCTCCAAAATGACCTATTTTACCTAGGATAGCTCTAAAATGACCTACACTTAGCATTTTTCCTCCAAAATGACTTAATATGCTTAGTTAGCTTTAAAATGGCATAACTACCTAGGCTAGCTCAAAAATGACCTATACTTAGCTTAGCTAGTTCATTTATGACATAATTAGCTTACTTAGGTCAAAAATGGCATAATAACCTTGGTTTAGCTCCAAAATGTCATATGCTTAGCTTATCTTCCTCGAAAATGACATAATAACCTTACTTAGCTCCAAAATGACCTATTTTACCTAGGTTAGCTCTCAAATGACCTATACTTAGCTTAGCTAGTTCATTTATGACATAATTAGCTTACTTAGGTAAAAAAATGGCATAATAACCTTGGTTTAGCTCCAAAATGTCATATACTTAACTTATTTTCCTCGAAAATGACATAATAACCTTACTTAGCTCCAAAATGACCTATTTTACCTAGGATAGCTCTAAAATGACCTATACTTAGCATTTTTTCCTCCAAAATGACTTAATATGCTTAGTTAGCTAAAAACGGCATAACTACCTAAGATAGCTCAATAATGACCTATACTTAGCTTAGCTAGTTCATTTATGACATAATTAGCTTACTTAGGTAAAAAAAATGGCATAATAACCTTGGTTTAGCTCCAAAATGACCTATTTACCTAGGTTAGCTCTAAAATGACCTACACTTAGCATTTTTTCCTCCAAAATGACTTAATATGCTTAGTTAGCTCAAAAATGGCATAATTACCTAGGTTAGCTCAATAATGACCTATACTTAGCTTATTTAGTTCATTTATGACATACTTAGCATACTTAGGTCAAAAATGGCATAATAACCTTGGTTACCTCCAAAATGTCATATACTTAGCTTATTTTCCTCGAAAATGACATAATAACCTTACTTAGCTCCAAAATGACCTATTTACCTAGGTTAACTCTAAAATGACACAAGTAAGCAGTAAGAAGAAGAAAAAGAAGAGGAGAAAAAGAAAGAGAACAAAAATTCTTCTTCTTCTTCTTCTTTTTCTTCTTCTTCTTCTTCTTCTAGTCTTCTTCTTCTTCTTCTTCTAGTCTTCTTCTTCTAACTTTCTTCTTTCCCATTTTGCAGATTTGCTTCAGATCACGGAAGCTTGCGTTGATGGAGTCTACTCTTCTCCTTGTCCTTCCTTTTTGTTTTGATTTTGTAGGATGAACAATGTGAAACTTGCTACCTATATATGTATGTATGGATGAAACCATTGTATATGGACTTTTTGATTAATTGTTGGATATGTTGGCTATATATATGTTGGATATGGACTTTTGATTTGGTATATATATGTGTTGGATGATCATATCCATATGGTAGGGATATGTATGCTTGTTGAAAGTATTTTCAAATGAATATATATATATATATATATATATATATATATATATATATATATATATATATATCTGTGAAATTGATTGAATTTAAGAAAAAACAAAATTAACAGGGGCAATACAGGCACTTTGCCGTCTGCCAGCGGACGGCAAAGCTGCCACATGGCAGCTACCTGTGCAACCTGGGGGCACCTGGGCTGGCCTATTTGGGCACTTTGCCATCTGCCAGCAGACGGCAAAGGCTGGTGTGCTTTGCCGTCTACTGGCAGACGGCAAAGGGCATGCATTGGCCCCAGCTGACGCCTGATGTCAGCTGATAGACGGCAATTTGCCGTGTGCTGGCAGACGGCAAAGTACGTCGTTAGCCACCTAACGGGCCTAACCCTATCCCTCTGCCGTCCAAGGCATTTGCCGTCTGCTTGCTTAGTATGGCTGACGGCAAACTTCTTTGTCGTCCGCTTTATTTAAGCAGACGGCAAAGCAGCCCTCTACCGTAGTTCATTCAGCCGGACGTGGGAGTCCTCTGCCGTAGTTCATTCATGCCCTTACATCGTATTTTTGATGTTGATGACAATGTACATGTAGGGGACTAATTATGTTTGTTAAGAAAATCTCAGGTGAATAGTCCCCGTGTGACTAAGTGTGTGGATCAAGGACATATGCAATGGATATGGCTCAGAGAAGAAGGAACAAGAGGTTGATGAGTTTTATTTTGCTTTCTTGAGTATAGGGATCCCGCACTATTAAGAGGGGATCGATAGGGTTAGTTAAAGATTTGCTCAAATCACTATGGTTTCATATGTCATCTCTCTACACAGATTTACATTTTTCCTTCTCCACATATTTCTTCTTGCACCATCTCTGCCTAGCCTCTCTGCTGGCCGGATGTCCGGGCTCACAGCCGGATGTCCGGGCTCCACTGCCCAGATGTCTGGGGCTGCCCCGGAAATCCGAGCTTCCTGTCCAGAAGCTGGATTGCTTTTGGGCGCGCACTCGCCGGATGTCCGGCACTAGGCCGGATGTCCGGGCCTTACTTCATGGCCGGATGTCCGGGCCCCCCCCCCCGGATATCTGGCTTAACCTATCCAGTAGCTTGACCGTGTTTTCGCTTGCACTCGCCGGATGTACGGCCCCTACCGCCGGATGTCCGGCCCTTCTTGGACTGCCGGATGTCCGGGCCGATGGCCGGATGTCCGGGTCCTCTGGTTAGTACTCTGCTCGGTGCATATGGTGTGTATATTTCAAACGCCCGGATGTCCGGCCCCTGGCCCGGATGTCTGACCCGACGCAGTCACTTATACCACAATGGTCATATATGCACTATCACTATATATAGCCTTCTTCCACCACGGGATAGGGTTGACCATTCACTCTGAGCTAACTCGAGAACACACTACACTCTCTCTCTCTCAACCTCACACACCAAATCTTAGATCCCGGAAGGATTTGAGAGAGTTCCCAACAAGTTCTCCAATCAAGTGATAGATCCACTCCTTCCCCTTCTCTTGACCAAAGGAATTCGTGATTTGAGCAAGTCTTGACCTTTTCCCCATCGTTCTTGTTACTCTTGGAGGTTGGAGACTCCTAGGCGGCAAGAGTTCTTCGGTGAGGAATCGTTCATTGTGATTACCCCCGGAAAGTTTGTGAGGGTTTGGAGACCACCCCAAGGTCTACCACTAGTGGTTGGGAATCGCCTTCGTGGTGATATCTCAAGGAGAGAATAGGGTGAGCCTTCGTGGTAACGCCCACCTCTCTAAATGGTGACGTAGCTTCCCTCCAAGGAAGTGAACATCGCATACATCCTCGTCTCTCGGAGTTACGGTTGTTCCTAACCCTAGCTTCCTACTTGTGGTTAATTGTCTCTTAGTCTTTACTTGCATTATATTGTGCTTGCCTATCCATTACTTGTTGTATTTTCTCACCCTTGCTTAGCACTAGAATCACCTTTGCAATTGTTAGGCTCACTTTCATATTCCGCACTATTGCCTAAAATTGCTAAGTAACAATTAAAATTTGTAATTGTACCTATTCACCACCCCCCTCTAGGTCCATCTTGATCCTTTCAATTGGTATCAGAGCCTCGTGCTCTATTCTTGTGGCTTAACCACCCTAGAGCGAGATGAACCCCGATGGGACTCCCCTTGCAAATCCGCAAGAGAAGAGCACGGCTTCTTCGGAAGTAAAGACCTTCTCCTCTGAGGATTTGGAACAGGCCCTTGCTAAACAAAAGGAGGAGCCTGATGCTTCTCTCGAGGCCTTGGTCCAATTGAGGATGGCCACATTAACCTCGAATTCCGCACCACTTGTTAATTCAGGTGGTGTGGCTCCGAGGCAAGCTGCGACTTCTCCTCCCTTGGGCCAACAACCTCCTCCTAATGATCACTCTGGTGTTTCATGGCTTTATGCAAAACCTCAAGTAGAGAAACCAAAGTATAACCCTGGAGGCAAGCCTCCTTTACTTGATGATACTGCCAATTTTGCTTTGTGGAGAGTTGGTATGCAGGATCATCTTAGGTTCGCCAATGATGAGATGTTGGACATCTTGGAGTATGGCTACAACCCAGTCGACCCGAAGAATCTCACACCAAGAGAAGTATATGACAAGCATCTCAACGACACAGCAATTATGTGCATAAGGAAAGGGATGAATGACAAGCAAAGGAGACCTTACATTCACATCACAAGTGCAAAGGAATTATGGGATAGCATTGTGATGACCAAGACCGGTACCTCCACTCTCCGGCTTGCTCAATATGAAATTGCCAAAAGAGCATTGCAATACTTTTGCATGGAAAAGGGTGAATCACCCAAGCATCTTCTTGAGCGTCTCATGACTCTCGCCGCCGACATAGAGTCCTATGATTGTGACAAGACCCAAGACGGATTCAACTTGACCAAGCGTTTTCTTGTGGACAAACTACTCAATGCTCTTTCTCCTTATCATCACCAAATGGTGTGGGACATAAGGCACCAATATGGATTCAAGGAAATGTCTCCCGATGATATTATCTCCACATTCCAACTATTTGAAGAATCCAGGGCAAATGCTACAAAACATCTTGCCATGCATGGTTCCTCAACTCCTAAGACCAATCTTGCTTTGAAAGCCAAACATGTATATGAGGATGAGCAAAGTGAAGAAGAGCAAGAAGATGAGGAAGAAGAAGGTGATGAGATTGACTCAGATGAGGGTCCATCATATGAAGACATTGCTCTCTTTGTCAAGAAGTTTAGCGCGGGAAAATTCAAGGGAAGATTCCAAAAGAACAAAGTGAGGAAGTGCTACAACTGTGAAGAAACCAACCACTTCTCCAACGATTGCCCTTATGAGAAGAGAGAAGATAAACCAAGGTTTCCCAAGACCTTTGTGAAGAATAAGTTGCCAAATCCTTTGAACTCCAAGCTTAAGATGAGAGATGGAAAGGCAATGATTGCTCAAGAAGAGTCCGATCCCGATGATGTTGGTGGAGTTGCCGGAGTAGCTCAAGATTCGCAAAACACCTTGAGGCTAATCAACAAGAGTGGTGATGTTGTCACCTACAACTACATGAAAGACTACAAGGGCAACGCTCACAAGTGTCTAATGGCTAAGGCCGTGATGGAGGGCAGTGAACAACAAACTTCTTCCGATAAGGTTAAGGTAACCCCTCGTCAAAACCCTCCTCTCTTCACTCCTCCTACTCCTTGTGATGAATATCTTGATGCGGAGGACAATCATGATGATGATGATATGAATGACCCCATGTTTGCTAAAATTGATAAATTCATGTGCTCCCTTAAAGGAAA
Source organism: Elymus sibiricus (assembly GCA_039707655.1). Classification (NCBI taxonomy): domain Eukaryota; kingdom Viridiplantae; phylum Streptophyta; class Magnoliopsida; order Poales; family Poaceae; genus Elymus; species Elymus sibiricus. The sequence continues at coordinate 267,512,026 of CM077676.1, read as the reverse complement.
GAAGCTCACTATGTTTCGTATGCTTATGGAGATGGTGAGTAAGCACACCGTCACCATTAAGGAACTCGAAACCCTCGTTACCAAGGAAAAGGAAAAATGTGAAATCCTTGAGCGGAAAGTCCAATATGAGGAGCACGGAATGATGAATTATGCTTAAAAATTGGTGCAAACCTTGATGAGCATGCTAAGAAACTTGCCTCCTTGAAAAAGGCTAAGAGCAATTGCAAGGAGTTGATGAATGATAAGAGTAAGCTTGTAGAGTCTCATACTACTCTTTCTAAGGATTGTGAGCTTCTATCCGTGTCTCTCAAGACTAAGGAAGAAGAGCTCACTCTTCTTACAAAGAGTTCTGAGGAACTCAAACTTACTTATCTTGAAACTCTAGCCAAGGCTTACTCCTCACCTATTATAAATGTTGATGCTTGCTCTACTAACTCTAGTGGTGATCTAGCATCTATTCTTGAGGAAAATCGCTCTCTAAAAGCTCAACTTGAGAGAGGGCTCATGACATGTGCTCAAGGACAAAGAACCTTAATGAAGTGTTAAGCCAACACAAAGAAGTGGTTGCCAAAAGAAGGACTTGGGTTTGACCCAAGCTCACACAAGAAAAAAGTGTCTTCTCCAAAGTGCACCACACCTATCAAGGAGACTTTTGTGTGTGAAGGGGACAAGGAGAAAGGAAAAGGCAAAGCTGTCAAGGTTGTGAGTGGGAAGGCCACTAGGGGCATGCCCACTCCCAACAAATCAAAGGAGTTCATGCCTCCATCCTATGTGCTTCGTAAGACAAAGGATGGAGAGGTTTATGCTCAATTTGTTGGTCCTCGTTATGCTTTTCGCTTCTATGCCATTTGGGTTCCTAAGACCCTTGTTACTAATCTGAGAGGTCCCATTGCAAAATGGGTGCCTCTAACCAAGTCTTAAATTGTGTGTAGGTTGCCTTCTCCGGTGGAGTCAAATGGGTGCTCGATAGTGGATGCACCAATCATATGACCGGAGATAGCAAGTTGCTCTTTGACTTCATGGAAGCTATTCAACCTTTTATGAGCATTGTGTTTGGTGGAGGATCAAAAGGACAGGTACTTGGGTTGGGCAAGGTGGCTATCACAAATGACATGTCTCTTGCTAATGTCATGCTTGTCCAATCCTTTAAATATCATTTGCTTTCCGTTCGTCAATTGGCTTCTATTGGTTATGATACACTATTTGGACTAACGGATGTGAAAGTCTTTAAGAGAGATACTCTCGAAGTGGCCTTTGTTGGAGAGTTGGATGGCAACCTTTACACGGTTGATTTCTCGAAAGAGAGCACATTCCATGCAACTTGTCTAATGGCCAAGGCCGACAAAGGGTGGCTATGGCATCGCCGGCTAGCCCATGTCGGCATGAGAAATCTTCAAGATCTCTTAAAGGGTGATCACATCCTTGGACTAACCAATGTTTCTTTTGAGAAAGATCGTGTGTGTAGTGCATGCATAGCCGGGAAGCAACATCAATCAAAGCACCCACCCAAGAATATCGTATCAACATCAAGGCCATTAGAGCTCCTTCACGTGGACCTTTTCGGGCCTCCTTCATGGGATAGTCTTGGTGGGAAGAAGTATGGTCTTGTCATTGTTGATGATTACTCTAGATACACATGGGTGTTCTTCCTCAAGTCCAAGGACGAGACAAAGATCACCTTCATTGATTTTGCTAAGCAATCCCAACGCAAGTTTGACAAAGAGATCTTAGTGATAAGAAGCGACAATGGCTCCGAGTTCAAGAACTACACTTTGGAAGAATTTCTTAGTGATGAGGGGATTGAGCATCAATACTCCGCACCCTACACCCCTCAACAAAATGGTGTAGCCGAGAGGAAGAACCGTACACTTGTGGAGATGGCAAGGTCCATGTTGGATGAGTATAAATCGCCACATAGCTTTTGGGCCGAGGCCGTCAACACCGCATGCCATGCATCAAACCGGCTCTTCCTCCGCAAGATCTTGGAAAAGACCCCTTATGAGCTCCTAACCGGGAACAAGCCCAATGTCAAGTACTTCCGTGTATTCGGGTGCAAGTGCTTCATTCTCAATAAGAGAGAACGGTTAGGAAAATTTCAATCCAAAACAATTGAGGGTATATTTGTTGGTTATGGATCAAACTCTCATGCCTATAGAGTCTACAACAAATCCAATGGGTGTGTTGTAGAAACTTGTGATGTGGTGTTTGATGAATTTAATGGCTCCCATGGGGAGCAAGTTAATCTAAGTGATGTAGGTAATGAAGATTCTTCACAAGATATCTTGAACATGGGTGTTGGGGCTCTTCTTCCAATGGAACAAGAACCTCATGATGATGAGGAAGAAGACGCAAGCTTCACTCATGATCAAACTACTACGACACCCACGCCACCACAAGATCCCATTGCTCAAGAGGAGCCCATTGTTCAAATGCAAGAACAAGACCCTCACAGTGATCAAGCTCAAGAACAAGATCATCATCAAGAGCAAGAACAAGAACATGCAACTATTGATGATAATGAACCATATGACGATGGTGAACCTCAACAAATGGAACATGAAGAAGAAGATCTTCCACCACACGTTAACGATCCATATGTTGAAGATGTTGTTGATGGAAACGAAGTTGAACCCCGTGAAACCTTAACCTCCATCATGCCTCGAGTGGCCAGTCGAGTCGACGTTGACCAAATTCTTACCGGCATATCGGAAGGTAGAGTCACTCGTAAACAATTGACAAACTTTTGTGCTCACTTCTCGTTTGTCTCTAGTGTTGAGCCACTCAAGGTACAAGATGCGTTGATGGACAATGATTGGCTCGTTGCTATGCAAGAAGAGTTGAACAGTTTCGAGCGCAACCAAGTGTGGTCCTTAGTCAAAAGACCAACCAAGGAACACAATGTCATTGGAACAAAATGGATTTTTAAGAACAAGCAAGATGAGAATGGCGTAATCATCAGAAACAAGGCAAGGTTAGTAGCACAAGGTTACTCACAAGTTGAAGGTTTGGACTTTGGTGAGACCTTTGCTCCCGTTGCCCGTCTTGAATCTATTCGCATTTTACTTGCTTATGCCGCTTTCAATGGTTTTACTTTACATCAAATGGATGTGAAAAGTGTCTTTCTTAACGGTCCTTTACAAGAAGAAGTATATGTTTCACAACCTCCCGGGTTCGTTGATCCCGATCACAAAGACTATGTGTATAAACTTCATAAGGCTTTGTATGGCCTCAAACAAGCACCTCGTGCTTGGTATGATCATCTTAAGAAGTTTCTACTCGATGATGGTTTTGTGAGAGGGGTGATCGATCCCACTCTTTTCACTAAGAGGGATAAAGGTGATTTGATCTTATGCCAAATCTATGTAGATGATATCATTTTTGGTTCTCCTAACATCATTTGTGCAAGAAGTTTGCGGCGTCCATGACAAAGACATTTGAGATGTCACTTAATGCGGATTTGAAGTTCTTTCTCATATTTCAAATTCAACAATTTCAAGAAGGAATATTCTTGTCTCAAACCAAATATCTCAAGGACCTTCTTGAGAGATTCGGAATGACCGATGCTAGTCCAAGACACCCATGCCAACCAAAATTGTTCTAAATGAAGACACAAACGGTATCCCATTTGACCCATCTCTCTATCGCTCTATGATTGGTTCATTGCTTTATCTTTGTGCATCTAGACCGGACATCATGTTAAGTGTAGGCATATGTGCAAGATTTCAAGCTTCCCCTAGGGAAAGTCATCATAAGGCGGTTAAGCATATTCTTAGATACCTTGTTCACACCCCAAAGTTGGGCCTATGGTACCCCAAGGATGCCAAGTTTGATCTCATTGGGTACACGGATGCGGATTGGGCCGGAGACAAAGTGGGTCGGAAGTCAACCTCCGGTGCATGCCAATTTCTTGGCCGCTCTTTGGTAAGTTGGTCCTCGAAGAAGCAAAATTGCATCTCCCTCTCTACCGCTGAAGCCGAATATATTGCAACCGCAAGTTGTGCAACACAATTGCTATGGATGAGGCAAACCTTGAAGGATTATGTTATTACTTATAGACATGTGCCTCTTCTATGTGACAATGAAAGTGCCATCAAGCTCGCCGAAAACCCCGTTGATCACCCTCGCACCAAGCATATTGACATTAGGTATCACTTCTTGAGAGACCATGTGCAAAAAGGTGACATTGATATTGGTCATGTTGGTACGGATATGCAACTTGCTGATATTTTCACCAAACCTTTGGATGAAGCAAGGTTTTGCCAACTAAGGCGTGAACTTGGTATCTTAGAGCTTGACAACATTATGTGAAATCGTGTACCCATGCATACATTTCCTTCATGTCTTGTCTAAATGTAGGCATACATTTAGGGGGAGAAATTCAATTCATGAATCTTCTTGTCCCTATACAATGCACAAATAGAACAAACACTCTCAAAGTTACCATGTTCATACAACTATGGTGCTTTAAATGATGGAGCAGTGATTATGTACCCAAGGTTCAAATCTTCGCGGTGACATGTCACATATGCTCAAACATGGTGACCTCGGTCACCGCTCTCCTCCTTGTGAGGTTTGTGTTGAGTGGATTGATCTTTGTGCTTGACACTTTTTATTGGGTATCTTGTTTGTCTATATATATATATATATATATATATATATATATATATATATATTGGTAGTTGTATTAGACATATTGTGCGCTATCATATCTATGTAAATCTCCTTGGCGGAGTCTATTTGCCCATGGGTCACTCACTCATTCTCAGGATCTCCTGCCAGGCACCGGACATCCGGGATGCACCCAGATTTCCGGGCTCGTATTTGCCCAAAATTATTGCACTGCACAGCCAAAACTGCTCCCGTGGCCGGACATCCGGCACTCACGCCGGACATCCGGGCTCTGGCATTTTTTTTGGTTCCTCTGACCAACTCCTCGCTGCATGCCTCCCAGCCGCCGGATGTCCGGTGCTTCTCCCGGATGTCTGGCCCGACCTCTCAGACACGCTTAAGTGTGGGGGGGCAGGGGATTTGGGGATAGTTTTCCCCTCTTCTTCCCCGACTCCCCCACCTCATCTGTCGTACGCCGCCGCCGCCGGACGCTTTTTTCGGCCGCCCCCGTCGTCTCCCCCACTTCCGGTCCCCGATCTCCCTCCTCCACGGTCTTCTCCCCTCGATCTACACCTTCACCTGACTCATTTGTGGATTGGGGGTGGGATTCATCCGGGAGACGGTCGACTTGGTGTCGGGTTACTCGCGGGACTCCTGACCTCCATGATGGCTAGGACCAAGCATGCGAGCAATGACCCCCGCGGTGGACGTTCTTCCCGTGGTATGCATCATCTCCATGTCCTCGGTGTCGTTCGTTTTTACCTAGGTTCATCTTTTCTAGATACTCATGTGCATCTCGGTATATGCTCATATAATGTGTATCTCCATCTCTCACATTGCCGGCCCTTGTCACTTCCACTCCTAATTCGTGGTCACGAAATACACATTGGTCATGTTGAAATTTTGCCCTCGCCCTAGGCTTGCCCTATGTTCATGGACAAAATGTCAACATTTTCATTTGTTTCTTCCTGTCATTTTCAGTCGCTCGCCGACAGGGCTCCACCGATTCTGAAGAGCACACCCGCCCTAAGAAGAAGATCACCACCAAGCCCAGTGGCAGCCATCCGAAGCGTCGGCCTCACCCCTCCTATTCCTCTGCCTCTGATCCGGATGATGAGGATTATAATGTAGAGGAAGAGGAGGACCATGTTCCCAAGCGTCCCATTTGTCAGTCTAAGCCAGGAACACGGCGGGCCCCGAGTGCACCCATACTTCATGTCCGGGGCTCGGCTATGCCTGCCGCTCATGGTCGTCACATTTCCTTGGAGATTCCTGTCAGCGGTGATCGTCCCATTCACAACTTCAAGACCATGGGGGCGGGTCCGTATCTTGAGTTCAGGCGGGATGTCAACCCGTTTGAGATGCAGGCGGATGCGGAGGACCCTCGTTTCCACACTCGCATGCAACAGGACATCTACACTAGCATGGTCCGCAACCGTGGCCTTTCCCCTCATCGTCATGTGGATCTGTCCTATATGCGCGCCCATCCTGAGCTCTTTCCCCATGATACTATCAAGATCATTGATGACATGGATCTTGGTCCGGCAATGACCTTCAAGTGTGACTGGAATGAAGGTGCCATTCTTCAGTTCTACGCCACGTGCTTCTTTGGTCCGGACCACACTCTTACATGGATGACCGATGATGTTCAGATGAGTGTCACTTATGACCGTTTTGTTCAGATTTTGCGGTTCTCCGGTGTTGGTCACCGCATCCATAGTGATAACCCAGAGCATAAACCCATGGGTATTGATGCTTGTCTGCCTCTTCTCAAGCCTGCCAATGAACTCACCGATGAGGAGGTGGAGTATCCACCTAATGAGGTATCCATCTTTAGGTCTCCATACCACATTCTCTTCCAGTGTGTGCTTCGCACTCTCTATCCCAAGAAGGGAGATCGCTCACGAGCTCGTAGCTATTGCATTGATCTGCTTGTGCGCATGCATAATGAGCCCTCGGAGCCACTTGACACTGCCCATTACATTTGGCATGAGATCCGTTTGTCGAGCTTCCAGCACTCGCGCCAATTTCCTCATGCTCCATACATTCAAGCGCTGATTGATCACACTGCTACTTTTGAGATCGCCAAGACAGTCGAGCATACCCGTTGGAGACCTCCTCCTCACATGACCCCTGCCCCTGCACCTACTCAGCCCAAGCCCAAGAGGTCAGCCCCCACATCTTCATCCCGGAGTGACCCTCTTGGACGCCTTGCCTCATTCATGGGGAAAGCCCAGTCTGCCATCATGAAGGCTATCACATTCAACTGCCAGCAGAACCATGATGTTCAGAAGAGCCTGATTCTCTCCAAGAACCAGCTCAAGCAGCGTCTTCGCACCCGTGGCAGTCCAGTGAGCTCTGATGACTCTATCCCGCCGGCTCCGTCCACCTCCACCTTCGGGTTCCCGTCTCACGACGAGTACCCCGAGTTCCTCGCTGGGGTGGGTGATGATGATGACATCCGCCAGGAGTGATTCCGTTCTATGCCTTTCGCTTTCTTTGCCCTTTTTGTGTGTTGTTGCCAAGGGGGAGATGTACTAGGTTGTCGGGCTTGCTATGTTTGCTATGTTATCGTTGAACTATCTATTTGTGTCTTGATTGTAAGACTTGGTTGTCAGACTTTAAGTGTGGGATTATGGTATGATGTATCTCATGAGTTATCTTATATGCTATCATGTCTCTTTAAGGCGGTGAAAAGAATTGTGAGATACTTGATACATACACCAAACTTTGGCATATGGTATCCCAAAGGATCTTCTTTCAATCTTGTTGGCTACTCCGATTCGGACTATGCCGGAGACAAGGTTGACAGAAAATCCACTTCGGGTACATGTCAATTTCTTGGTAGATCTCTTGTGTCTTGGTCCTCCAAGAGACAAAATTATGTATCTCTATCTACTGCCGAAGCGGAATACATTGCCGCGGGATCATGTTGTGCTCAATTACTATGGATGACACAAACTCTTAAAGATTATGGTGTGCATGTGAGACATGTACCATTACTTTGTGACAATGAGAGTGCTATTAAGATAGCACACAATCCCGTGCAACATTCTCGAACTAAGCATATTGAGGTTCGTCACCATTTCATTCGAGATCATGTTGAGAAAGGTGATATTGACCTTAAACATGTTCGTACTGACAAACAATTGGCGGACATCTTTACCAAACCCCTTGATGAGAAAGTGTTTTGTCACTTGAGAAGTGAATTGAACATCATTGATGCTTCAAACGTAAACTAGAGGTTCATGTGGATGCATACAAGGGCATGAGCATTCTTGACTAATCCATGATATCCTTCATGATCATTTTATATCTTGGACATTTTTCTCCCTTGTATGGTATCTAACCTTTTGTAGGTACTTGGACAAGCTTCATGTCACAAGATTGCATCACACTCTTATCTTGAGCAATCTTGTATAACCCAAGTATCAACAATTGATGGAGTAACAAGGAACAAGACAACCTAAACATATCCTTTGACAACATTTGGGTTATGCTTCATTCTTGTCATTTTGGATACACATGTTGTTCCTTGCAAATCTAATCCATGTAGGAAGATGAACTACAAATGATAGGATAGCTCCAAACTTCAATTCATGAGCATCCACTTCAAGTTCAACTACATGATGGACTTCACCACCAAATACCAATGTAAGTTCTCACATCTTAGAGAAGCTTCACTCAAAGACATGAGCTAAAGCAACTCAACAAGATGTGAATACATTGAAATGCTTAAAAGAAAAATGGCAACCCCATTTTGAGCTTAACGACGAGTATGACCTATGATCAAGTGTTTTCACTTGACTCCTAAGTCAAAATACTCTAACATAGGTGACCTAGTCGCCGACCCATCTAGATGAAGTTCTCTAGTGTTTCTTCTGCTTGTTCTCTTCTTGCTAGAGTGTTTCTTTTCAAAAAAAAACTTCATCTAGACGTTTCTTTACTTCTTTTCTGTTTCTTCTCTTTTAGCTTGATTCTCAGTTAATTCTTTGCAAATCCTTGTGAGATTTCCTTGCCTAGTGAGCTGAGTTGACAAAATATTCCATTGCATCAAACTCGGTTCCACCGAATTGTCTCAACTCAGTGTCACCGATTTTGCCTGCTCTAAGGAATTTTCTATCAAATTTTCCCTGAGTTTTTCTGCTCCAGCTCCACTCGATGATTCTTATCCTCTACATGCATCTAGCTGTATTTCTCAAGGACCAAACTCACTTAATCAATAACCTTGAAGTCCCTTCTTGGAAATTGATGTCAAAGGGGGAGAGAGGAATACATCAAAGCTTAAGCTTATCTATTCAAAACAAAGATGCACCTTACAAGAGGAGAGAATGTTACATGTTTCTAAGAGGGGAGAAACATGATTAGTCTGTTCTTTGGCTGTTGTTTGAGTTTTCTCACCCTACCTACTCCCAATATCCATGTCAGATTCAGGGGGAGAGGAAGTTCTTTAAGGGGAGACAGCTATTTCTTTTGGAGACATGTCTGCTTCAAAGAAGTATTCACTTAGTGATACTCTCTTCTACATGTCATCCCAATCTTGGTTTCTTGTTGATCTTGTGTCTTTTTCTTGAAGAAATTATCTTGTGTTATCTAACCCTGTTTTCTCAAGTGTATTTCTTCAGGTACTTGATCAAGAACTTCAAGGTAAGTATATGCATCACACTCATGTACATGGTTGACCTCTTGCTAAGTATATATTGTTTGCAAGGAGAAAATCTTGTACATGTGGATACCCTAATGTCACATATATATATATATATTGCTCTGATGCATATAGCCAAGATACATGTTGCATGTATATTTCCCATAAGATATCATCATGTTATGCACATCTTCAGGGGGAGTTCAAGGGAGCTCATACATGTTACATGTTTCCTTCAAAGCTTTCATACATACCTCTGCTAAATCTTTATTTAAAGCTTTGATGTATGTTGTCATCAATTACCTAAAAGGGGGAGATTGAAAGCACATTTGCTCCCTTGGTGGTTTTGGTAATTTATGCCAACATACATATTGTTGGACTAATGCTTTTATCTAGTGAATTTCAGACAAGTTCAACAATGGCGTGGCGTGGACAAGAGGACGTGGAACCCCCTCAAAATGCTAAGGACAAGGATTGGCAAAAGATCAAGACTCTACATTTTTGGTTTAGTGATCCAAGATCACATTGAGTCCATAGGAAAGCCAATACTATTAAAAGGGGATGAGGTGTTGCTTAATGGTCTTTTTGCTCAAGTGCTTAGTGACAGTATTCCTAAACCCTCAACCACTCTCTCTACCCAAATATGTCCTAAACCTAAAGTCCAACTCGGCCCCACCGAAATTTCCAATCCGGCCCCACCGAATTCATCCAAGACTTAGCCACTGCCAAAACCCTAACAAATCGGATCCACCGAAATGGATCTCGGTCCCACCGAGATGGCCTTGCCAACTCTCTGTAATCGGTTGCATTCACTTCGGTCTCACCGAGTTATGCATATCGGTCTCACCGAGATGGCTTGCCAACTCTCTGTTTCCTTATTGCTTCACTTCGGTCCTACCGAGTTGATGCAATCGGTGCCACCGAGATGAGGATTGCCCTAAGCCATTGCACTTCGGTCCATCCGAGTTGTTCGTATCGGTCCCACCGAGATTCCTAAAGTTCATATCTTTTACACAGTTCGGTGCTACCGAGATGATCGTTTCGGTGCCACCGAGTTGGGTCAAAAGTGTGTAACGGTTCGATTTTGTGTGGAGGCTATATATACCCCTCCACCCCATCCTTCTCAGTAAGGAGAGCCATCAGAACGTGCCTACACTTGCACCATTCATTTTCTGAGAGAGAACCACCTACTCATGTGTTGAGATCAAGATATTCCATTCCTACCATTTGAACCTTGATCTCTAGCCTTTCCCAAGTTGCTTTCCACTCAAATTCTTCTTCCACCATAGCCAAATCTGTGAGGAGTGTTTGAGTGCTGGAAAGACTATCATTTGAAGCACAAGAGCAAGGAGTTCATCAACAACACACCGTCTATTACCTTTTGGAGAGTGGTGTCTCCTAGATTGGTTAGGTGTCACTTGGGAGCCTCCAACCAGATGTGGAGTTGAACCAAGAGTTTGTAAGGGCAAGGAGATCGCCTACTTCGTGAAGATCTACCCCGAGTGAGGCTAGTCCTTCGTGGACGTAAGCCATGGTGGAATAGACAAGGTTGCTTCTTCGTGGATCCTTCGTGGGTGGAGCCCTCCGTGGACTCGCGCAGCCGTTACCCTTCGTGGGTTGAAGTCTCCATCAACATGGACGTACGATAGCACCACCTATCGGAACCATGCCAAAAACCACCGTGTCTTCATTGCGTTTGATCTTCCATACTCTACCCCTTTACTTTTCGTACTATTGCATGCTTTACTATTTCCGCTGCTCAATATCTAGATATGCATGTGTAGAAAGTATTGGAGTGATCTTAACTTGTGCCAAAATCTGCCTAAATTCCAAGAGAAATTAAAAACTGCACCTTTGGCTGGTTAGGAGTCTATTCACCCCCCCCCCCCCTCTAGGCATATCTCCTCGATCCTACACATGCTCTTCCAAGAGGGTCTCGTCCGCCAACATGATCTTCGCATCCTCCGCGTCCTGTGCGAGTTGCAACCTCTCCTTCTCAAGCTCCATCTCGCCAAATGTCTTGGCCTTCTCGAGTTCCCATTTAATGGCCGCCTCTTGCTTCTCCAACTCAATCTTCTCCCTCTCAATTTGGAGCTTCGTCTCCGCCCTATTCCGGTCCCACTCCATCATCTTCTTTTGCGCATCCAACATGAGCTTGTACCTCTCCTCTTTCTTGTTCTCCCTTGCCGAAAAAATGCCCGTCCATGTGGACGACATTTTTGTAGCCGCGGCGTCACGGGAGGCCCTTACCTTCTCCCACTTGTTTCCCATGACTTGTCGGTTATCCTTTGGCACGGTGGCTCTTCCATTCGTGACGACAACATCGTCCTCTTCATCGTCCAACCCAATGGATTGAATGGAGCTTGAGCCATCATTCCTCTTCTTGCCGGACTTGAGATCGGCCACAAGTTGGTTCCACTTGGGCTTGCCATTCAATAGGATCCAACAATGGCTAAAAGCAAACAGCTTCTTCTCCACCTCGTGATACAAAGTGGCCGCCACCGCCGTCTGGCAAACAACATATGTATGAGCACGAGAATGCAAACACAAGAAGCATATGCAAATGACTAGAAGATGAAGCAATTGAGCTTACGTGAGTTGCCACCCCCATCCCACTTTGAGGGCATTTGGTCACTTGTGAGTAGTAGCCCACGTACTTGTTCACTTCCCCTTGAATGATCCCCCATCGATGTTGCAGAGATGCCACATTGCGGGTGGTCACGATAGGATGCGGCTCCACATACTCCTTTTGTTCGTGATACTCCTTCCAAATCTTCTCCCAATACGTGTTCCCCTTTTGTTCGGTGCCGCAAATTGGATCCATTGTTGTGGCCAACCAAGCTTTGACCAACAAGATGTCCTCAAATCTTGAGAATGCCGGACCTCTTGCCTTCGCCGTCTTGGCCTTCTTCTTCTTCTTGCTCGGATTGGGATCGGATGTTGTCCCAACTTCAAATGCGGTGGTGTCCTCCAATTCATACTCTAGTTCGATCGGATCTTCATTGTCATTGATCATGTTCGACAAGAACGCCTCCTACATGGTTTGCAAGCGTGTGAACTGAACAAGTGGTTGTGTACGCAAAAAATTGATCGGACAGGAGCAAATAAAACTTACCGACTCTTGTTCTGTCATTCCGTCGAGCATGTCGAGGGCAGCCGGGCGCCGCCGGTGACCGTGCTCATCCCTGCCCGAACGAGCTGCGGCGAGTCACATACGTCAACAGCCGGCATCTGCGTCGCTGGAAAGCTGTCCGGAATGGCCCAGTCGGCCGTTGAATCTGCCTCCTCTGTCCCAACGGGGTCGGACGGCGTAATCCACATCGGCGCAAGAATGGATGGGGTGTGGGGGGCCGGGCGCGGCGGGGGAGACAGCTGCTCGACCATGTCCGAACCTCCCTACGCCGCCGCCGCCGCCTCCTTCTCTCGCTACCGGCGTCGCCGCAACTTCCGGACGACGTTCTCCGCCTTGCAAGACGAAGCCGAAGAAGGGACGCCAACGGACGAGGCGGACCGCGTCTTTGTGGCGGCGGTCGGGGACAGGCTCGACGACATCTCCGGTGATGGATCGGGACCGGTGGTGAGGATGGGGAGCAAGGGTGGACGACGGCGATGGCTCGGGCGCGGGAAAGGTTGGAGGGCGGCGAGAGGAGGAGGAAGGGTTTGGTGGATTTGGTACAATTTGGAGTGGGGTCGGTCTGTCGGGTCCGACGTGCCCGGGCACACCCCCATATTTGGGCTGAATATGAGAGGTGCCGGTCAGCCCGAGCGTTTGAGACCCGCGTCTGGGTCAAAATTTCGTGGCCGGGCAGCCCGTGCGGGCGTATGAGGCGCCCGGCTGTAGATGCTCTAAGAAGTGCGAGAAATCTTACAAACCGATAGCAAACGTAGTTTGGGGGAGTGCGGACGCAGTACGTACAAGTCTTGGACCCACCAAAAACCAACTTTTCCCTCCTCCCAGCCCTTTTCTCTACCCTCTCCATGGGTGGGACACTTGGTGATGTACGCGGTTGGAGATGCCCTAACTAGTCACAATATTTTTCACTGCAGTGGTATATTCAATAAAAAGGCTCAATGTACGTCAACAATTACATTACATTCTGGCATGAAGAAGTAATTGAGATTTATCAGCATGCATATACATTTCACAACAGGTACTTCACAGGCATCGTCGTGATCCAGATGCTAAAGCCAAAAAAGGGACAAGAGAATAAAACTCACAGAGCTAGCTATGATAGTTTAACCATGGATAACACATCACCACTTCACCTTAACAGCCAGCTTTCAGAACTCAGAACTGATGCCACAGATAGCTAAATTTAGAAGGCGGCATTCACTGGCCACAGCATCGACCTTCACCGTGTCAACAGAAAATTAGGGAGAAGAGCACTCTGTTACTCAATCTTCACAGACGAGTAAATCAGCCTGGTGAACATTAAACAGGCGTAGAATCCAATTGTACCCGTCAAGGCAAAGAACGCATATGAGGCGATGAGCATGTAGCCGAAGTAAAGGATGGCTGACACAAACTTTGTGATCTCCAGCTTTGTGTAGAAGTAGAAAGTCGCATACAGGAAGAGGTACAGGGCAGAAGATCCTGATGTCAGGTATGATCTCCACCACCACAGGTAATCCTCACTGCACAGCTGGAAGTAGCAGAGCACAATTGAGATCTCGGCACATGTGACGATCAGAATCAGGAAGACAAGGAAGAGGAACCCAAAGATGTAGTAGAATTGGTGCAGCCAGATGGAGGTCAGGATAAAGAAGAGCTCAATGAACACAGCTCCAAATGGAAGGATCCCTCCAATTAGAATCGAAAAGATTGAGTTCATGTACCAGGCTTGCTCAGGTACCTGCCTGGGTATCTTGTTTGTTTTCACTGGGTCTTCCATGGCTGGTTTCTTGAAACCAAGGTAACTCCCAACAAACACTAAAGGCACCGAGATACCAAACCAAAGGAGGACAAGGGCAAACATTGTGGTGAATGGAACTGCACCAGAGGAGTTCTGCCCCCAGATAAGAATATTCAAGAAGAAGAAAACAGTGAACACACTGCCAGGGAAGGTGAATGCTGTCCTCAAGGCAATGTTCTTCCACTCTGAGCCCTTGAACAACTTGTAAAGACGTGAAGAAGAGTAGCCAGCAAGCAAACCCATGAAAACCCAAAGCAAGAGCATAGCTGTCATCAGTCCACCTCTGTTGGATGGAGAAAGGAAGCCAAGGACTGCAAAGACCATCGTGACAAGCATCATGCCGAAAAACTGGACACCTGTACCAACATAAACACAGAGCCAATCAGAGTTGGCAGGCGGCCTGAAAACATCACCATGAACAAGCTTCCATCCAGTTTCTTCTTGGGCTTCCTCCTGAGTCTCAAGCTGGTTATACTTGGAGATATCCCGATAAAGGGTCCGAAGCATGATCATTGCAACCATTCCGGAAAGGAAGAGAACGATCATGAGAGAATTTACAATGGAGAACCAATGGATTTGATCATCTGTCATCAGCAGATAACTATCCCAGCGAGATGCCCACTTGATATCACTCTCCTGCAAGTTGATAAGAGTAGTTGAAAGAATTAGTAAATAATATCAAGCTCCACCTAGGACACACTAAACAATACTATAGCAAATACAATCACTTCAATAGTGTCGAACCTAAAAGGTTTACACATTAATTATCACCTTGAAATCCACATCGTATGTGAAGACAATGTCTTTGCCAGCTTCAACCTCCTGAGGAGAATCAGATGATGTAATTATACGTTTTGCATTCGGATCGCAAGTGCTCAGATGAGTCTTCTTGTCATTCCACTGTGCATACTCGTGCTTCACACTGCAGCATATGCCATTGTTTTTCAGATTCAAATCACCAACACCCGAATTTTCAAATAATTATAAGCTCAAATGTACCTGTAGGGTTTTACTTCAAAGGCCACTATCCTAGAAACATCCCTTTGTGCATCCCTGTGATATTTCACCGTAAAGGACAAATGATTGTGGATGAAGTGCTTTTCATCCTTACTCTGTAAAACAACCAAGAAAAGTAAAGTGCATGGCATAAGAACTTTGCCCCCAGATGACATTTGATCAATACATAATAGTTTAACTTACCCCTGAGTATTGTCCTTTGGCTCCAACATGGAACCCATGTTGATAGAAATAAGCACCTTCTTGATCCACTCTTTGAATAGGAACAACTAGAGGTAGGTTGTCAAGAATCCTGTTGGATGTAGAGAATTTATGTGAGACCTACCGATAGACATCAATAAAATCTTAGATAATCCAGAAATTAAATAACTAACATACATGTTCACGCGGTACTCATCTTCAATCTTTTCCTTGAGAACCTTTCCTTCTTTTTCCCCAACTGAAATCTTGCAGACTATTTGACACATCTGAGGTACCCTCATTTCAAACTGGAAAACATAGACATGAAAAGTTAAAGGCCAACTGTGCAAAGTACCGGGCAAAGAAAACAATGGATGGAAAAAAAACAAACCACATATGGAGAGTTCTCAATGCGATCCCCACGGAGAACTTCACCCAGATTTTCAGCACTGTCAACGATCGTATCTGGCTTACAGAATGGGAGAGAGTAGAAGGAGTAGGGAAGCTGTGTCTTAATTGAAGTCAGTTTATTGACTTTCACAGGGAGATGGTCTTTCTGCATTGAACCATAATAATTCAGTTAGCAGTTGCATACAAACAAGTGAATCCCAGTTAACTGAACTCTAAGGGGAAAAAAGGTGAGCATGGAGCATGGCCCAAAACTTGCATAAGCCATTTACCAGCTTAGTGCATAATGTATGCTAGTAAGTTGGATATGAATTATTACATGGAGATTCAGATCTTTGAGTTAACAACCAACAAATGTAATTCCTATGAAAATCCTTTGAATCAAAGAAGCACTGACACTGTTGAGAAGGGCCACACATCCTAGCGAACTCCAGTTTTAAAGGCTAATGTTTTTCCCACCTGAGATTTTACAGTTTATAAACGAGCAAATCTGCATTCCAAAACCTATTCTCGAAAATCACTTAGGCAACTTATATCACGATTTAATGACAAGCATTGACGACCATAAATCATCTTTTAAATCCGCATTGCCGCCAGCGCACGAGCTGCCAATCATCCGTCAATCTCCGTGCGTTGACTACTAAATCTCGTCACCCCATCCCCATGGCATGTTCATTCGTCCTAACGCACAAGCAGGCGCGGGGGCAACCATAATTTCGAGCGACAAGCATAGTTCTAAGTTTGGCTTCTCGAAATGCATACACTCCGCGCACCACCTACATTGCGCGAGGCCATATCATAATCTAAGCCCGTGACAGCACGGAGATCTCGGAGAAACCCAGCCGCGCGAGCCCAGATCTGCGCATGCTGCCGCCAGATCCGACCAGAACACGACCCTGCACGGGAGGGGTCCACGCAAGCAGGGAGGAAATAGAGTTTGCCGCAAGATAGTACGGTGGGTACCTTTTCGAAGTCGTTGGGCGCGACGCCGGGGAGGTAGAATCCGGCGGCCGGGACCACGAGGAGGCAGAGCGCGGCGAGGACGACGGACAGAACCGCCGCCGTCGCCGGCAGCGATATCGTCATGGGGAACGGAGGCGGTGGGCGAGGGTCGCTCACGGTACGCTCGAGCGCTCGGGCCGGTGAGACTGGCGAGAGGAGAATGGGCTTTTCCGTTGCGATGAGGTGGTGTTTTAATGGAGCAAGAAAATGCCAAAGCGTCGTATCCCGCTACCTACCTTTTTTGTTTTTTCAGACTTTTTTCTTTTTCGTCAATACGCAAAGCTTACTTATCTTTTCACTGATATAGAAAGAATAAGAAAGAGTACAGATAAGATAAGAGTACATCGCATGACACAAACGCAAAGAGGCATGAACATGGTACCTAGAGCAAATAAGAAGGATGTTCGGCCCAAACAGAGGAAACTACACAGATATACCCACCAAGCCCCAAGCAAGAGAGGCGGACCGAACCAGCAAGACGACTAACATCACCAAAAACCAGCACCAGGGACACCGCGAGCGAGCAAGATTGCGCCTTCAAGAAGGAAAAACGACACGCAACGCCGCCGCCATCCGGTCCGGAGAACCGGACTTAGGGTCCCCCCTGAGCTCGAAGAGGGGCGCAGACGAAGGCCGTGGCAGCGCCTCCAGGAAGGAAAACGACGCCCGCGAGCGTCGCCATTGCCAGCACCGACAAGCCGAGCAGAGATTTCTCCGCGGCCTGATTCTGAGCAATCCCATAGCCGCTGGATCCGGAAAATTGAGATGGCAAAGTCGTTGTTGGCCGGAGCCGCCAAATCTGGAGGGGGTAGGCCGCCGGAAGGTGGCACCTTGGGCCACCAGGCACACGGCAAAGGATCTGGCACTAAGCGAGGCGCGGAGGTACATCATCGGAGGTGCGGTGAGGCAGAGAGAACTGACGCAGGGGAAGCAGCGGCGACAAGTGACGCCAGCAAGCAAGGACTGCAAAGAGCGCAGATCTGAGCTGTCGGGGTTGTAGCCGTCGGGACATCGACGGCCGAATGAGCTGGAAGGGACACAGCTACCGAATCGCCGTGGCCGGTGCTGCATCGGCAGAGGACACCAGCAAGCCACGGACACTGGAGAACGCAGGTCCAGAGGCCGCTGGGGCCGAGGCAGCGCCAGCAAAGACCCACTGCGAGGCGCCGCACGAACACCACAACACCAGGCCGGCGCGCCGCGAAAGGCAGTCGCCGCCAGGGAATCAACCACCGTTGCCTCAACAATCACCATGCACGAGCAGCCATCGAAGCACGAGGGAGGTGGGCACTGTCGAAGACAAGGGCCTCTTACACGAGGCAGACCCGCGACCGGCCACAGCACCCACGTCCACCTCCCAACTAGCTGCAACACCAGCAGCGAGATGGGTTACGCCCGTGGGGAGGGAGGGCTGCAGAGGATACCTTCCACGCCACGGCCAAGCCGCAACGCCGACATGGCCGGCCAGGGGAGGGGCAGTCGGATGTAGACGCACACGAGATCGGAGAGAAGGGGACGCCGTGCTCGAGATGGGAGGCTACGCCGCCCCCATGGCCAGGGCTAGGCCGCACATTGGCTGGACCGAGAGGGGGGTGCCGGAGGGGGAGCACCGCAACCGGCCGAGGTGAGCGCCTACATCCCATCCAGGGCAGACCAGAAACCACACGGTGGAGCCCCAGCCGGGGGAGGCCACTCACGCTGCCTACGTAGTGGGAAAGAGGCTGCCGGGAGAGGCCGCCCTCGTCGCTGGAGGAGGCCGTCGGCGCCGTCCGGGACTGGATCTGGAGGGGAGGTGCGAAGGGGAAGGGCAGCTAGGCGATGGGGAGCAGAAACGGCCCAGCCGCCACCATCCCAGGGCCCGGCGCAGCTTCGCCGGCCAGCACTCCGGCGGCGGCGAAACGGGGGTGGGCGGGAGGTGGGGGCGGGCCGCCGCCGACTTGGTTCCTCCGGAGTCGCCCGGCTCGAGCGACGCGAGGGTCGGGCAACCAACTTCATCTCTACTCCTAATATAATCCTATACTCCTATAAAAGCTGCCTCATCTCTACTCCTATGAAAATTGAGTTGGTGATGATGGTGTGCCTGCCATTCTCAGTTTATAATCGTCGGATCTGCATCGAACGCATAGGAAGCAATCTATGGCAACTTTGCAAAAAACTGCCTGACACTTTGTTAACATTTGCAGACAACCCTTCTCAGCCTCATCTCTCCCACTCAGCCTCATCTCTCCCCGACTCATCCAGCCATCTGAAAAAAGGGCGTCGTACAACCACCGACCGGCAGCATCGGAATTGACCTGGCGCGATCGCCGCTGACGGTGCCGTCCACTGACGGCTCTATATTTTACGCATTTTTAGAGCACATTTGTGCATGTTCTCTTCATATATCATGTCCCATTGAACCAAATAGTTGTCCATTAGGCATGATTACCGGTATTTACACTTTTCCTTGTGAGCATTGCACATTTAGTATTTTATTTAGTTTTTATTAGTTTTCTTTGTTTCCTTATGTCTACAGGTGTTTTGGATCAACCTAGGATCAAGCACGATGAAAGGATTAAAGATGGGTTCAATACGGAGACACCTAGGGGCCAGACTTAGCCATTCCGGAGGTCGGAAAAGGTGATTTTTTCCAAAGTGCCCCAAATCAAGATCTAAGACCATGAATGGACTGGCGTCGTTCATATAAATCCAACGAGTCCAAGAACGTCAAATTCCGAGTTCGTATGAAGAAATGGCGGCCGATTTGCCAGAGAGGGACAGAACAGAACACAGCGTACCATGCGACTATCCACGGTCATATGGCTGGTCGTATGATGTGCAGACAGCTCCGAAAGTTGCCTCTCTAGACGGGATTCTTCACCGATTTCATCCCCGTTCGATCCCATGATATCCTTAGCTCGTGAAGAACAGATTGAGAGAGGATTTGGCTCATCTAGAGCCCTTGGATGCAGCCCATCAAGGGAGGAGGCTAGGGATCCGCCCTATATATCATCATCAACCCTAGCCACCGCCTACATCACGTCATTCGTCACCATCACATCCAATTCCATCTCCATTGCTGCTCCATCCACCACCATAGAAAGAGGGACAAGATCAAGGGAAGAAGAGGAGGCTCCACTACGCGAGCACCGGCCTTCGGGCCGGTGCCCTCTCCACCGCGCCAGCGGCTCCATCTCCATCACCACCATTGCCGATGCTGCCATCACGATCATCACCACCAAGCCTCCTCCCTTCACCGGCACGATGCTGAGTTGTAACTTGACCGTCTCCTCTATGTGTACCATTAACTTGTTTGAGCAGTTGCAGTTGTTCTCAAGGATACGGATGAACTACTTTATGATTAGAATTATTATGATTCCCAAGTGATCCAATATAGTCTTGTTCATGTTCGAGTTAGTATTCTCATGAGTGTTGAAAGGAGGCCTCGCTCGCACTATTGCCGTGATTGGCCGTGGAGGAACTACTATCATGTATTGGTTAGGATGTTGAGGTAATTTGAGGTGACAGTAAAATCCTCGAGTCCTAGTCTTTACAAACTGATAGGGGAGTTCAGGTAAACCCATATCTGGCTGCGTCCACGGGAAAACCCTTAATTGACCGTATGTGATAACCGGCATGGGGAAGCTACGTTGGTGGCGTATGTGGCATGAAGTCTACGATGGAGTAGAACATGTTCTGTACCGGGAACCGCCCACTTATCCATATGAAGAGTGGATAGAGGATACGATAGAGAGCGTTTGTTCCGCACCTGCTGTGCAGGTCATATTTGTGGTAATGACTTCGGGGTCCTAGAGAACACTTTACTACTCAAGCACTTTCACCACTAACGTAGTCTATATTTATTCCTGTTTTTACCTTCTTGTTCGTCGTTTCACTACAAAAAAAAGACACTTCAGTAACATTATGGCCCAAACAAAAACTTTTTCTGTCATGGATGTGACACTTCCATGACGATAGTTGTGACAAAAACACGTATCATCATAGATGTGGTGGGCTCCTACTTCTATGACAAAAATTCATGACAAAAAATGGGTTTTTCGTCCTGGGTGGGCCGGAGGCGGACCTGCATGACATTTTTTGGGCCGTCCATGACGTAAAAAATCATGGTAGAAGTGAGGGCGAGGAAATTTTTGAGTTCCCAGTATACGGTGGGTGGTCGGGCCCGAGTGATGCAGTCGTTTGCGCGTTTCTCTCGTACGCGCGCGTGTGTGCGAGCCGTGTTCGCTTACTGAACCCGAGCGATCGGTCGATCCCTCGCACTACCTACCGAACACAAGCGATTGATCCCACTACGTACTGAACACGAGCGATCGAGCCCTTCGCTGCTAACTGAACCCGAGCGATTCCTTCGCTGCTAACTGAAGCCGATCGATCCCTTCGCTGCTAACTGAACCCGAGCGATCGATCCCTTCGTTGTTGCTTACCGAAGCCGGTCGATCGATGCATTGCATCGAGCCCCTGTGCGAGACGTAGCCGGTTGGTTGCCTCTCGATGAACAGTGCCCGTTGCTTCCGCACGCGCGATACGTAGAACGAGTCGAGACTTGCATCGATCGAGCCCCTTGCGCGAGACGTGGTGAGTTGACCTAGCCGGTTGGTTGGCTGTGGATGAACAGTTCCTGTTACTGCCGCCCGCTCGTACGCCCCACCCCAGCCGGTGGGGGTTGGATGAACATGAACCCGACCGTGTAGGCGGCTGGCGCTGGATGAACAGGACCCAAAGGAGGCCGTGCCACGGTACGCCACACCCCAGCTAGTTGGGGGTGGATGAACAGGACCCTGTGGAGGCCGTAGGCAGTAGGCAGTTTCGGATGAACAGTAGCCCATGGAGGCTGAAGGAAGTAGATGGTGATGAACTGTAGCCCGTGGAGTCCCGTTTTGCAGTACGCCACACCCCTCCCGATGAACAGGACCCCGTTTCGACCATAGGTGGTTGAAGAGAAGTTCGTTTCGTCCGTTTTGCGGTACGCCATGATACGTCTCCAACGTATCTATAATTTATGAAGTATTCATGCCATGTTTACAACAAATTCATATGGTTTTTGTGCACTTTTATATGATTTTTATGGACTAAACTATTAACCTAGTGCCCAGTGCCAGTTCCTATTTTTTTGGCAATTTTTTGTTTCGCAGAAAAACCATACCAAATGAAGTCCAAATGCAACAAAATTTTATGGTGATTTTTTATGGACAAGAAGAGACCTAGGAGGCTTCGGAGAAGGACCAGAGGAGGTCCAGGGGGGCCACAAGCATGGGTGGCGTGCCCCCTAGGGCGCAGCCCAGAACAGAGGCTTGCGGCGGCGGAGTGGAAGTTCTAGGTTTATTTCTGGGGGTTTCTCTATTTATAAGAATTTTCAGCATTGGTTTCATGCTAGGAGGTGCCACAGGGGCCCACAAGACAACAACACCCTCCCTATGCCCAGGGCGCGTGGTGTTGCCTTGTGGACACCTCGTGGGTCTTCTGGTCCTCCCACGAAGCCTCGGGGGTCTCTTATGTTCCAGAAAAAATTGTCAAAAAGTTTCGTCGCGTTTGGACTTCGTGAAAAAATTGTCAAAAAATTGCAATGCGGCGTGACCAGTGATGTGCAGACTCATCATCACATTGAACACAATGCTCTAAATCAACAATTGTGGTTGGACGCTTGCAGGTCCCCTGGAAATTCTTGACGAAGCACTCCTTCAGCTCCTGCAAGGTGTTGATTGAATTGGCGGGCAGGTTCTTTAACCATGTACGTGCTGGCCCTTCCATCACCAAGGGTAAATATCAAGCACAGACAACATCACTATCTTCCATCATGTCCATGGCAAGCTCATAGCTTTCAATCCACTTGGCCGGCTCCAAATCCGCTGTATAATTGGGCACTTTGCGAGGACCCTTGAAGTTCCGAGGCATGCGTGCGTCTCGCAGAGCCAGAACTAGACACAGAGTTCCGATAGTTCATTCGGTTATCCCAGCAATGCGGACTGCTGGCTGGGTTGAGGCGGGCGGGGGTTGCACTACAGGTTGAGCATATGAAACTCCCGTGTTTCCTGCCCCTGTCCCCCGTAGAGCACGAGAAGCGTCAACAATCGCTTGTGCGTTTGAGACCGCTAGCTGTGGTTGGTCTAGAAGTGGCTGCTGCGCCCTCCGGCATTGTGCACTACTGGAGACTACTGGTGACTCGGCATGTCTGCTCCTACTGCGACTCTGATGAGGAGTAGAATGAAGCAGATGTTGACTGTGGGAATAATTCACCTGTTGTGTGACTACTGTTTTCAACATCGCAATATCGTTCCTGTCTTCGATCTCCGCTGGACTATTCCCCTCGATTGGAATCGCAACTAAATTGTGAGTCGCGACCAGCACGTTATCGACTGGATTGGAGTAATGTCCAACCGGCGTCTGGAAACGATGTGGCGAGTATTGAGCTGGTATCTACTGTTGATACGTCTTTGTCACAGTAGGTCACATTTTCTGTCATGCATGTACATCCGTGACAAATTTATGACAGAATCAAGATAGTCATACATGTGCTGTCGTAGAAGTGTTCCATGACAATACTGAAATTATCATCACGGAAGTGTCCACTTCCATGCCGATAAATGTCGTGTCATGGAAGTGTTTTCGTCAAGGGTAACTGACACGTGGCATCCACCGTAACGGGTCGCCGTTAAGCTATTGGGTTTCGGTTTGGATCCGATAACCCGTTAACAGCTCGGACCAATGGTGATTTTCCACGTTTAAAATTCTCATTGGCCGAAGGATCCACGTGTCAGCTCAGCGTCGCGACAGTTGTCATCCTTTCATTGGATGGGAAATGCTTATTACAGGTCGACACGTGGCATGGCCCAATAGTAGCCCATTCAGGTTAAACGGGCCGGCCCAGCCGAAAGCCCACAAGATTTTGTAAGATAAGAGTGGACCGGCCCGTTAACAGCCTGCAATGTTTTGGGCCAAATTACGACCCATATCAGATATGGCCCGTTAACAGTGCACTGTATTTTTGGCCCATTTATGGCCCGGTTTGTATTACGGCCTGTTAAAGGCCCATTGAACAGTTTGACCCAGTTCGGCCCGATGGTTGTTTCGGCCTGTTAGCGGCCCTTCGCGCAATTGGGCCCTTTTCAGCCCGATTTAACTTTTTGTCATTTAACGGCCCGTGCGGCATTTGGGTCCATTTCAAGTGCAAGTGACTTTTGGCCTCTTAACGGCCCGAGATGATTGTGGGCCCATGTTTCGACCCATATATAAAGTTGCGGGCCGGCCCGTTTGCGTAGTCCAATTTTTTAATATATAGCACTGACAGACCAATAACGTTTTGGCCCATTGATCTACGTCGAAGCTCCTAGCGACGATAGCATATACAGTAGATAAATTACAGGATAGTGACTAAGAATAAACCTAGACTATACAATAATGAAATAATGGGATATTTCATCCACTGGGCATCAAAGTTCGCCACCAATGATAATAAAGCGCAACCAGACAGCGGATTACATACATTGGGCATCACAGGTCACCACCCGTGCAAATAAACGCGCCGAAAAAATAATATACAGAACCGACAGCACTTCAACACAGTTCAAGAAAGGTTAGCCCTGCCCGGGAGCTGCAGCGCAAGCAGCTCACCAAGCTGATGAGACTGCGCTTGTTTGACGCTTATATCCTCCAACTCTAGCTGCGTAGCATCAATAAATGTCCTGTACTTTTGGTTAATCTTCCATAGAGATTGGAGTTCCAGTACGAGTTGAGCTGAAGCATGTCTTTCTGCTTGAATTTGAGACTGAAGAAGTCGAACAGATTCAGGCGGCGACTTCATCGAGCTTGTGTCACTGCTATTAGCGAGTAACTTCGACACTACATCAAGACATGACTTTGGGGTTGTATCGCTATCCCCAACATGTGTTGCCTTCTTCCCTGCAATATATGTTAGAGGAACAAGCAATGGTTTTGTCTCACTATCATTATGACAGTTCTTCCTGGCGTCAGAGATATCACTCTGAAAGACAAACAAGAAAACAGATAACAGGTTTTGAACGTATAAGCATCAGTGCTGTCAATTCATCCCATTTCTTATGGGCAAATAAAGAGACACGGTTTAAAATAGCATTGACATCATATGGCATTGTTCATAGTTAAGACATGGCAGGATATGGCATTGTGCAGGAGTGGCCAGCTTCACCACACCACTGGATTACAGATCAAGAACACAAGCATACATGCGGTGCTAAAGAACATATAAGCATCAATGGCCAGTGTGCTGTCAATTAATCCCATTTCAGATTGGCAAATAAAGAGACATGATTTAAATAACATTAACAAAATATGGCATAGTTTATAGTTAAGACATAGCAGGATATGACATTGTGCTGGAGTGGGTAGTTTCACCACACCCTTGGATTACAGATCAAGAACACAAGCATGCATGCACTCTAAAGAAGATCACTTGCTCTGCTTAGTTTCATTTACATGGTATGAATAAGGAAATTGGTTGTACAACTAAAAACTGAAATTGACAAGGACAAACTTATGTTTATGAAGTTCTTCATAAGAAACTTTAAACATGCAATTTGATGCAAACACGAAAAATAAATAGCAGTTGCAGTCATGCCTATCCAAATATACTCAACAAAGTTTGAAGGCTCGAGAAGGACAAACTTACATTAGTAGTGAAGACGGGCTCTATAAAGCCCTTGTCCATGCTGATGGGGGGGGCAATTCAAGTAGTTTACCACAGAATCTTCTTCATAACCATTGCCTTTATTCTACATTTTGTTAAGCATAAATATAGATGTGATAATATAGGAACAAATGGAGAATATTTAAGCTAAGATGCAGAGTGATGCTACATAATCAACTAGCTAGAAATGTAAGTACAGCGGTACAGGCAAAAAGGTATTGACAAGAGCAATGCAGAGCTAAACTTCTTCAGTAGCATTTGTTTTATTCAACATTTTGGTAAGAGTAAATATAGATCTGATAAGGTCTAGAAAATGGAGGGCAAGGGGAAATAAGCTGCAGAGTGATGGTACACGAACAACTAGCTGTCAATATAAGTACAATGCAAAAGGACAACAGGTACTTACAAGAATAATGCAGAGCTAAACTTGTTCATAAGCATTGGGTTTATTCCACATTAATGTAAGCATTAATATAGATCTGATAATTTGGAGCGAACAATGGATAAGCAAGCTATCATGCACACAGATGTCACATAATCAACCAGGTATGAATGTAAGTACAGCGATACAGGGCAGCAGGTACTAACAAGAGCAAAGCAACGAGCAGCATAGTTGCAATATCCCGTCGTCCATTTCAAACCGTTATTCTTCTTCGAGCAGTTTTCCTGCAAAAGAGATCGGTAAGGCACATGCAGAAATGTAGGAGTTCAAATTATCATGTGATCTCATAGACAATACCTCTTCCTGGGGACAAGACCAGTGCATAACAAGGTTTTTCCATTCAATATCTTGTAAATTTAGCACAGGAGACTTCACCGAAATTTCATTTATAGACTTGCCATCAAAGTGCCCTCAGGTAACACCGATACTGCTACAATGCGTCCTTGAAAAGCGCAAGCAAGCTTTGCTTGTCATGACTATCCAGATTGACCCTCTACTATTTAGAAGAATGTAATGTAAATCATTGATGTGTTCAATTAACAGAAAACAAGAGAATAATCACCATGAATAATACCACTTACACATAAGTGCGACAGGAAGATGTGAAAATGGTGTTTGTCTTCAGTATAATCTTCCCATGATGGGAAGACACGCACATGGTTCCTAACAACATTGAAAGCATTGTCTTTTAAACTGGGAATAACTGGAATGGGGTTCCAATCTGCAGGAATTGGGGCACTCTGCAGTTGGAATAGGTCTTTGGCCTGTGGATTTGGTGTACTTTTTGCTGGATTGGGATTTTTCTGTGGTACTGCTGGTGCTATGGCAACTGAAATCGGCATACCTTTTGCTGGAGTGCGGTTCCTGTGTGGTGGGGCTAGTGGTATGGCCAATGGGGTATGGGTACAGTCTGCTGGAGTCGGGCCTAGGTTTTGTGGCGCTGGTTCTGTCGCCAATATAAGTGGGGTGCTATCTGATTTCTCCGGTACCACCACCTTTTTTAAAGACTTTGTTTGTACTCCTTCAGGTTCTGCAATCACCCTCTTCCTTTTGGATGTCCGATACACAAGAGCAGCATTTGAATGGAAAAACATAGTATGATGACAGATGGAATAGGTATTGATAATGGATGGGCATGGCATCTTCACATGTATGATGAGTAAACTAAGCAGATGGCGGTGCAACGAATTAGAAGAAATGCAAGACACCTTATGCAAGATACGTGCAACCAATAAAACCTTGCCAAATTAGAACAAGCACCTTGATGGGTGAACACGATAGGCGATCTGCCTTTGACTGCACGAGCTCAGAATAGTCATTAGGAACATATTCTGAACACGAAGCTGTAGGTGGGGAGCGTGTGGGTTTCATTCCATCTAGAATGGAACTCAATCCCTTGATACCAGGTTTGTTAGCCATTGCACTTTTCCGCAGTATTCCTTTGATGCACGCATTCTCATATTCATTGTGATCATGTTCAATATCTGATATGCATGAAAACAGAAATAGTAGTGAGATTATCTTCGAAATGCATAGGATATCCTAATATAATAGGGGCTCCCTGCAAACCCTTGTGTGCTACCTCTGGAATTCTGATGAGAGAGCCCATGTGTGCTGTAATTTGGTGCATACATTAATATAATTTGGCACTACTACTCAAAAAAAATAGGCTCCCTATTGGGAGCTCCAGAAGTAATGATAGTTGGCAGATGATAGGTTCAAAATATACTGTATGCAAAGTTTATTGCCAAAGCATGATGACGAGAGCACACAGAGAAATAGTATTCCTTCATGACTATATGTGGCACACATGCATTTCAAAACTCGTGTAGTAACATTAGCTGACCAATTAAATGTGTCTCTATTTTATTAGTATTTGTATCGTGTCATATCTGAATTTGATAACTAAGCTTTGGAATTATGAGTGGCATGTAGTTTATATTGAAGGATGGTGTGCTGCTAGTACGACAAGAAGCATCTAGGCAGATAGTAGTGTAGATAAAAGGGGGAAACCATAACATCATAAATAAATCTGGAAAGTGGAACTGGCTTGAAAATATGGGGTTGTATTGCAGCTACTAATCGAAAGCATGTTGATCCCCTACAGGCCAACTCTATTCAACTGAAGGCGCACTACTGTGACTATCAGTCTAGTCTCTCAAAGGCCACATAGCTCCTAGCATTTCCTGGATATTATGGCAGACCAACTCGAAGTGCTGAAAGCATCTAGCAGAAGCGGCCAATAGACTTGTTTACTGCAGATCTCCCTGCTCCCCTTCCTGACAAGGAACATACTGTACTTATTAAAGAAGAACAGAAGAGGAACATGTTAAAGAAGAATAGAAGAGGAACATGTTAAAGAATAGAAGAGGAAGCATATTATGGAGATTCCACTTCTTTCTATACATTTGGAAACTAAGATCATGATAAACCAGGCCACGTGCATTTGGAAACTCAAGTGGGAACATTAGCTGACCAATTAAATGTGTCTGTTAACTAATATCATTATCATATCACATTCGGATATGAACAACTAAGCTTTGGAAATACGAGTGGTGTGTTGTTTAGCTTGAAGGGTGGAGTGCTGCTAGTACGACACAAAGCACTTACGCAGCTGATAGTGTAGATAAAATGGGAAGACCCTAAGCATCACGAGTAAATTTTGGAAAGTGGAACTAGCTGGAAAATATGGGCTTGTATTGCCGGTACGGCTACAAAGCCTTTGGATCCCCTACAGGGGCAGCTCTCTTCAACTGAAGGGGCACTACTGTTACTATCAGTCTAGACTATCAAAGGCGACATAGCTCTCGACATTTCCTGGATATTATGGCAGACCAACTCGAAGAGTTGAAAGCATCGATCAGAAACGACCCAATAGACATGTGGACTGCAAGTGTCCCTGCTCCTCTTCCCGACAAGGAACATACTGTACTACTATACTTATTAAAGAAGAACAGAAGAGGAACATGTTAAAATAGAGCAAGCAGATTTTGGATGATGCAATGTTTGTTGCCCACCCATGATGAACCAGAGCGCACAAAGAAATGCAATTCCCTGCTGTCTCTCTATATGTGGCCACATGCGTTTGGGAACTCAAGTGGAAACATTAGCTGACCAATTAAATATGTGTCTGTTAACTAATATCATTATCATATCACATTCGTATATGAACAACTAAGCTTTAGAATTATGAGTGGTGTGTTGTTTAGCTTGAAGGGTGGAGTGCTGCTAGTATGACACAAAGCACATACAAACCATAGTGTAGATAAAATGGGAAAACCCTAAGCATCACGAGTAAAATCGGGAAAGTGGAATTAGCTGGAAAATATGGGCTTGTATTGCCAGTACGGCTAGATAGGCTTTGGATCCCCTACAGGAGCAGCTCTCTTCAACTGAAGGTGCACTACTGTTACTATCAGTCTAGACTCTCAAAGGCGACACAGCTCCCAGCATTTCCTGGATATTAAGGCAGACCCAACTCGAAGAGTTCAAAGCATCCATCAGAAGCGACACAATAGACCTGTCGACTGCAAATGTCCCTGCTCCTCTTCCAGGCAAGGAACATATTGTACTACTATACTTAATAAAGAACAGAAGAGGAACAGGTTAAAGAAGAGCAAGCAAAGTTTGGATACTACAATGTTCGTTGCCCACCCATGATGAACCAGAGCTCATAAAGAAATGCAATTCCCTGATGTCTCTCCGTATGTGGCGCACATGCTTTTTTGAAACTAAAGTAGGAACATTAGCTGACCAATTAAACGTTCTCTGTTTTACTAATATCAGATTCGTATTTGAACAACTAAGCTTTGGAAATATGAGTGGCATGTTGTTTCGCTTGATGGGCTGAGGAGCAGTACTGGCACGACACGAAGCACCTACGATGATGGTAGTGAATATAAAAGGGGAAAACCATAAGCATTGCGAGTATAGTGTTGAGCGTACCATGGCGGATCTGAAGGTGCAAAGGAGACAAAGGCTACTTCGCAAACAATGTTTGCTTTCAACTAAGAAGTAAGATTCTAAGTGATGGACAAGAAACCACAGTAAAGCAGTGGCGATCTATTTTTTGGCTGAGATAAATAACTTGAGCAGATATGGAAGAGTACTGCCTCTGTTGCGGCGCCGTGTAGGCATCTGCTGAGAAGTTGAGGGTGCTGCGGTTGCGATGGCTGTCGGCAGCGTGGAAGCAGATCTGGCAGGGCAGACGGTGGCGGCGGGGGATATGTCCCGGTGTGGTGGACGAGAGGGTCGTAGGAGCGGCCCCGGCAAGGTGAACGATGGCGCGGATGAAGCAAGACGACACGATGCAAGGATCCTGGTTCAGACCCGTGGATGAGAGACGTCGATCTCTTGTAATGGACGACGGCGTCGGGGTATCAGCTCCAGCATGGTGGAGGAGGACGGCGGCGGATGGGGTGGCGGACGGAGGAGGCTGGGGTGGAGAGGGTGTTTTGGCGCCCACGGAGTATGAATGGGGAAATGGAGGAAGAGAGAGGTAGGGGGAACCATGTCTTTGGGACGCGCTTGTCTTAGATGCGGGGAAAGTTACAAACTTAGCCCCCGTTTAAAATTTCAGACATCAAAGCGATATTGGTCGGTTGGGGGTAGGACGGTCATCTCGCATACCCCGAATATTGGGCGAGAGCGATTTCGGTCGAGGAGAGTTTGTTTTGGCGCCCACTGTTGGCGCCCACCGTGTATGAATCGGGGTGAGAGCCGATTTCGGCCGAGGAGAGACTGTGTTTTGGCGCCCACCGTGTATGAATCGGGGTGAGAGCCGGTTATGTCACGTTTGAGTGAAATTACAAACCTACCCCTATCGAGACCAATAGAAATCGAGCCTGCGGGTTTTGCGTGTCAGGGCATAGGCAGTAATCTCCATCACCCAAAATTTGGTTTCGGGCGGTTACGGCCGATGAGGGACTGGGTGTTTCGCCGCTTTGTTCAAATTTTAGGATAATAAGCTTGCACGTTTACCGTGCCATCTCAATTCGAATCCATTTTGTATTCTTTTTTTCGGGCAGGGTCCAGTTTGTATTCGAATACAAATCTATATACATCATTTTTTATATATACTTTCAAAAGCACAACACTCTTTATATATATAAATGGTTTACAATTGCCATAATCTCAAATTCATAAGGTTGAATTCAAATATTTGAAACCACTTTATGTTCAACTCAAGTGCATGGATCACTAATATCAAGAAATTAAATAACATACATGTGCCCAAATTCAAATGAATATGCATGTTTGATAGATCATTTTTGGTTCGAGTATGACTTACATGTATCGTCATCTCTAAATCAAATATTTGAATCACTTTTATGTTGACATCTTTTACACACGCAACTAAATACTTGAATCTCCTTTCATGCCCATCTCTCTCTAGGTCTCTCTCACGTGCCCCTTCATATAGCAGTATAGCTATCACTCTCTTTTCTCAATCTCACCCAAACGCTCAGTACATGTTTCTCTTTTTTCACAAACACAGTCTCTCGCCGTCTCTCTCGACACGTGTCACACACTCTCTATCTCTGTAGACCACTCGACTTTCATTATCTCTTATGTCTCTATCGTGCTCTGGTGTCTCTCTAGCTACCTAGCGTTATTTTTACCCGCCACACACACTCTCTCACTCGCCTTTCATTTTGTCTCTCTCTTTCTAAGGATCTATCACTCACCTCATCTCTTTCTAGATATGACTCCTACCACTAAAATTTACCTGTCTCTCTCACATACACCATTTGTCGGCGTCTCCTTTCCCTCCTCACCTCCATTCCAAAATTGAAACTATTCATTTGTTTACTGGTCAGACAATCTCTCTCTCTCTCTCTAACTCTCTCTCTCTCACACACACACCTCTTTGCTTTCGACCGCCCCCTCCCGACCCCTGTCTCCCTCACACACACTCACAGCTCTCCCTTTCGCACCCCCGACTCCTGTCTCTCCCACACACACTTATAGACCAACCTCTGGCTAGGTTTATTCATCTATTACACACCCTTGCTTCACCTCTCTCGTATATGTCTCTCCCGCGCTCCTTGTATCTATGTAGATATCTCGCACCTTCTTGAAACACACCCTCTATGTGTAGTGTCTCCCGCGCTCCCTATTTGTTTGTAGCAAGAACCATCTTTCTCCGCAGCACACATACACACACACTCAGCATTCTTTCTCGTGCGCTCTCTCTAGGTCTCTCTCGCACAATGTTTGTAGGCCCCTTCGTTCCATGCACCCCGTCTCTCTCGGCCTCCCTTGCACACAATGTATCTCGCTCCCTAACCATTCATGTGTACTCCATGTAACTTCTCCCATCCTTTCTCCGTCGCAAACAAATGCGCTCAATCGATCACCGAGCCTTCTTCCTTACATCTCTCACACCCGCATACTCCGATGTGTGTCACTGATCCTCGATCTTTTGTCTACCTCTATTTCTCTCGATCGTGCACACACACTAGCTACCGTCTCTCTTTATGTCGATACCTCTCGCACACACACTCTTTGTGTCTTTTCACACATGCAGTACTCCCTCCTCTCTCTCTCTCCCTCCCCCCTCTCTCTCTCAGACACATGATCTATCTTGAGGTCGATCTCTCGTATGCACGCTCTGCCCTCCTCTCTCTCTCTAGCTTACTCTCTTTCTCTATGCCGTTCTCACGCACACACACCACTTGTTTGTAGGACGATCCCTTGTAGGAAAAAATCTGGTGCTCCAAGGCCTCCCAAGCTCCCACGATACGATACTTCTCCGGCCGTTGGATCGTGGAAAAAACCTCTGGACCCGAGCGAAATTTTGATACTCTTTGAGGGGTTTTCTGCAAATTTTTATGACCTCTACCTGTGTTCGTTTGATCGACGATCCAACGGTCCCCACAGGAACGCTGGAGTATTATAATTATTTTTTGGACATCACACAAATAATGGAGTACATATACGAAGAGAAGAGGCGCACGCAGTCGGTCCCTCGCTGTCTCGCACATATGAGAGTTACGTAACGCACAGTAAACAAATAAACCCGTAGGTGCACGATTTCTGCATGCGCAGGTACCGGGTACGTGGTGGAGCGCACTTTTGTACGAAGAGTCAGCTCGCGTGATAATTTGAT
This sequence comes from Elymus sibiricus, assembly GCA_039707655.1. Taxonomy (NCBI): domain Eukaryota; kingdom Viridiplantae; phylum Streptophyta; class Magnoliopsida; order Poales; family Poaceae; genus Elymus; species Elymus sibiricus. The sequence goes on along the minus strand of CM077676.1, from coordinate 267,479,041 downwards.
CTGCAGGTGTTGACGGTCCGGGACTACATGTGAACGACCTGGAGGCGGTGGCTTGCTATTGATCGAGTTGGCACGTTTATGAAATACATTTTTTTAGCAAGACACGAGTTCCGTTTTTCAATGGCGCGTTATACTTTTTTTTTAGAATTGCGTTACACAATTTATTAAAACGATTGGTATGGAGCGAAAAATGAAAATCATCACTATACACGTAGGCTGGAGTTTCAGCGCTTGCTGCTAGCCAGGGTTGCTCCCTTCACACTCTCACCCTCTCCTGATCTAAACAAGACGGCGGTAGCCATTGTCTCTCTCCTCACCAGCGGTGAAAGAACCGATCGGATCCTGTCCGCCGTGGAAGGGTGACGATGACGCATTGATGCGGTCGCCGTCGATGAGGTAGGAGACACACTGCCGGCGCGTCCCGATCTGCGGACCGTGCCGTCCTCTCTCACCCGGTGCTAGAGCGGACGTGACCTCTCACTGGTGCAGGCATTGAACCGGCGCGCCGGCCGAGAGAGCAGCACCCGCTGCACGCCAGGCTGAACACGCCTCCTCGCCGCATTATATCTTTGCTTAGTTGGAGGAGAGAGAAGAGGAGAGAGAAGGAAAGCGGGTTGTAGAATAAGAGCCGGCTATAGCATGAGACCCAAGACACTTTGTGAGAATGCATGGTGGGCTAGCTAACAAAGTACTACATATTTAAATCTTACTATTGTAAGCCGGCTATTAGGTTGACTCTAACAAATGACATGGCAACTTCGTATAGCCAATTGTTGGCTATATTATTAACCATGCACTCAACCAGCTTCAGACTGCCCCGCCTATGTCCATTGAACCCTCGCGTGTGCTGAGAAACCAACTTCGCCCACATGTCCGTCCACGAGCCTACCGGCATTCAACACAACGCCGCTTGGCTCCTAGCGTCCGCCCGCTAGTTAAACGAGGCCAGACGCCTAGCAAGAACCGCACCACACCTCCGCTCCCCATCTCCTCCTTGCACCATTTTCTCCACACTCTCCATAGCATCCGGCGAGCATGAAGACGAGTTCTTCGGCATAAAAGCCAGCTGGGTGCCAAGCCGAGCCTGCCGGATAGGAGCCAGGAAACTCGCTGCTCCACCTCCCTCCCCGCCCCAGGCCGTCAATACCATGGGCGAGGCTGCAGGCGGGCAAGCGGAGGAGCAAGCCGCCGCTCCAAACTGGCCCTGGTGCAGCAACTCACCGCTCTAAGCCAGCTCGCAGAGGAGTGGCCAGGTGCTCCACGCCGGCACGCGGGGGAGCACGGCGTCCAGTGCACCGTGGCCGGCCGCGCCATCCGCTGCAAATGTTGGCGGTACCGCGGCTTACCGACGGAGGCGGCCAACACCTCCGCGGCCGCCGCCGACACCGAGGAAAAGTAGACCATGGGAGCCGCCGCCGCTTGGGTCCCACGAAGGCCACCGCCACCGCATCGTCGGCATACACACCCGATGTGTTGCCCGGTTAGCGCACAACACCGTTGACCCCCACCTCGGCTTCACGGAAGCGGAGGATCCACTCTTCCCTTGGGTCATCCCCTTCGGCTGAAGTGCAGCCGGACACAGGGAAGTTATGGCGGAGGCGGAGGCCACTGAGGTGGAAGGCACGGAGGGCCGCCGCGGCCGGCATTAGATTATACCTGCGTCCAGAAGCTATTCTTGTTTAGTTAAAAAATGTCCGAAATGTAATTAATTTCATACGGTCTAGTTTTGTTGTGCTCGCACTGATATGTTTGTTGCTCTCGGCAACGAGCTCTGCCTCGACAATTTATTGCATCTGTGGAGGTATTTTACATGGTGTTGGCGCGCCCAACATCGCCGTGCCCTTATATTGCCATTGTTTAATTGTTGTCAATCCAATGTCACTTGAAAAATGATGCAATGTCACACAGAGAGTAATATGCTGCTGTCAATCTAGTGCCATCGATAAATCCAATGGCACTTGTAAAATGACGCAATGCCATCGATAACCCTTTTACATATTTTTGCAAACACGGATGTCAATCTCAGGCATGTTTGTGCAAACAGAAGCAGATACCTCAATTTTAGTGGAACCACAAAATTATACGGGAGTCCCTCTGCCATTGGTAGAAAATGCACCTTTTTGATCAATGCTCCCAGAAGGAATTTGTGTTTTGGCTGTGAACTAAATGTTGTTTTGGAGAAGCATTGATGTTGGTAGTAAGAACTATATATTTTTCTTTATTTCTAATTCTCCTCACTTTGTTTTTAGCTTTGAAGTGAATCATTGAGATGCATAACCTATTTCAATTATGGCTATTAATTGGTTGTGGACATTATCTATGAATGTGAAGATATCTGTGAACATGAGTTTGATGTGGAAGTTAAACTTGGAATGCTGGGCTTGCATGTGAACTATACCATGTCCCATGGTTTGTCTGTTATTGTTCTGGAAATAGAGTAAGTTATTACATGACCCAGAAAAAATATATTCTGTGCCACATCTCGGCATCAGACTTACATACATCTTAGTCGATGCACGAACATCACAATATGCACGCTGACTGGATCAACATTTGAACCTAGCTATTATGAATGAAAATTCGGATTGACATCAGTTTTAGATAGCAGGAGACGCTTAGCCTGCTCTGCCTCTGCTAGCTTCTTTCTGGCTTCTTCCATCTCTTGTTTGGCTTGGGTGAAGAGAGCATTTGATTGCTCTTTTCGCATCTTCAGGAACTCAGCTACATTCTCATGGGCTGCTGCACGCTTTCTTTCAGCCTTTACTAGAGCCACGAGGACATGAACACTTGACGACTTCACCTGGCTAGTGTGTAATCCAGCATCATTTAGGAATTGGCACCTTGTGCCTAATCTGGCATCATTAGGGAACTGGCACCTTGTGTGTAATCCAGCATCATTTGGGAACTGGCACATAGGACTAGCCTCAAAACCTGATCTTGAGGTTGACCATACTTCCCTCCTCGCACGAACTGCATCCTGACATGAAGAAGTTACTTCTTTTTTAGATCAATAGTGAGAGATCCACATATCCATTCAGTAGAAGCCCCATAAACAGGACTAGTAGAAGTGAGTTCAGAAGGAGAAATATAAAAATAGACTCGTAGGGTGAGAACACCTACTTCCTACATCAAGCAAAAGCGTTAGGACGATTAAGAGTGTGCTTATTACATATCGAGCAGAGCTACTTTACAGAAACTATAATATATACATCAAAGAACACAAGGCTAAGCCAAATAGGAAAACCAGCAGAGGGGTGCACTAAGCCAAGGGTAGCTGCAGCAAAACAACCGGCAACCAGATGATCTCCAAGGCCTCTGTAGCCGCGTTTGACTGACTAGTTTTTCATCCTACGGCATGGTGGGTCCAGTGAGTAAATTGAGATCCTACAAATGATAGAGAGCCTATTCAAGTGTAGAGGCAATTGTTTGTCCCGCCTATTACTGTTTAATAATTTGCCACACCGATGGATTGCATGGCAAGAACCCTAGCCAAGCACACAACATTGTTTGACGCTGTTTTCGGCTCGGGGCTTGTCCAGGGCCTGGCCTGGTCCTGTCTACAATACTGCTGCCAGACACACACCATGTCAAAGTAATTGAAAGGCTGTTACTTACCAAAGCTCATTTTACAGGTTCGGTGCAGCTCGTCTTTATCTTCCGATGTTCCTTGAAGATGTCCCCAACATCCCGTATTTGATCTTCATTTCCCCTCTGCATGTTGGCATTAGCAGTTTTGTAAAATCCCAACATGGAAAGAAAAATATAGTAATACTCACACATCTTGTAGGCAACATTAAAGCACTCATCTGCAATGTTGGCACGAGTAATTTTAATATCCTACTTTGTGGTTCTTCAACTTTGCTACAAATACGTTGTGGTCTCATTCTGAGTAAATAGAACTGGGGGATCACCTCCCTGCTATTCTCAAAAACTTTTAACCATCTGCCACACTACTGGTTTGAGATGAAGAACCTACGCAAGCACACCACAATACAGGAGGGACGCCCAATTACAAGATGATATTCTGTTGGATAATGCAAGCTATAACCAATTACTTTTACTGGAACAATAGCAGCCAGGAAAGGGGGAAAGTAGCAGCACGGAAATTTGATGGGTAGGTATGAACAAAATTGGAACTGCACAAGTACAGCTAAGAGAATCAATGTACACATTACCAATCGCAGAGGAGTACGAATGTCGCGGCCTCGTCTGTGCATCATGGGCATCAACGGGAGTCAGTTCATTGTCGCCGACGGTGCTGTTGCTGCCCTTTCCATCGGCTACCGGGAAGCAGATCCGAGACCGTGGACGACGGCACCGGGGAAGCGGCTCCTGCGCGGTGTATGACGGCGACAGTGGACCGGCTCCAGTGCGGCGTACGACGTCGTCGATGAGGCAGATGCACTGCGATGGATGAGTGCGCCGATGTAGAAGGGGATGGGCAGGAAGGCCGGCTAACCGCAGCCGGCTTGTTGTGGGGTGCTGCAGTGCCGTGGAGAAGTGTATTTTGCTGTGGGGATAGAAAATGGGGATTATTGAGGTGTCCTCTGGGTGTGGGGGTGGGGGTGGCTGGGCGGGGTGAACATGAAGTTACCAAAGCAACCCCCAACCCAACACCATCCTTTGGCTAGTTGTACAAAGGGTATGATGGTCATTTCGCATTGCTCGAATCTGGGTCGCGGGAGATATCTATGGGAGCGAGAGATTTTGCCGTTGACCTGAAAATTTGTAACACTGTACTCCCCGTCCGGCGTGTTGGATGATTGGGCTAAGAAACTAGGAGTACTAGTACACATCTATTTTCTTAGTTTACTGTCATGATATTAATTATTTGTTGTAGTTGTCAAATAAATATATTAAGCTATTGACTTCGAATGTAATGGTTTATACAATTCAATAGTTAGAATCATTGTTGAATTCCAAGATGAATACCAAGTCTATGGTACTTCACAATATACTCAAACTCACATAATCCAACTCAAATGAAAATCTAAATGCATTTCATAATTATTAATTAGTTGGATGCAACGAAGCCATCAATAACTCTACATCATCCAGTTCAAAACAATATTTGAACACATCCCAATGTGTGAATTCCTGCTTTTGTGAATGAAGTGTAGAGAGAGAGAGTGTGTGTGATGATGGAGCAATGGCGGGAGAGTGATTTGTGTGCACAAGTGCACAACACACAAGATATACACCCCATGGAAGAGAGAGACAGAGGGCGGGAAAGATTGTATATATGTGGGTGAGAGAGTAGGAGAGAAACCTCACGAGAGAGAGAGAGAGAGAGGAAGTGTGCAAGAGAATGGACATTTGCATAGGAAGGAAGAAGTTAGGTCTGTGAGAAAGATGGAGACATGTATATATACAGAGTGAGATGCGTGCGTGCGATCAAGATTTTGTACATGTGGAAGGAGAAGAGACAAAAGGTTTGATGAGAGAGCTCAAGAAAACATGGACGAGAGGGGGGGGGGAGCTTGTGTGTGTGCTTGTGGCCTTGTGGGTTCTGGGATTGATATTTTTGTGCGGGAGAGAGAGAGAGAGAGAGAGAGAGAGAGAGAGAGAGAAAGAGAGAGCAAAGGAGCTACTCAGCCAGTTTTACGTCAGCCTGCTTCCAACTGGCCCCGCATTCTCTAGTGCGGTCTGGTCGGTGTCTTCGTTCTTCCCGATGCCCTCCTTGAAGATCGAGGTGGTGTGCATGCCGGGGTGTAGAGAAGCACAAGCGATGGTGGTCGCTATATAACCTTGGACGGGGATGGATAGTGTGCGAGGGGGGGGGGGGTGTGCGAAATATTGAGAGAAATCAAACCTAGGGAGAGAATGTGTGTGCATTGTGTGCAGGCGAGAGAGGCTAATGGTGCGAGATGGATACATCGTGTGCGTGAGTGTTTAAGCAATATAGAGAGACCGTGTGCGGGATACGAGGAGAGGACTATGGGGAGTGTGTTTGTGAGGCAGAGAGACATAGCGAGAGATAAATGTGTGTGCGTGGTATAGGGTGTATGTGACGGAGAGGTACATGCTAAATAGGGTTTTCGGGAAGAGATTGTGTGAGCGAGAGAGAGAGAGAGAGAGAGAGAGAGAGTCGGGGCCTTGAGGCGGGCAGGGGCTGGGTGAGGGTGTGAAAATGTGTGCGTTGATGCATGTGTTACATGCGAGTGTGCGAGGGAGGGTCGAATCGAGAGAGATGGTTGTTGTGTTGCGGATGCCTTTCTCTCTCTCTCTCACACACACAAACACAAATACAAGACCGTTCTCTCACGCATACACCATATCTCGGCATCTCTCTATGTCTCACGTATACACGATCATTTGCACATTCACACCTCTCTATATCACACACACACCGTCTCCACGTTGCCCTTTCGCCACAACACCTAGACACATACACACGTTCTCTCCCCGTCACACCCACAGAATCTCTCTCAAAAAAATACTATTAGGGTGCACCTAAAACGTCCAAATCCAAATAAGCAAGAACTGAAGCTAAATTCAAATATATGGAAATATTGTAGCGTGAAGAACTTTTCCAGCAAAAAAGTGTAGCGTGATATTCGGGGATTGTTTTCACACACACACACAAAGGTTCGGTGGATGTCCTTCGAGCGCGACACCTGACGCACCGTTCGATTGACCGCGCGGCCGCGGTGCATGCGCTTGCAGAGGATTCCGTATCGATGTTGTGCTAATTAATGTGGTATTGCTCCGGCCAACCATTTCTTGCCCATCACCGCCGTGTCCCCACCATCCCGGTGCCATGAAGTCGCAGGCTCGCCCGCTCACGTCGTCTGCAGTCCCTCCAGGCGATGCCGCCGCCTTGCCAAGGACGCGAGCAGCTGGAGCCGCGTCTATGCCCGCAGCGTACGAAGAGGAGGAGGACGAGCACGTGCTCCAGCACGCCGGCAAGGAGGAGGAGCTAGCAGGCCATTGTGGTCTCCGCCCGCGAGGAGGAGGCCCACATGGTGGCTGTCGCGGCAGAAGCCGATCGCGTCCGCGCCGAGGCTGCAAACCGGGTGCAGACGTGGAATCTACCCTTGAGACCTTCAACGCCACGTGGATAATCCAATCTGAAGGAACAATTTGGGTTAGTCGACTCTTGTGAGCCGTTGGATGCAACATGGACGGCCAGAAGGGCTTCTTCAACCTCCAAAAATGATGCACTCTTCATCTTCTCTCTCAAACATCGAGCCGCCACAGGCCTAACCGCCTGCTGCCGCCGCCCCGCCCTCCCCTCAACCGCCTCCCACCGCCGTGCTCCCCCCCCTTGCCATCCGTCTAACCCCGGGCATGATCCATTTTTTCCGGCGAACTGCATCCCACACCCAACACTCATAAGATAGATCATGGGCACCCTGCCACCATAATATAGATACTGGGGTAGCATCTCTGCTGTCTTCTTCCTTCCCTCCGGCGAACTTCTTCTTTCACAAATCGACTGACCCAAATTGCTATAGCTGTTGTGTAAGAAATGAGTAGTACAGACGAATAGTACCAATTAGTTAGACGGATGGAAATAATACTACTAGTACTTATTAAGTACAGTAGGAAGGTGAAGAAACGAGTAGCAGTACCATCTACAACTCGAATTGTAAGAAATACTAGTACATCCAGTAAAGAGTTCAAGTAACGAGAAAGAACATAACATAGTTCTGCTGGGGGCTCAACACAACACACCCCTGAAATAAAACTAAGCACATTGAAATAAAACTAAGCACCCTAAAATAAAACTAAGCAACTAATCCGGTTGAAACTGCATCAGAACCAGCATGAGCAACGACAATGCCACCTTACTCGGAGTCCTCGTCCACGTCCTCGACTTCATCCTTGTCCCTCTTCCTCTTTGCCGATACTTCCTTGCTTGAACTGGACACTAGGCTCCACCTCTTCATCCAACCCTTGTAGATATTTAAACAAAGGCAGGCATCCATTACTGCGTACCCGATGTGAGCTTCATCTATATTCTTCCGCTCCCATGAATAATGAAACATATAGTGAGGTTTCTTCAGTTTACCGTATGAAGGATCAATCATGGCTTCTGCCAGGGTCAGCATTGAAGGCTGAGAGGAGGACACCAGGCGTTTCTTCTGGAGGTCGAAGGGTTGGTGTACAACGAGGCCTATCCGATCCAGGACTTCCTTGTCGTTGGTAAAGTCTACAATAACGAATTTGACTCTTTCGTCCTTGAGGAATTCTTCAAAATTCCGGCACCTTACGTCGGCATGGCATATGTGGTACACCAAGCACAAGTTATGTACGCAAACCTGGATCATGGCGGGCCTCTTCTTCTCTTCCTCCTTTAGCAACCTCTCTTTCTCCAAGACTGTGGTGTACTCAACATCTAGTCCAGCGACCCACTCATCATTTGAATTTTGGAACATGCGTTGGAAGCGACGAAGGCATCCTTGCACCTTCGCGGAAGAACGGGTGTAGATGACGTCGATCTCATCGCCGGTGATGGTTTGAACCTTGTACTCACCTCCGATCATGGAGATTTGGGAGGCCATGGAGTTTGGACGAGGGCTAGGAGAAGTGGAACTGCTGTAATGCGTAAGGACGGGACGAGTGGGAGCGAACTGTTGTAATGTAAAAGGACGGGGACGAGTAGGAGCGAACTGCTAGCGGTTTTCCGATTGTAAAAATGCTGAGTAGGGCATGCGAATGGCATGGGGTAGTGGCTTGCCCGGTGGATAAACGGTTACATGCCCCCAAAGAATTCTCTAGTACTATGGGGGACCCACTAGATGTCATGTCTATTAGACCCACTTCGTAGGGCTGACACTATAGGATCTGCGTGTTCGCACGCCATGCCGACATGTGCATGCAACTTTGACTTAATTCCGTCAAGCATCGTGCCTCCCACGACCGTCGCCTTGCTCGCGCGGTCGCGCCCTTTGAGACTTCGAACGGCTATAAATGAGCATTTTTTTTCGATTTACCCTCTCTCTAAGGCATGTCTCCTAATGCGAATTACTCATGCTAATTACTCTCTACCGGTCCTTTCTCCTTTTTTCCATTGGTGGAAATGACTAGCATGCCAGCGGGTGGGAATTCCATTGGTCTTCATGAGGGGGCTGCATTGACCGCACCGTGAGGCTGGCCATAGTGGTGGTATCTTAGCTGGTATCATGCACTCGGGAATAGCAAACACGCTGATGTGGCAGAGAATTAAAGAAGAGAGAGAAGGTTAGAGTAACATAGGTAGATACCATATCATAATAAATGATATGCTACTTTGTGTCATGCATGGCAATAAATAAGATTATCTATGATACTATGCACTATAAATATAGTATCATACACTAGTATCATATGCATGATACTAGTATATGATACTCCCCACTATGAGTAGCCTGAGAATACAATTGCATGCATGCATATCGTGGGAAACCAACTCTATTTAATTAACTAAACAGGATCTTGATTGGAGGAAAGGAACGAGACGAGTAATCGCTACTAGCCAGTAGTCATCCACCTTGGTCACGATGCGATTCCTAGTGAGCCTTACACACCAGACCAGAGTACTACTTTCTCCGTCCAGGTGCGTTAGGCTATATGATGTTGCCATGTCATATATAGTCATCACTTATAGTCACTCATACAACAAGGTTAGCTATAAGGTTGGCTATAAGAGTACTGTTTTTTTAACCTTCTCTCTATCTTGTTCTTCGTATTTCTTGCATTTGCCAAGGAGTACGCATATAGCTAGGCTCTTGCATGAGAGCCCAGTCCCACCATTTTTCCATTTCTCTCTACTCCACATAGCAAAAGTGCCATGTAAGCGGGCTATAAGCTCATTATTGTACTTACTCTAAGAGAATTCAGAAAATCTTAAAGTATTAGCTGTGATGTACAGTAGTAATTAAACTGCGCCTCGTTTAACTCAACCGCCTCATGCGCCCACCTCCCTCTCGATTCATTTTTGTCGTTCGGCCTACCAGGCAACCCGTTCGCCTCCAAATCTTTTCCTCTCCATGTGTGAAAACAGTCTGCTGCATGACTCTCCTTCTCGCCCCCCGCAGTCCCACCTGTCCTCCCCGTGTGAAAGCAATCTGCATGCATGAGAGAAAGTAGTACAAAAGGTGATGTAGGTGGGCTGTAATATTTTAAATACTAATATATTTTTGCTGAGTTGGATGAGAGAGAAGAGGAGGGAGAAGAGAAGCAAGCTAGTACACAAACTTACAACCGGCTGTAGCACGAGCTCCAACACACTTTCTGAGAGAAACATGTGGGCTATATATTATTGCTATAGCATACTAGTATAGCCGGTTGACTCTCCCTCTCGTGCTTGTCCAATCTCCTCCTGCCTAATAAATCGCAGATCACCTAAACCCTAAACCGTTGTGACCAGCAATATCTCCACCTCGCCCCCTGAATTCATCTCAGTGCCCCCCACCTCCCCCTTAATTTCCTCCAACAAAAAAATGCCCACCTAGCTGTTACGTTAATCACGCAACCTATCTTACATAGGTGTACCATTGCTCGCTATAAATAATGCGCCTCCCACGACATTCCGAAGAACACTCACATTCATCTCCTCACCCTCCCTCTCACTTACGGACCTGTCGACCACCATGGCATCGCCCCTCCCTAGCCCTAGGCGCCCCATCGCTGCCCCGCGCAGAGGGTCACGCGTCGGCGTTCCGTTCCTCTCCGCCACGATTCGAGGAGGACGCGTCGGCGTTCCGCTCCTCGCTGCCACGAGTCGAGGTTGACGTGTCGGCGTTACGCTCCTCCCCGTCGCCGCGGTGCGTTGAGGTGGACACGTCGGCGTTCCCAGACTTGCCAGCACACGCATCGGAGGACGCGTCACCGCCCTGCTACGAGGAGGACGTCGCGCCAGCCCCCGAGCCGCCCAGCTTGGAGGAGCTATGGAAAGAAATGGAGGTCGCCTTGTGGGAGGCTTTGCCTCCGGCGGAGCGCGCCAAAAGAGAGGCGGAGAAGAAGGCCGAGGAAGAGAAGCGCGCCGTGAGGGATGCTGCCTGGCAGGCCTATGTCGCCTCCGAGAGTGTCAGGCAATTCGCTTTTTGGCAGAAGGCTCATGCGAGGGCCGTGTGGGTGGTGGAGGATGCCCGTGCCAAAGCCCTGAGTGCAGTCGGGTCGATGCGCCTCATCTATGCTTGGCGGTACGTCGATCGGGTGCACGCTTCCAGCAAGGAGGAGTACCTGTTGGCACCAAATCACCAGACCGGTGAGATCGCGCTCGCTCGCCGGCAAGAGGCTAATCAGCACCTCGCGACTTGCGAGGCCGAGGAAGAGGCGTTGTCTCGCCGCGCTGGGAAACGACCGCGCACCAGGGCACTCGTGGCGCGCCGCAAGCGCTCCTGCGAGTGCCGTGGCTTTTATTAGGATTAATTTATTGTCGTAAGGTGATCCCATTAGTAGGTCGGAGTACTCGTAGTTTTCTATGGTATTGGGACGAAAATGATCAATCCCGAACTCTCGGGACTTATTAGCGTCCTTAATTAATTATGTATGAAAGGAACAAGTTTGAAAACCTTTTGTATCCGTATGCTTGTTACTTTTTGTAAGTAGAGTACGTACATAGCACGAAGTTTAACACTATATATCGCAGTACACGTCTCTCTCTATACCTAGGCTTATGCACTAGGACAACTAGTATATATGTATACACACGTGCATTCGAATATTATGATGCTGTTTTGGTAAAAGTAGTAAAATAGTAGACAACCTTGTGAAATGATTCAATGCAAAAGAAATGCAAGAATGAGAAGTGAAAACTCCATTGATTGTTTTCTGATGAGCTATAAATGGTGGGATTCATTCTCATTTGATTGTTTACTTCCTTCTCTATGTAGATTTTTCTCTATCGTAGTAGTTATATCTCACTGGTCGGGAGTCATGCAAATTTTACGGACAAGTGCCCTTGTGATTGTTCCAGAACAGTACCGATGGAGCAGCTACTGTTCAAGCGAATCCCACAAATCAGCCATTCGATCTATGCCCTATGCACGAGGGAGGGAGTAGTGGCCTTTGGCGGCACACTGTACGTACTAGCACGTACTCCTACGAGTGACTCCTACTACCCTCCGTTCCATAATGTAGTGCATATAGACTTTTTCAGAAGTCAAACTTCACTAAATTTGACCCAATTTTTAGAGAAAAATATTTGCATCTAGAGTGCAAAACATATTTCATTAGATTCATCACAACACATAGTTTCATAATTTATATATTCACTATTATAGATACAAGTAGTTTTCTATATAGACTTGGTCAAAGTTTGTAAAATTTGACTTTTCAAAAAATCTATACGCACTATTTTTTTTGCCAGTACTACTACTACTCCCAAATCGCTTCGTACTCTCAAATCGCTTCGTACACGAAGTTGTGCCGTGCAATTGGAATTCCAACTTGAGTAATACTACTAGTAGATAGGGATCGAGCGTGCCGCTTTAGGATCGACCATAATGTGGAGAGATGAACCAGACTGCAGAGAGATGAAATGCAATAAAGACAGGAGTGATATGATGGTTGCTTGTCCGTTCATTTTACCAGGCCACTTATTACTGGGAGTGGTGGGGTTTTGTGATATGACGGCTTTACTGCCACGCCACGAGCGCGGTGAGACTCCCCTGCAGCGCCACCCTCTACTCTAGTAGCCCCTACTACTCCTACTTCCGTCCCGGTTTACTAGCACCTCTCGTATTTTGACTTTTCGACCTATATTTGTTACCGTAAATTTAACTACTAGGGAAATAGTACTCCAGTATAAAGTTCGACGTCGAAACCACGTGACACATGTGGTAAGCAATCCAAACAATTCAAAAAAAAATTCGACGTTGGATTCGGGTTAAAAATAGTGTATGTTATATGCCCTGGCAAAAATAATATTACTGGAAAGTGCATTCAAATGCAAATTATGATGGATGCGAGTCGAGAAACCGGTTCCGATGATCAAAGAGGATCCAGGAAGCGGTAGATTTTTTTAGAGAAAAGGCAGATCGCCCGCCCAACCAGCCAAATCACAGAGTAGCAACATGAACAGTATGGCAACAAGGAAGGTTTAATACAGCCAAGCAGGCAAAAGGCACGCAGGCCCAACGAAATGAACGAAGATAAAGCAGCACAAATCACACTCGAGGGAGCTGGCTCTCACGGGCTGCAGGACGAAGGCTAAGGGCAGACGTACGGATCTTGGTAATGAAACCGGTGAGAGCATCGGTGTCCACATGCTTAGACAGCTGCTTCCATTGAGCGAAGACTAATGATGAACAGTTAACTTGGTAATGCATATGCCCAGGTGAACACGCGCGATCCGCGCGGCTGGGGTTCCGGCCATTCAGAACGCAACGCACAATAGGTCAGCGCACACGGTTCTCATAGGCAATCAGATCTCGAGTGCTCTAAAAAACCACCATACTATACGGTTGTCTGGTCACCCCGTCTAAGAGCTCTCCCCAAGCGTCGCCGTTCATGCCACCACGCCGCACACTAACTAGTAAGGAAGCGATGGCATCCCGCCGCGCCGAGTTCATCGCCGCCCGCGACCGCACACGCACTGGTAAGCAAGCGATGGCATCCTGCCGCGCCGAGTTCATCGCCGCCCGGGACCGCACACCTACGTGGGCGGACTTTGAAGCTGCCATGGCCGAATGGGCGGTGGAGCAACAGGAGGCCAAAGCCGCACAGAAGGAGCGGAAAAGGCAGAAAACACTCAAGAAAACAGAGTCCCACCGCCGCAAGAAAGAAGCTGCCGCACACGATGCTGAGGAGAGCCGGGCGGAGATCCAAGCACGGTGGGCTACCACCGAGAAGGCTGGGAAGGAGAACAACGGTCTCTGACCAGCATGGCCCGATGCCTCCACCTGCCAGGATCGCGGCGGTAGCTACCGCGATGCTGAGGAGAGCTGGGCAGAGGTCCAACAAGCACGATGGGCTGCCGCCGACAAGAACAAAGAGAACGATCGCGTTTGGGTCTGGCCAGCATGCGAGAAGTGGTTAGTGTGTGTGTCGCCCGTACGTTTGTTTAATTAATTATGAGCATCTACCAGTCTACTTACTACTACCTCCGTCTTGGTTTATTGGTCCTCATTGTATTTTGTACCAACTTTTGACCAAAGATTCAACTAACAAAATATTAATGCATGTCATCAAACATAATATCGTCTGAAACTATGTTGAAATACGAATCCAATGATACAATTTTTGGTGACATGCATTAACATTTCATTAGTTAAATCTTTGGTCAAAATTTGGCACAAAATACAATGAGGATCAATAAACCAGGACGGAGGTAGTAGTTAGTAATGATACCTGGCGAACGTTCGCCACGAGCCCAATCCTGGCGAACGTTCGCCACGAGCCCAATCCTGGCGAACGCCCACATAACCGCCAGATTTCCATCCGACGGTGGCCTTTTTTTTAAGCCCATGGTATTTGACAAAACTGCCACCCTTTACACATGTAACTGCGACGCGGGCGTTTGCAACTGCCATGTCTTCCAGCGAACGTTTGATGGAGATTGGCGTTAGCACCAATGGTGGTTCCTAGTAGTTCCACGCTCGGGCATTGAATTTGTACTATTTACTATACTACTTCGGTAGAGCGGAGTCCTACTCCACTATACCAGGTACTGTAGTTTATAAGAGTATATTTTAGTAGTACTGTAATCAGTCAAGTTGTCTCGCATCGATATGACCCTACGCTGCTGGGATGTGTCTCGTAAGTCAAGCGGCATGATGCTGTTACATTGTCATCATCACCTGTCCACTTCCGGCAGCACATATTCGCTTCTCCATCCTCGCCAGCACAAAATCATCCAATCTTCCATCCCCGCTAGGCGCCTCCCCCCTCTTCCGAAACCCAAGCACTAACAATGGCAGAACCGAGCAGCGTCCGCAAAAAGAGTGGCAAGAATTCGCTCCCCACAGAGATAATGAAACTCATTGTTTCGCATGTGGAGACTCTTAGTACCATGCCGCTCGCCGTGTGCTCGTCGGGGCTGTACCATTTACTCAAAGCCCTTAGGCCGGAGCTTTTTAAGCCAACTCCCTACTTGCTGATGCCGCCTGATCTTTAGAAATGGCGTGTCACGCAGCTTAAGGATCCTAGGGTGGCGAGTATCAACCCCCTCGACTGCGATCCGATCCTTGGATGGTTCTTGTCGACGGACGCGGTAGGTGGATGCTTGTGGAGGTCTACACCCGGCGATTGATACCCCTTCCTTTGATTAACACTGCACTGCTTTGGCACCGCGGCCCAGAAATACTCGGAATCTTACAGTGGCCAACATGATACCAAGTTTGATTTGCTCAAGGTTGTAATCTGCCAAGTGCCCACAAGATCTGTGAATTATAAAAACTTCAGGCTAATTGCGTTCTTCAACCGCGGTCTCGCCTATCTGACAGGTCACTACGGTAAGTGGATAAATCTCCACGTCCATCGCAGGATCATACATCCTCCATGGCTCTCTGATGCCATTGAACACATGGGCTTCATTTACGCTGTGAACTCCTTCTATGGCTGGACATATTGCTGGCCTACTCTAGTCATCGCTACAAATGGCTGTTATAGCAGTATGTTACTCCTAATTTCCTATGATATCATGATGGCTTGCTTCCTATTGTCAGAGTATAGTTTGAGAAGAGTTAGAATCATGATATTGTTGTTAGAAATTAACACCACGCTGTCAAATGCACCCTCTGTTCAGTAACGTGGACGTTTTGACAGTTTAATTCGAACTGCCAAAATGCCCCACATTGGTGATCAGATGTAGTAGAATTTTGGTGAAATCAAATCATCCTTCCCATGCTTATATTACTGTCAACATTTACTAAAAAAATATTCATGCTCTGAACATGCTGTTCTTAGATTTACAGTACCAGCCCATTTTTATTTGACTCCAACTTGATATGATGTTGTAGGCCGCGTGGTGTCCCTTCCCTTCCTAATCCCAAAACCCTTTAAAGAAAAGCGGCATGGCAGTTGCAGGTGGTTCCTGGCTCGATCAGACTCGGCGAACGATTGATGACCGTTCGCACGTACCGAACGTGTTGTTTCGCAGAATACAATCACAGTCACTGCATGGTCTTTGAGCAGGATCCCGGCTTCTTTGGGCCTTCAAGAATTTTTGACTAGAGGCCGGTAACTAGCCTCGGCACACGCTCTCTGTTTCTCGGACTGAATTATCCGATTAACCAGGAGATCACCAACGTCAAGGATCCCGATGGCAGCGCGGTTCCATTCATCAGGCAAAACTGTGTGTACACAGCGTACCATGCGTCTCTCCATGCATCATACCCTGATATGTGCCACCACGCTCTGCAGCCCAAAGTAGGAGAGAGGGTCGCATGTATCAGACTTCGACCTGCTGGCTGGAATTTCCCCCGTCAGACACCCATCTGGTTCAAGCCTTCAGCCAATCTCCACAGCTTAATAAATAGTAACGTCTAACTGAGCCAGTTAGTTATATGCGTACACTTGGTGTAGTAGGATCTTTATTAAGTTTGATGCATACACTTGGTTTTTTTGGTAGCCCTTCTGTAATGTTGGCTGATGTTTGGTTGGAAGAGAGAGCTGCGTCTTTACTCTTCTGGCCTGCTTACTACTTCTGTTGCACCCCAACCCCTGGTGGTATCTTCAATCCCAAGGCTCCTTTGTAGGCTCTAGTTTACTGTGAACCTCTAGTGGTTTCTATTAACGGAGAATTGGTGGCAAACCCCTTTTACTAAAACAATATAGAGCCATGGATGCTGCTGGTGTTTTCAATGTACAATGAGTAATATATTTTGTCTGTTGGTTGAATAAATAGTGGAGTTAGAATGATAAAAACAATGTTTTGGAAGTCGTTGCACGCTCCGATCCTTTACTGCCCCGTATGTTTTTTTTGAGAGGTTAGTGCCCCGTACGTAGCACATACTATTTTTTTTTCTAGGGAACAATTCTTCCACTTGTCGAGGACATGCAACCCAGTGATTTAGGCCCAATAGAAGAGCCCATAATTAACTAGGAGGGAGGCTCTCACATGAATCCGGCCCAGCTACATGCTCATGCTCCCCTAAATAAATAAATAAAGCTATATGTTCATGCACAGGTCGTTTAAATTTACGATTTGAAAAGTATGATTTTAACTGGAGGATATTATTTTCCTATGAGAGTATCTTTACATTTAGTCGATATTATTCTTAGGCAAAGATAGCGACCGATATTTTTTCTCACACCCTTTTCTTCGTGCAACCAGCGGACTGTTATTTGGTACCCACAAGGTTGAAGCCGATGCAAATCGTAGTCGACGTGGTCAACATCTATCAATTATTAGCGGCAAGTTTTAATAAATATCACAATTTTTTTCAGTTGCATTTGTATGTTTTATGGATTGTGCTGCCCAGGTCTCCCGTTCGAAACCCAGGTACCGCAAGTTTTTTGACAAGCCGAGTTTTTTTTATGATAAAAAGTTCCAGCCCAACATTATTTTTCGATAAGAATGACCAGCCCAGCCCAACACATGTGGCGACCCCACTTTATCCCAGGGCTTCTGAATGTGCTCGGCTTCACACCTAAAGAAAAAAAAGTGCTCGGCTTCATTTTACAATAAGTTGTAGCCATATAAAATTAATTCTTATTATCGAGCATGCTGAGTTTTTGGGTCTGACCGATCCAGGTGCCAAAACCAAACCAGCGCCGGCGGGACGGCCTATTCCCGCCTTCCACGGCTGGTTGCGGTGCCGTGCCCGGATCGCCGCCCTGTCGTACCATGAAATGCTGACCAGGCCATCCCTCTACTCGCCCACACATCCTATTCTTCTCCGGCGAGGACAGCCCACCCCGCACCAGAACCAGTCAACTCTCATACTCCACGCCGCCTACGACCACACTGCCGCATCTTCCCCGGCTCCTGTTCATTCCCGTCCGAGGCCTCGTCGTCGTCCTCCGCCTTGGTGCGCTCGCCGCGGCGCCGATGTCCGGCCTTGTCAACATGGTTAACATGGTGAATCGGGGGAGGACTGTACTTGAGAGTATGACAGTAGGGACCCACCAGGTCCACTGCCAAATGCAAGCAAGTGCCTCCTTACTACTCAGATCCACCCCTCAATTTTTTTACTCATATCCACCTTGCTGATATCTGGGACGGACATCATTGTCAACGTATAGTCAATTAACGACAGAATTGCACAAGGAGCGGCTGACACCAGGGATCCAGTAGCTCGAGCAGTTTTTTTGGTTGTTCGGACGGAGCAGCGTATAAACTGGGTTGTGTGGTGTCTGTGGCCCGTCTAACAACATGACCAAGCCAGCTGTTTTTTCTTTGGGAAAATGGGTAGCCCACCATTTTTTTGAAGAATACCCAACCTAGGCCTATTTGTTTTCTCTGACTTGCTGGGCTGCAAATCATTCAAGACGAGGAGGGATGCATTCTGCCTGGCCAGAAAATGGGCAGTAAATCATAAAGTAATATGAAATGGGCCGCAAATGTAAAAAAAAACACAACAAATGGGAAATTAGTTTCATATTTTGTTTTTTTCTTCTTTGAGATTTTATATTTCATTGGATTTTCACATTTTTTAAATTAGTTTTAATCTCGCTCCTAATTTTGGGATTAAAAATAGTTCGGACCCCAGCAAAAATATGCGAAATTTCGAAAATTTCGCATATTTTTAGCAATTTTTTAACACTGGTCCTGACCAGAAAAGGGCAGCAATTCTAAAAATGGCAAATGGGCTGTAATAACTTCCATATGAATTAGGAAATGGGCTTTAAATTGTAAAAATAATAGCAAATGTTCTGTACACGCCACAGATTTCCAGGCTGACTTGTTGGCCGACTAAGTTGACGCCTACGTAAGGCTTTGTAGTTTCTCAAAAAAAATGTAAGGCTTTGTCAACTTATTGTCAACAAACGATTCTAGCAACAGTGACTGTTGGATGTCCATCCAACGGCCGTCGTGCTTCTTCAATCTCTGATCTTCCTGCTCCAGCCGCCCAAACCAGCGCTGACTTTACTGCCTACTCCCACCCTACTCCCACCGCTGGCCAGGCCATCCCTCTACCCACTCGCACGTCCTGTTATTTTTCGGCGACGACAACCTCACCCCGCAGCTGAACCAGTCAACCCTCGTACTCCCCTCCGCGTGGGCATCCACTGCTGTGTCTTCACCGGCTCTGGGTCATTCCCTTCCTAGGCCTCGCCGTCGTCCACCGCGTTGGTGCTCTCGGCGCGGCGTGGTCAACGTGGTCAACAAATGACAATCATCGGAAGAGGGATGTAGGTGGAGAGGTTGACAGTAGGGCCCCACATGGTCCATGGCCGCACGCAAGCAAGTGCCTCCTTATTAAGCGAAAAAATGATTCTTCCCCCTGACTGGTTGGACCCACCAATGACATCTTCGCACGCAAGGAAGTGCCTCCTTATTACGCGGAAAAAAAGTTTCGTCCCTCTGACAGCTGGGATCTACCAGCTGCATCTTTTTCAAGGAAGTGCCTCCTTATTAGGCGCAAGAAAAATAATTCCTCCCCCTGCTAGCTGGGTCCCACCTGATTTGGAGGCTGACTTGTGGGCCTACTAAGTTGATGCGTACGCAGGGCTATGTCAATTTAGTTAACAAAATCGACTCTAGCGGCGTGAGATCGTTAGATGTTAATCCAACGGCCGGCGTGCTCCTTCAATCTTTGATCTTCCTGCTCCAGCTGCCCAAACCAGCGACGGTGTGACCGCCTGCTCCCGCCTTCCATGGCCGGCTATGCTGCCGCGCAGGCCTCACCGCGCCACCCTACTCCCATCGCTAGCCAGGCTATCCCTCCACTGACCAACACCTCCTATTATTCTCCGACAACGGCAGCCTCACACCGCAGCCGAGCCAGTAAACCCTCGTATTCCCCTCCGCGTGGGCGTCCACTACCGAGTCTTCACCGGCTCTGGGTTGTTTCCCTCCCTAGGCCTCGCCGTCGTCCACCGCCTTGGTGCTCTCGGCACGGCATCGTAAACATGGTCAATGAACGACAGCCAATGGAAGAGGACTCACTACTGCAGGCGACCGCTAACGTGACACATGAATCAAAGACCCCGCGACCAAACTGTGTGCGATGCATGAATCGCAAACGGTGTCGTAAAAAAACCGTCCCAAATAAGATGAACTGTTTGCGATGCCGGAGACATCAAAAACGATTCAGATTAGAGACGCATGTGCAATATGTGGCATACAGTTGATCCATACGAACTATTTGCGATAAGCCAGAACAACAAACACGGTCAGCCAGTTCATGGTGTGTGCGATACGCGGCATACAATTCACTCGGATGAACTGTTTATGATTACCCAACACAACAGAAACGGGCAGCCAGTTCGTGGTGTGTGCGATACACGACATACAGTTCACTCGGATGAACTGTTTGTGATTACCCAACACAACAGAAGCGATTAGGCAGATCAAGGTGTGTGCGATATACAGCATGTGGTTCACTTGGATGAACTGTTTGCAATTACCCAACACAACAGAAATGGTTCAACTTAACAAGATGTGTGTGATACACGGCAAACAGGTCAGTAATCAGAAATGTGTGGGAAGACCGATAACAACACAGACGATTCCTGCTAATAACCCGTGTGTGTTGTGGGCAAACGCTTGCTGGTAAACAATTGTCGGCGATTGATAAAATCATCACCGACGGGTTCGCTAGTTTAATCCATTTGTGATGTGATTTGCTCAGTCTACACAACATCTACGCTCTCTGTCTACAGAACAACAACATATATACATATAAGGACATGATTGCATAACCAAATTAAACATCCAATTACATAACTGACTAGACACATAACATTTGCACACACCAAAGTAAACAATTACATGCATAATAAACTAGGATAAACGATCATATCTAATCATCATCTACTTCTTCTTGTGACGCTTGCCGCTGTTGCTCTGCTGGTGGCTCGATCCCTCGTCGTCTACAGGAAGGAGGCACTCCCTCATGTCGATGATCTGCCTGTGCATCTCGTAGCATGTGTACACGCTCTTGGCTGCAAACTTGAGGTGAGGTTCATCCAGTCTCCGCACCCAAGCACCGTGCCAGGATCCAGGATTTCTCTTGGAACCTTCCTTCATGTTTTCGTAGTAGAGGTCGATGATGGCTACGGCGAGTTCAACCAGGGAGTCCATCTTCGTGCTGCCCCAGACCCTGTAGTGGCCACGGATGTCCACAAGCTTCGGGCAGGCCAAGCCCGAAATCTTGAGCGCTTTTACATCATTGATGGTGTCCACCCTAGCGAACTTGTAGTCGGGGCTCTTGACAAACCTGGTGAAACGCTCGCAAGCACTTGTGGCCAGGCAGTAGTGGTAGACGAGGACGTGATGGCCCACACACAACTGGGCGACGACAACCGCCTGATCAACCCCGGGACGACCGCCGGTGTACTGGAGGTCGAAGCCGACCACTTTGTACTTGTCATCCTTAGCAAGAAACTGCTCCATGGTGTTGATGGAGTCCTCCACCACGGCCGGGTCGATGGTGTACACCACCGTGAGTTCGTTTTCCCTCACGTGGGTGTGCACACGATGCACGCCGTACTCCATTGGAGTGCCGCTGGATATCCTCTCTCTCTATGTGTCATCGTGGGTGTGCTTGTTGTGTTGTGGGGCGCGATCGAAAGGTTGAAGAGACTAAGGTTATAATGGCCGTGGGAATAAGTGGGGAGGCCGAACGGCCTGGAGTATCGGCGCGCGTTGATGACAGTTGTTGCAGCGCGTAACTGCATCATGCCGCACGTATTAACTGCATCATGGAGACGCGCACGGACGCAACCGCATGCATATGGCGCCCAAAATGTGATCGTGCGCCGGCCCCAACCGCTGAAAGAGCGCGCGCGGAGGGACGCGAGCAGAGCGCACCGCGGCCGCCTCAACATCGAGCAGAGCGCGTGAAGGGACGCGAGCATAGCGCGTCACGGCCGCCTAAACAGCGAGCAATCACCTGTGTATAGCAGTTCTGGTCAACTGTCTGGCACACGTGGGAGGCGAGATGACCCATCCATCGGACACGCTGACACACCGATCAAACCTAAACGTGTTCACACCGATCAAATTACCACACAATGAGTAAATGCAAATCTGTTCACTGATACGTCTCCAACGTATCTATAATTTTTGATTGTTCCATGCTATTATATTATCAATCTTGGATGTTTTTATATACATTTACAGCAATTATATATCATTTTTTGGGACTAACCTATTAACTTAGTGCCCAGTGCCAGTTGCTGTTTTTTGCCTGTTTTTGGTTTTCCAGAATATCAGTACCAAACGAAGTCCAAATGCCATAAAACTTTTTGGAGATTTTTTCTGGACATAAGAGACACTAGAAGCTTCGGGAGAAGATCAGAAGACAGAGGAGGTGGCCACAAGCCACCAGGGCGCGCCCTGGTGCCTCGTGCGCCCACCTCTGCCCCTTTTGACCTAATTCCTCCACTATAAATTCTCTAAAATTGGGAAACCAACAGAGGAGTCCACGAAATACTTTTTCCGCCGCCGCAAGCTTCTGTTCTCGAGAGATCCCATCTAGAGGCCTTTTCCGGCACTCCGCCGGAGGGGGATTCGATCACGGAGGGGCTCTCCATCAACCATGCCGCCCTTCCGATGATGCGTGAGTAGTTTACCACAGATCTTCGGGTCCATAGTTAGTAGCTAGATGACTTCTTCTCTCTTTTTGATCTTCAATACAATGTTCTCCTCGATGTTCTTGGAGTTCTATTCGATGTAATCACTTTTTGCGGTGTGTTTGTTGGGATCCGATGAATTGTGAGTTTATGATCAGATTATCCATGAATATTATTTGAGTCTTCTCTGAACTCTTTTATGCATGATTATTATAGCTTTGTATTTCTCTCTGATCTATTGATTTGGTTTGGCCAACTAGATTGATTTATCTTGCAATGGGAGAGGTGCTTTGTAATGGGTTCGATCTTGCGATGCTCAATCCCAGTGACAGAAAGGGACATGACACGTATGTATCGTTGCTATTAAGGGTAAAAAGATGGGGTTTATTCATGCGTGAGTTTACTTTGTGTACATCATGTCATCTTGCTTAAGGCGTTACTCCGTTCTTTATGGACTTAATACACTAGATTCATGCTGGATAGCGGTCAATGTGTGGAGTAATAGTAGTAGATCCAGGCAGGAGTCGGTCTACTTGTCTCGGACATGATGCCTATATACATGATCATTGCCTTGGATATCGTCATGATTATTTGCTTTTCTATCAATTGCCCAACAGTAATTTGTTTACCCACCGTATGCTATTTTTATGAGAGAAGCCTCTAGTGAAAACTATGGCCCCCGGGTCTACTTCTATCATATATTAAAAATCCTAAAAATACCTTGCTGCACTTTTACTTTATTTATTTTATTTTATATTTTAGTTTAATCTATCTATCTATCACCATATAATTTAATCTTGCAATTAACCGCCAAGGGATTGACAACCCCTTGTTTGCGTTGGGTGCAAGGATTTGTTATTTTGTGTGCAGGTACTGTTAACAAGGTGTTGCGTGATTCTCCTACTGGATTGATAACCTTGGTTTCAGAACTGAGGGAAATACTCATCTCTACTGTACCGCGTCATCCCCTCCTCTTCGGGGAAAAACCAACGCAGCGCACAAGTAGTAGGAAGAATTTCTGGCGCCTTTGCCGGGGAGACATCATCAACATCTATCAAGTACCTACGCATAAAACTTTCATCTCCTTGCATTTATTTTATTTTCCTTTGTCTCTCATTTTCATCTCCCCCACTTCTAAAAAGTTTTTACAAAAATACAAAAATATTTTCCATTTGCCTTTTTCTTGTTTGCTTGTTTGCTTGCTTGTTATCTTGTTTGCGTAGCCACGATGTCTCAAGAAAATACAAAATTGTGTGATTTTTCTAATACTAATAATAATGATTTTGTTAGTACTCCGATTGCTCCTCCCGCCGCTAGTGCGGAGACTTGTGATATTAATGCTGCTTTGCTAAATCTTGTTATGAAAGAACAATTTTCTGGTAGTCCTAATGGAGATGCTGCATCCCATCTTAACACTTTCGTAGAATTGTGTGATATGCAAAAGAAAAAAGATGTAGATAATGATATTGTGAAATTAAAATTATTTCCATTCTCATTGCGGGATCGTGCAAAAATTTGGTTTTCATCTTGACCACGAAATAGTATCGATTCTTGGGATAGGTGTAAAGATGCTTTTATTACCAAGTATTTTCCTCCCGCGAAAATTATTTCTCTTAGAAATAAAAT
The DNA here is from genome assembly GCA_039707655.1 of Elymus sibiricus. Lineage (NCBI taxonomy): Eukaryota > Viridiplantae > Streptophyta > Magnoliopsida > Poales > Poaceae > Elymus > Elymus sibiricus. The sequence continues at coordinate 267,454,801 of CM077676.1, read as the reverse complement.
TATGAATTTCAAGCAACTTGATCATGAACATGTTTCCCAATCTTGGGAAAGGATGAAATTAATGATAAGAAATTGCCCCCAATCATGGTTTAAATTTATGGATGATCATACAAAAATGTTATGCGGGATTAAATTTTGTTTCTAGAAATCTTTTTGATTCCGCCACGGGTGGTACTTTTATGGAAATTACTTTGGGAGAAGCTACTAAATTGCTTGATAATATTATGGCAAATTATTCACAATGGCATACTGAAAGAGTTCCTACTAGTAAAAAAGTGAATTCTATTGAAGAAATTAGTACTTTGAGTGATAAAGTTGATGCGCTTATGAAATTGGTTGCTAGCAAAAGCACTCCTATTGATCCTAATGATGTGCCTTTATCCACCTTGATTGAGCAAAATAATGATCCCGTAGATGTGAATTTTGTTTCGCGAAACAATTTTAATAATAATGCTTATAGAGGTAATTTTAGTCCTAGGCCGTTTCCTAGAAATTCCTCTAATAATTATGGCAATTCCTATGGTAATTCTTATAATAATAATAATAGGATGCCCTCTGATCTTGAAAGTAATATTAAAGAATTTATTAATGCTCAAAAAGTTTTCAACACTACGATAGAAGAAAAATTAAGTAAACTTGATGATATGTCTAGGAGCATTGATAGAATTATTCATGATGTGGAAAATCTCAAGACTAAAATTTTGCCACCCAAAATTGATATTAAAGAATCAATTAAAGCTTTATATGTCTCCATGGATGAGAGTAAGAAAAGAACCGCTATGCTAAAAGCTAAACGAGAATTTTTAGAAAAAGTGATTCCTTCCGGTTTCTATCGTAGTAATGATGAGGATATTAAAATGATTGGTGTTTCATATATTGATTCTTTGTTTAGAAATATAAAACTTGATGAAAATGAGACTGAAGAAGAGTCAACTTTAGCTAGAAGGCGTTCCCATAATTCGGAGGGTGAAAATCTTGATAAAAAATTGATAAAAGTGGGTTTGGAGAGGTAAAAACTTTAACTAGCGATGTGCCCACTCTCTTGGATTACAAAGACTTTAATTATGATAATTGTTCCTTGATTGAATGTATTTCTTTGTTACAATCCATGTTAAATTCACCCAACGCTTATGAGCAAAATAAGGCTTTTACTAAACACATCGTAGAAGCAATGATGAAAGCGTTAGAAGAAAAGCTAGAACTAGAAATTTCAATTCCTAGAAAATTATATGATGAATGGGAACCCACCATTAAATTAAAAATTAAAAATTATGAGTGCAATGCTTTTTGTGATTTGGGTGCTAGCGTTTCCACAATTCCAAAATCTCTATGTGATGTGCTAGGCTTTACCAATATAGATGAATGTTCTCTTAATTTGCATCTTACGGATTCCACTATTAAAAAGCCTTTGGGTAGAATTAATGATGTTCTTATTCTTGCAAATAGGAACTATGTGCCCGTTGATTTTATTGTACTTGACATTGAATGCAATCCTTCTTGCCCCATAATACTTGGTAGACCGTTCTTACGAACCATAGGTGCCGTTATTGACATGAAAGAAGGGAATATAAAATTTCAGTTTCCATTAAAAAAGGGTATGTAACATTTCCCTAGGAAGAAAATTAAAGCACCATATGAATCCATTATGAGGGCCACTTATGGAATCAACTTGAAAGATGACAACACTTGAAACTATCCATTATGCCTAGCTAGGGGCATAAAACAATAGCTGTTGGGAGGCAACCCAATGAATAAAATAAATTTTTACCTTTTGTTTATGTTCTTGTGTGTTTACACAATTATGCTACTGTTATGATTGAGTTTTTATGTTTTAATTAGTGTTTGTGCCAAGTAAAGCCTTTGGGATGATTTGGAAGATAGTATAATTGATGCTGTTTGGAAAATAGAAAGTTTTGCATCCAGTGCTGGAATTTTAGTTCTGTACTGGAGCGTTAGAAAAATCTGAAATTTTTACACAGTATTGGTATATGAATTGCCGACGTTTTTCTAATTTTTCAGAATTTTTGGAGTTACATAAGTATGAATTTTAAATATATATCTGCAGACTGTTCTGTTTTTGACAGATTCTGTTTTTGATGCATTGCTTGCTTGTTTTGATGAAACTATGGATTGTATCGGGGGGTATAAGCCATGGAGAAGTTAGAATACAGCAGGTATAATGCAAAAATAAAATATGAATGGGTTTGCAACAGTACTTAAAGTAGTGATTTATTTTGTTATACTAACGGATCTCACGAAGGTTTTGTTGAGTTTTGTGTGATTGAAGTTTTCAAGTTTTGGGTGAGATCATGATGGATGAAGGAATAAGGAGTGGCAAGAGCCTAAGCTTGGGGATGCCCAAGGTTCCCCAAGGTAATATTGAAGGAAGACTCAAGCGTCTAAGCTTGGGGATGCCCCGGAAGGCATCCCCTCTTTCTTCTACCAACCATCGGTAATTTTACTTGGAGCTATATTTTTATTCGTCACATGATATGTGTTTTGCTTGGAGCGTCGTGTATTACATGAGTCTTTGCTTTGTTTTCTTTTTAGTTTGTCACAATCACCTTTGGTGGACACACCAATTTGAGAGAGCCACACATTTATCATGATTTGTTAGAATACTCTATGTGCTTCACTTAAATTTTTTGAGCTAGGCAGTTGCTCGAGTGCTTCACTTAAATCTTTTTGAGCACGGCGGTGGCTATATTTTGAAGAAATATTTGAACTCTCATGCTTCACTTATATCTTTTTGAGAGTTGATAATAGTAATGGTAATTTGCACAAGATATGAATTTGGTCCCAAAGTGATGAATATTCAAGAGGGATATAAAAACTTTCATATAGATCATTGGATATGATAAGTGTGATTCCTTGCAATAGTTTTGCGATATGGAGATGATGATATGTGAGTCATGTTAGTGAGTAATTGTGATTTAGTAAGAATATTGGTGTTAAGGTTTGTGATTCCCTATGCATGCACATTAAGTCAATAGTTATGCAAAGAAATTATATCCTACTTATGGTGCATTATTCGGTGTTAGTTATGTTCAATGCATGTTTATGACCATTTTTCACTTTTTGGTTGGTCACTTCTCAATCTATTTGCTAGCCTTCATTTGTACTAAGCGGGAATACTGCTTGTGCATCCAAACTCCTTAAACCCAAGTTGTGCCAAATGAGTCCACCATATCTACCTATATGCGGTATTTCCATGCCGTTCCAAGTAAATTTGCATGTGCCAACTCTAATTTTTCAAAATAATTTTCTGTTTTGAGTGCCCGTACCGCTCATGAAGCGGCAGGGGGTGGCCAATATTTTCCATGCTAGGTGTGTTATTCTCACGATGAGTGTTTATTCACTTGTCATTGCACGAGAGAGTGGCAGGTAATAGGGATGCCCAGTCCCGAAATGAAATGAAAAAAAATTATATGATGATAATATTAAATTCCTTGGAAAGTGTTGGTATGGAGGGCACCTGTGGATACAGCTAGCCATGGATTGTGAAAGAATGGTGGAAAGGAAATAAACTTTATTTTCTGTTTGGGAACCGCCTATAATGTGTCTAGCATGGAAGATATTGGGAATTCACTGTCATTTTCGTTGACAGGAAAAGCATGCCTCTCAAAATAATTTTATCTCTCTAATTTAAGCTTTGAGCTCTGGCACATTTGCAAATCTCTGCATCCCTCTGCGAAGGGCCTATCTATTTACTTTTATGCAATATTTATTTTTATTTTGAGTCTCCATCTTCTCTTACAAAGCACCAACTAGGGAGCATTATTGTCAAACTTGTGCATTGTGTGTAGCTAATATTGAGTGTGTTTCATGAATGGATCAATGATTGAGCATAATGGGCTAGGGATAACCTTCTTTAGCGTTGATATTTTGAAAAACATGGTTGCTTGTTAGTATGCTTGAGTATTTATGTCTTCATGTCAAACTATAGACTATTGCTTTGAATCATTCAAGTCCAAATGTCTATGCTACAAAATAAAAGAATATATGATGAATATGATAGGTAGCATTCCACATCAAAAATTCTGTTTTTATCATTTACCTACTCGAGGACGAGCAGGAATTAAGCTTGGGGATGCTTGATACATCTCCAACGTATCTACAATTTTTTATTGTTCCATGCTATTATATTATCAATCTTGGATGTTTTATATACCTTTAGAAGCAATTATATATCATTTTTTGGGACTAACCTATTAACTTAGTGCCCAGTGCCAGTTGCTGTTTTTTGCCTGCTTTTGGTTTTCCAGAATATCAGTACCAAACGAAGTCCAAATGCCACGAAACTTTTTGGAGATTTTTTCTGGACATAAGAGACACTAGAAGCTTTGGGAGAAGATCAGAAGACAGAGGAGGTGGCCACGAGCCACCAGGGCGCGCCTGGGGAGCAGGCGCGCCCTCGTGCCTCGTGGGCCCACCTCTGCCCCTTTTGACCTAATTCCTCCACTATAAATTCTCTAAAATCAGGAAACCAATAGAGGAGTCCATGAAATACTTTTTCCGCCACCGCAAGCTTCTGTTCTCGAGAGATCCCATCTGGAGGCCTTTTCCGGCACTCCGCCGGAGGGGGATTCGATCACGGAGGGGCTCTCCATCAACCTTGCTGCCCTTCCGATGATGCGTGAGTAATTTACCACGGACCTTCGGGTCCATAGGTAGTAGCTAGATGGCTTCTTCTCTCTTTTTGATCTTCAATACAATGTTCTCCTCGATGTTCTTGGAGTTCTATCCGATGTAATCACTTTTTGCGGTGTGTTTGTTGGGATCCGGTGAATTGTGAGTTTATGATCAGATTATCCATGAATATTATGTGAGTCTTCTCTGAACTCTTTTATGCATGATTATTATAGCTTCGTATTTTTCTCTGATCTATTGATTTGGTTTGGCTAACTAGATTGATTTATCTTGCAATGGGAGAGGTGCTTTGTAATGGGTTCGATCTTGCGGTGCTGAATCCTAGTGACAGAAAGGGACATGACACGTATGTATCGTTGCTATTAAGGGTAAAAAGATGGGGTTTATTCATGCGTGAGTTTACTTTGTGTACATCATGTCATCTTGCTTAAGGCGTTACTCCGTTCTTTATGGACTTAATACACTAGATGCATGCTGGATAGCGGTCGATGTGTGGAGTAATAGTAGTAGATGCAGGCAGGAGTTGGTCTACTTGTCTCGGACGTGATGCCTATATACATGATCATTGCCTTGGATATCGTCATGATTATTTGCTTTTCTATCAATTGCCCAACAGTAATTTGTTTACCCACCGTATGCTATTTTTATGAGAGAAGCCTCTAGTGAAAACTATGGCCCCCGGGTCTAGTTCTATCATATATTAAAAATCCTAAAAATACCTTGCTACACTTTTACTTTATTTATTTTATTTTATATTTTAGTTTAATCTATCTATCTATCACCATACAATTTAATCTTGCAATTAACCGCCAAGGGATTGACAACCCCTTGTTTGCGTTGGGTGCAAGGATTTGTTATTTTGTGTGCAGGTACTGTTAACGAGGTGTTGCGTGATTCTCCTACTGGATTGATAACCTTGGTTTCATAACTGAGGGAAATACTTATCTCTACTGTACTGCATCATCCCCTCCTCTTCGGGGAAAAACTAACGCAAATCACAAGTAGCATTCACACCGATCAAACCTAAACGTGTTCCCACTTAGCACTGGGCTATAAAAAACTAGTACCCACTCGAAAATTACTGCACATTCCTCTCCTCATCACCAAAAAAAATAGGTCTTTCCTCTTAAGCCATTCCTTGCGTCTACCATGGCCGGTAGGAGGAGTTCTAGATCGACATATAATCAGGGAGCAAAGACCAAGGCCACGGAAGCACTAGAGAGGTCCCGCCGCAATGCGGCAGCCGCAACAGAGATGTCCTGCGTCACCGCGGGGCCCTCGAACAAGCTCTCATGGGCAGGCGAGGGCTCTCACAAGCACTCTCGCCGCGTCGGCGGACTTGACGAGCTGGCGGGGCTGAAGTCCTTAGCCAGCGATGACGACATTCTCGCTGGCCTAATTAACCAGCAGGAGCTGCTCGCCGGCTTGGAGAAGCTGCTCGAGATTAGCGATGCCTCGGTTGATAAGGCGACCGGCCTTGTCGTGAAACTCATGGGTGATGTAAAGCTCCACGAGGAGATCGACAAGCAGAAGGAGGAGGCCGCCGGCTGGAGGGAGCTGTATGAGAAGAGCGTTGCCTCGCGGATGACGCTGACAGCCATCGTCCATGAACTTGGGGATGACTTGAAGAAGCTTCGCATCGAGCGTGAGCTGCAGGTGGAGGAATCCATGGCTGCTGTCAAGCAAAGTCATGAGGATGTGAAGAAGGAGCTGGAAGAACTCCTCGCCAAGCGATCCATCGAGAAGTAGAGAGCAGCGACTTCCTTCTTCCTCTTTTTTTTCTTCTTCTCTTGCCCCTATTCTTTCGGGCGTTGCCGCATGTGGCATTTTAAATTGGAAATTATCAGGGATATGTAAGACAATTATTATCCGTTGCCATTGTCAATTTGTCGTCGTATTATTTCCTTCGTAACCTCATAGGTACATGTATACGAGTCGAAAACAGGCTAAAATTCACATTCTCAGCGAGGCATGAACAAAACAATGCTAGCTATCATTGAGCGGGGCCATGGGATCACAAGCTAGCACCTTCCGTCCAGGTGCATTAACTGCATGTTAAACAATGGCTCGGCCACCATTAATGGAGAAGTTGGGAGTGAGGCAGCGGCTGGAGTTCAAAGAGCTCGCTTCGCGATGAGCCTGGTCGGCCGCCATTAATGGAGAAGTTGGGAGCGAGGCGGCAGGTGGAGGTCAAAGAGCTCGCTTCCCGGTGAGCCTGCATGGCAGACAGCTCGCACGGGTCCCATCGAGCCTGTGTGGCGGACTGCTCGCACGCGTCCCATCGAGCCTGCGCGGCGGACTACTCGCACGCGTCCCGTCGAGCCTGTGCGGTGGACTTCTCGCACTCGACCCGTCTAATCAAACAGCTGCACGCACGCCACCTAGTATGGTCAAATTTTTGCACAAAATACAAAGAGGACCAATAAACCAGGACCAAGGTAGTACTCTCCAATAAAAAGAGGGACACATGGCCGCACGTAAATGGTTAGTGGAACGCCCACGGTTCAAACAATACAACCGTTTGCGATATTAATGTGTCATCTATTTGTTCCAAAATGCCTACGTTGGCTATTAATGTGTGCGCCTTGTCTCAAATTGGACAATTTTTTTACCACGGCATATATGTGCCATATAATGACACTATGCCAAGTTTCATGAATTTCGGGTGAGTTTTGGATTTACGGGGATTTAAAAACCGAGATTCTCAATGTTTGAAGCCGAGCCAGGACGCCGAGATGTTTCTAATTCATTCCCATTTCTTGCATGGGACCTAAACATGCACCCAAGGACACATGTATGGTATTTGAATCCATTTTGGTGCACTAGAGCATGTGCTTGTAATTCAAAATAGAATTATGGGGATTAAATGCCTAGAAAACTCAATTAATGTATAAAAAGGCCAAACGAACCCTGAATAATTCCATATTTCAGCGCGAATCTCTTGTTGGTCTACGTTACTTGTAGAAAAAAATACACGGCGAGAAGAGGCAGCGACGATTGTCGTTTCGCCCACAAGCGTGACACGTTCCCTATCGGAACCACGAGGCTTCTTGCTAGAAGCTCTGGTTTGTAAGAGGGTTGTACCAAAACTTGCCCCAAATTGGACAAAAAATTTACCACGACATATATGTGACATGTCATGACACGATGCCAAGTTTCATGATTTTCGGGTGAGTTTTTGATTTACGGGGATTTAAAAACCGAGATTCTCAATATTTGAGGCCAAGCCTGTACGCCGAGATGTTTATAATTCATCCCCATTTCTAGCATGGGACCTAAACATACACCCAAGGACACATGTATAGTTTTTGAAGCCATTTTGGTGCACTGGAGCATGTGCTTGTAGTTCAAATTTGAATTATGTGCCTAGAAAACTCAATTAATATATGTATAAAAAGGCCAAAGGAACCCTAAATAATTCAATATCTCAGCGCGAATCTCCTGTTGGTCTATGTTGCCTGTAGAAGAAAAATACAAGGTGAGAAGAGGCAGCGATTGTCGTTTCGCCCACAGGGGTGACACGTTCCCTATTGGAACCACGAGGCTTCTTGCTAGAAGCTCCGGTTTGTAAGAGGCGTGTACCAAAACTTGCCCCAAATTGGACAATTTTTTTTACCATGGCATATATGTGCCATGTCATGACACGATGCCAAGTTTCATGAATTTCGGGTGAGTTTTGGATTTACCGGGATTTAAAAGCCGATATTATCAATGTTTGAGGCCGAGCCAGTACACCAAGATGTTTGTAATTCATACCCATTTCTTGCATGGGACCCAAACATGCACCCAAGGACACATGTATGGTTTTTGAAGCCATTTTGGTGCACTGGATCATGTGCTTGTAGTTCAAATTTGAATTATGGACATTAAATGCCTAGAAAATTCAATTAATGTATAAAAAGGCCAAACGAACCCTGAATAATTCCATATTTCAGCACAAATCTCCTATTGGTCTATGTTGCCCGTAGAAAAAAAAATACAAGGCGAGAAGAGGCACCGATTGTCGTTTCGCCCACAAGGGTGACACGTTCCCTATCGGAGGCTTCTTGCGAGAAGCTCCGGTTTGTAAGAGTCTTGTACCAAAACTTGCCCCAAATTGGTCAGTTTTTTTTACCATGGCATATACGTGCCATGTCATGACACCATGTAAAGTTTCATGAATTTCAGGTGAGTTTTGGATTTATGGGGATTTAAAAATGTGTCACCCCGGCTTAGAGAGACCGGAACACCCCGTATTCCAGCCCAGAGATCAAGTCTTCTGGAATACGGCATTGCTTGGCATAGAACAAATCAGCTCTTTATTATGAATAAACGGGGTACAAGGGTTCGATATTACAAAGGCACGGCGACACTTCACCTGCTAAGGTGGTTCTATGCTAGCAGCGGAACATCTCGAAGCGGAATAAACTCTAGCAGCGGAACAACAACGACGGTGATGAACTCCACTCCGCAGGGACTCTGGCTGGGACGTATCCTAGAGCGCAACCTCGGGATCCTCGACAAACAAGCAATCACGGCCTGACCTGCAATCTGGCATGACACGCCAGGTGAGTACTTTGAATGTACTCGCAAGCTCACAGCAACCAAAGCAATCAAGACATACAACAGCATGGCATTTACAGGTTAATTATCAATGATGAATACGATACTACTAGAACAACATGAGCATGGCAACAACATGAACATGGCAACAACATGAACATGGCAACAACATGAGCATGGCATGTACATATAATTCATGGGATGATACTAGCACTATCATGCAAGGGGTCGACGTTTAAGGTCTCATGGACCAACTTACTCTACTCGGAGGTTATCTCGTAACCACCAACTTACCATCGTGATCATCACACGATCACCTCAGGATCAACCAAGCTCGGTATCAACTATACCATCGTGATCAGTACATGACCACACGGAGCTTGATCTCTACCTGTGATCATCGCATGACCACATAAAGATCAACCAACTTCTTTCTTCATCGAACCGGGGTTGTTATTAGCCAAGTTATTATTTCTGTTGACCCATAGTGTGACTTACTACGAACTGTGTCCATGACCGAGGACGCGGCTATCGATAGATTATACACTCTGCAGAGGTTAGTACACTGTACCCACACGACGGAACTCATGGCCTCGTGCTCCCATTCGGGTGGACCAACGACGTTCCGACAAAACCAGTCTATTGCATGACACTCTCCCGGCCACTCCCGACAAACTCCCCTTTGGGCTATGTCCTGGGTTGCCCCTGATGTCAACTCGTGACATCCGCCACCTTTGTGGCTGCCACCGTTGTGGCCAAAACATAACATTGTCCCAAACGGGGACCTTGGATCCATACAACTTGGGCACTCAAGGCTTATGGTAGCCTACCTGATCAGGGTAGCGCGCACCCATAACCTTCCCTAGTTGGAGGTTCCGGCGAGAGGCATGGCAATAGACCGCATTAGGGCCTCCCCATCCAGGCAAGTGTGGTTGCACTGGTTAGCTCGATTCGGTGGCACCATGACTCAGCCAACAGATTTGTTCAAGTTCGATTAATGTCAGGTTCAACTTGAATAGTGATGAGCTGAGTCACAGTAAAACACATAATGAAATGACAATGTAGATGAGCATGACATCAGTGTAACCATGGATGGACAACATAATCATTTAACATCATAATGATAAATCATTTATGCTACGTGATGCAAATGAGCATGGCATAGCGATGATCATAACTATCACAAGTATTTTCATATCAAACCGTAACTACTCAAGTGAGCATAGCATTATCACTAGCATTGAAAATAATTACAAGAATAAAATATGATAAGAATATCCTTAGCAATTAATCATATCACTTACTAGATGAAAATGAACATGGCATAGGCATAGACATGGATTCACAAGCATATTCGAAGTATTCACAAAATCATTAAATGCGCAAACAATTATTAAATATTCAAGTGGAAACCATGGCTACTGCAATGCCATCATGCAAGTGGCTGTTGTGGCTTGCCTGGGGATGGAGGATACACCGGGGAGAAGTGCGGAGACACTCGCGGAAAAATCGCCGGAAAAGTTTCCCTCTCGGAAGGGGCTGAATAAGGGCAGGGGCAAAATGGTCATTTTTAGAGTGTGACAACATCATGAAAATGGTACCATCGGAACGGGCTCGACGAACTGAGATCGTGGGCTTTGGAATCACCTGATTCGGAGTTACGGTTGCCGAGTTACGGCCGTTCGTTCGATAGGCAGAAAAAGAATAAAAATCTGTTCTTTTCTGGCCTTAACGGGCGAACGTCCGCTATTTAAAGGTTTCGGCGGCGGCTGGAAAAAGAGAAAGCGCATTTGGATAAATACGTCTTCGATGTAATGAAAGCGTATTTTTGACAGAAGACTTAGCAGAATACGCTTTCAGTAAATGAAGACGTACTTTTCGGAAGTACGCTTCCACTTAAAAATACGCGGGCCCGGGGTCAACTCTTCTGTCCCGCCGACAGGTGGGGCCGAGAGGAGGCGGGGCCTACCGGACTGGGTCAACGCCTTCAACCTCCCGCTCGCCCGCTCCTGGCCGTGGACAGGGCCGACTCCGGCGAGGGTTGCCGGCCACTCCGGCCGCCTCCCGCTGCGCACGGCCTACCGGCGTGCTCGGGAGCTCACGCCGCATCCATCCCGGGGCAGCACGGGTCGCGAGGAGGTCGGAGTAGGGCGCGCCCTTGACGGCGGCGGACGACGACTTCGGGCGGAGTTGGGGCTTGCGGCCACGGGGTCCTGGCGACGGAACGAGGTGTTGGGGCGGCTAGTGGAGGTCTGGGAGGAGCTCTGGTGGGGAGAGGAGGAGGGGAGGGGCTCGGTCCGGCTCGAATTTAAGCGGTGGCCGGCGGTGAGGCTTCGGCCAGAGGAGGCACCAGAGCACTCCTCGAGCTCGATGGAGTGGCTCGGGAGGTCTAGAGGAGGGTGGTGAGGAGGTGGATGAGCTCGGGAGGCCTCGGGGTGGGCTATATATAGCCGGGCGGCGATGCCCTCGCCGGAAGCCGACGGGAGCTCGCGGTTGACGCTCTCTGGCACGACCGCGTGCACGAGCGCACGCGCGGAGGGGGAGAGAGGGCTTGGGGAGGTGTATTCGGTGCAAAGGTGCCGCGGGGAGGAAGAGGACAAGTGCAAAGCGACGACGGCCGCGGGCATTCCGGGACAGTGTGCTTGCCGGAGCGGAAAGAGGAGCTGAATTTTGGCATGTGGCAATAATTTGGATAGGAAAGAGTTCCCAAAATTTTTTAGGGCAATCAAGAAAAGATAAATAGCACTTCCTTCACAAAGTGCCATACTGGACAGAATAGGAAATGAATATTCCTGAATTATTTTTCGACTAGGCAAGGATGGATTTTGACATATTTGTGGAAGATATGATCCAAAGAATTTATGAGAATTTTGTGGGATTTTTAGGAATGACATAAATATAGGTTGCTTCACAACCTAGGGCAAACAGGTTTATTCCTTTAATAGAAAAAGGAATATTCCCAATAAAAAGAATTTGGGGTTGGGCTAAGATGGAAATGACATGGCCTTGGGATAGATTTGAGAATGACAAGCCACTAGGAAGTGGCAGGAGAGAAGATTTTCCAAGGTTTCAAGACCACATAGCCACGGAAAAAGGAACTCCAAATAAAAACATCGAGGAAATCCAAAAGAAAAAGAAAGGGCCAAAAATCGGGGTGTTACAAAAAAACGAGATTCTCAATGTTTGAGGCCGAGCCAGGACGCCGAGATGTTTGTAATTCATCCCCATTCCTTGCATGGGACCTAAACATGCACCCAAGGACACATATATGATTTTTCAACCCATTTTGGTGCACTGGAGCATGTATTTGTAGTTCAAATTTGAATTTTGCACATTAAATGGCTAGAAAACTTTATTATAATGTATAAAAAATGCCAAACGAACCCTGAATAATTTAAAGCAGTTCTGTTCAACCGTCTGGCACCAGTGGGTAAGCACTGTGCGCACGCGTCGTGCTAGCTCGCGCTTCCTTCTTTCCCAAGTTTTCCATATTAATGATGTTATATATGCAAACACGCTACCGTTTCCCGCCACTCCCCCAATCGGTTTCCCGCCACTCCCCCCAAATCGGTTTCCCGCCACTCCCCCCCCATCGGTTTCCCGCTGCCAGTGTTAGTGGGCATAGAAGGCTAGGCGGCGACACACCGGCCATACCGTAGTATACCATTCCAAGCATGCCAATCCGGCGAAGCGCTGCCGCCGTCATCAACCTCCTCGACGAGGAGAACGAGCCGGAGCAGGCCGGAGAGCCAGAACGGCCGTGCGCCGCCGAGCAAGAGCGGCAGCGCACCGCCGAGCGTGAGCGGTATCATCGTGCCCTAGTGCTTGAGCGGGCCAATGTCTACACATGTGTTCGTCGCCGCCCATGGAGCGGAGCAGAGCAAGAGTGGCAAAGCGCTGCCGTGCAAGAGCGGGAGAACGCCCCCGCGCATCAGGTACGGTGCGCCGCACTATCTGAGCGGAGCCGTGTAAGCATCTTGTTGGCTCAACCACTCGAGAGGCCGTTTCCAGGGCCGGTAAGCATCCCGATTCCCCGCCAGGAATGGGTAGACGCAGTCAGCGCCATAATTGCACCGGACGAAGTTCGCACTGCCAGAATCCGTCGCCACGACGCCAACGGGCTGGTCGATTGGCTCTTCGACCTCCTCGGCCCCCCAGGTGCCGCCAACGACGAAGCAGAGCAAAATACTCATCGTGGCTTGGAATCGACCGTCGCCGATGAAATATCCTGGGCGGAGATCGATATTGCAGTACAGCAGTTCCGCGAGTGTATCAGACGCGTGGACAAAAGCCTGTACCAATTCATGCTCAGCCAAGAGTTCCCGTAGGTTTAGGCCCTGTTTGTATCGGTTTTAGCCCAGTTTTCCGCAATTAACTGGGCAACTATCTTGTTCTTAATTAATGGAAAGGCAAAGCTTTTGCTTCTTCCGGCTAGTAGTTTTAAGTAGTTAAAAAATAATGTAAGTTTGAATGGAAGTGGTCCGGTATGTAAAGATTGCACACAGTTTATAAAAGCACAAACGTGTGTGATAGTAAGGAGTAGGTCCCACGCGGTGACCATCGGTAAATGCCTTAAACGCGAGGAGGCAACTCTTATCAGCAAGGGGTAGCTTCCCATCTGCTAGCCTAGTCGAATAGAATGCACAAGTTAAGCGAGCTTGGGGCTGGAGCAGTCTAAGGATGGGTGACCGGGTGGGAAGTTGCTATATCTCAAGCTTCATTTAAGCGCCATGATACGGTCATTACAGACATTTAGCATCTAAATGTGTCTGTAGTGACCTGTCATGTCGATTAAATAAATCTTGAGATACTTGTTTTGAAAATTTGGAGAATGATGTTTTTTGTTATTTGTTGTTTTTGAAAAATCAGAGAATGATCGAGATTGATCTGTGGGCTCGCCACGTTCTATCCTTTGACACACAACATTCAAGATTTGTGGGCCCGCACGTTCTATCCTTTGACCCACAATGTACTTATTTTGAAAATTTGGAGAATGATGTTTTTTGTTATTTGTTGTTTTGAAAAAATCGGAGAATGATCGAGATTGATCTGTGGGCCTGCCACGTTCTATCCTTTGACCCACCACGTTCGAGATCTGTGGGCCCGCACGTTCTATCCTTTGACCCACAACATACTTGTTTTGAAAATTTGTCTGTAGTGACCTGTCAACGTACGAGAAGGGTTTGACCATGACGGTTTCCTCTTGGTATAGGTCACGACATGTCAGACCAAATTTAGTTGGGGAACATTTGTTCGATTCCCTCCCACCGGCTCGAAGTTGGGGAACCGACATCATACGTAACGTGGCTTCCTCGGGGTATGGTGTTCGGTTTGTAATGCAGCTGGTGCCCCATCGAAGTTGTGCATTGGGGATTTGAACACATCACACACCACCCATATATATTTGGGTCGCATGCAAGGTACGTATAGGGTCTTCTGATCGACCCCATCTCCCATGTGCGGTTTTCAATGACACGCCTATCTGTGGGCCTGGTCTATATATATCATCCCTCTGGCCGACAACGAGGGGGTTTGGCCATGAATGGATTCCTCCTAGTTCGTGTTACCGCGGGTCATGGTGACATGTCCAAGCAAAGTTCGAGCTCATGCGTTCTCAGGATTCCCTCCCATGCGCTCGAAATGGTGGGTTGGATCGACACCCTACGTATGTCGACGTCGTCCTTAATTACTACCTACCTTTCATGGGGGTTGTCCATTTCGTGAGGTAGGTGCACATCAAAATTGGGTATTTAAAACACATCACCCTTCCAATGTACATCAATTTGGGCCCCATGCAGGTGGTGCTGGTTTTGTGTCCCCTCTCTCGTGCGGTTTACGGCCGAGCGGTCTATTATATCCCTTTTGACCGACAACAACAGTGGTTGTTTGGCCAAGATAGATTCACTTGGTCCGCCTTATGGTAGGTCATGCATGCATGTCCGACCAAAGTATGAGTACGTGCATGCGTCCCGCCGACACGAAGTGGGGGTGTGGCAGGCACCTAGCTACGACCTTAACCCGTCATTATAGATATCCAAGGGAGCTTTCCGGTTTGCGAGGGAGGTGCCACATCAAAGTTGTGCATTGTGTATATAAACATCACACCCTTTATTCCTGCATATATTTGGCCACTTCCAGGTGGTTGTTGTCTTTTGGCCCCTCTCACCCGATCTTCGACGACGCGCCTACCCGTGGGCCCACGCGTCAAAGTTGTGCATTGGGAATTTGAACATCACACACCACCCTTTTCATACATATATATTTGGGCCACGTGCTGTTGTGGTTGTCTTCTTACCCTCTCTCGTGTTTTTTTGTTGCCAAATGGTGCTAAACAAAATAGCAGACGCCTCGGATGAAAAACTGCGTGCGAACGTACGTGCAACGGACACGGGTGCACTGGCTTAACCGTGTGCGAAGCTCGTGCCCTGTAAAATCGCCACGACTTCGCAAGCGCCAGCAAGGGTGAAGGGTACTGTGTACAGGATATTTAGGATGAGAATTCCACGTATGCGTCTGAAAATTAGGACGAACCGTCTGCGATAAACCAGCTAGCTAGAAATCTCAAAAAAAGCTACCCGCCTTGAGCGATGCAAAAATTGGTGGTTCCGCGGCTTTTCCTTATTATCATACACAATTATTATGTTTGAACCGTGTGCGATCTGGTTGCTCCTGCCCCGCTTCATTTCCTTTACCCAAATTTTAGTTGCCGCGGTATTTCAACCATCGCCCTCACACCTCCACCACCGACCTCATAGTAAAATTCCAGTATCCGAGGCATTTGAACCTCTCCCTCATCCACCACCATCTCCACCCACCATTACTAAAATTTTCAGTAGCCGCGGCATATCTTCAAGCACCACCCACCCTAACCCCGACCCCCTCCACACTCTACAACCCCCCGCTCGAACCCTAGCTCACCGCCGCCACCGCCACCGACCCCTGCCGGTCTCCCCGTGCCTCCTAGCTTAGATAAGTTTAGGTTACCCACCGATTCCCATACCCTCGCCGCCCTGAGTTTTTAGTTGAGGCTTGCGGTGTCCCTCCCCCCCAGATCCCCATCCCCTACTCCAGAGAGTCGCAGCCTAAGCCCGACCACATATCCCGGGGAGCCCGAGGAGCGTACGTCCAAAAGGAGGTCTTTCATAGCCTCTCCGCCGGACGATGTCGGGGTGGCCGTTGTTCGTGTCGACCTGTCGATGCCGGAGGAACACCTCGCCGCGGAAGCCGACGAGGACGTTGACTACATCGCCATGGCGAAGGCTTCACGTCAGCGAGCTCACGTATTACTGAATCTCTGGACAGCCGGCTATGACATCAAGCTCGTTTACAGCGAAGGGTTAACGCGGGCCATGTCACAGGTTAAGTGGTCCATCCCCAACGCCTC
Source organism: Elymus sibiricus (assembly GCA_039707655.1). Lineage (NCBI taxonomy): Eukaryota > Viridiplantae > Streptophyta > Magnoliopsida > Poales > Poaceae > Elymus > Elymus sibiricus. The sequence goes on along the minus strand of CM077676.1, from coordinate 267,438,225 downwards.
TGGTTCAACCGCCGTCGATCTCTTCGAAGGCCCCGCCGCTTATCTCCTCCACCTCGCTGTCAAGGATTTGCGATCCTTGTACGCCATCGAGCCCATTATGTCATTTCTGAAGGACACGTTCTACGGCGGTGGCTTGGGATCCTCAGCTGCCAAGTCAGATCTCATTGACCACGACCACGCAAAGGGCACCCACTACGGCTCTTCCAAGGCGAGACAGCCCATCTGCGACATCAGGGATCGCACCCTGGGTCTGTGCTCTTCCAAATGGAAGGATCCCGTCCATGACAAGTGAGGCAATATCCTATAAGCAAATCTTACTTTTTCTAGCCAGCCAACTAGTACCCATTGTTGTAGTAGCTTTTGCCATGCGATGTTTTAACTATGCCATGTTTAATTATTTCAGTTATGCAAAAATGTAATGTTCAATATGGCTATCTGATGTTTAAGTATGAATTGTCCACTTCAGTTTCACGAATGGCTATATTTGGTTGTTTATAGTGAGTAGATGCCTTGTTTATCTGTATTTGGTTGTTAGGTTGGTTGGAGTGAGCATTTGCCCAGTTTTCAAGCAGATGCCCTGTTTATCTGTATTTGGTTGTTAGGTTGGTTGTAGTGAGCATTTGTCCTGTTTTCAAGCAGATGCCCTGTTTATCTGTATTTGCTTGTTAGGTTGGTTGGAGTGAGCCTTTGTCCAGTTTTCAAGCTGATGCTTGTTTATCTGTATTTGCTTGTTAGCTAGGTTGGTTGCAGTGAGCCTTTGTCCAGTTTTCAAGCAGGTGCCTTGTTTATCTGTATTTGTTTGTTAGGTTGGTTGCAGTGAGCCTCTGTCCAGTTTTCAATGGCTATATTAGGTTGTTATAGTGAGCATATATGCCTTGTTTATTTCAGTTATTCACAATGTGATGTTCATTACGTGCAAGTATGAACTGTGCAATTTGATTTCATCAATACCAGTTTGAACGGCTATATTTGGTTCCTGTTATGCCCGGTGAAGTTAACACATGCCCTTTATTTCAGTTTTACGCATTTATGCAGTGTGATGTTTAAACATGAGCTATGTTCTATTCATTTTCAACAGTACCAGTTTGAATTACAATATTTGGTCCATGTTAAGCCTGTTGTAGTTAACATTCCCTTCCATTTTTTATCTGCTTTAACATCATGCTAAAACCAACACATTCAAGCTGTCATTTTGAGATGTTGTTGTTTACCATGGCTATATTTGGTTGATGTTAAGCCCGTAGTACTTATCACGCCTTTCCATGTACTTACACAGGACAACAACGGGAGTGGCCAGCATTTTCCACCGAGGTTAGTTTCATCCCTCGGCTTATACTGCCTCCGTTCCATAATGTAGTGCATACAAATCCACGGCTGGACACTATTTAGCTTCTAATATTGACTTGTTGCTTGTTGGTACATATGTCCTAGGCAAAGATCCATGCCTCGACCCTTTTTGCATATGGGGCAATGAGATATTCATGAACCAGCATCAAGTGAGGAAACTGATAAGAATTATTAGCAAAAAGATACGACTGATGGCAATTAAATTATTTGTCTACGCTCTATCCAACACAACAGTGAGCTGTAGGATGGTAACTACGAACTCTGTAGCCTTCTCTTTTTACTGCCCATAATGAGTTGTTAGACAACAATGTCTGAATCTTTTTCGTTTGCAGTGGTTCCCAAAGCAGTTTACTCAAGATTACCTCGCAAAGTACATGATTGGTGGACATGCAATGAAGGTTAAAGTATTTCATCGAGACTACAATGAGCATCGAGAAGTCCTAATGAAGACAGTGAAGGATGGGCGGGCGGCCATCACAAGGGGTTGGCCTAGAGTCGTGCGCGCATTAGGCATGGAGGAGGGCACAATATGGGCATTCCGCTTCACCTTCTCCAGCAACCATAATGTCTTCCACCTCTCTCTTTATAGTCTTTAGTACAACTGTGGTTTATCATTCTTTCCTTGCTGCTTCTGTAGTTCTTCAGTACATGTACCTGTGCATCGAATTATTCATTCGTCCTTGAACTTGTATTTGTAATAAACATGGTTCAATGTGAAATAAGTGATTGCCTACTTTCATATTGAAAATCTGTTTCAATTTCAAATTCTGTGAATTTTAAATGCAGGGATTAAATTAGGGATAAATTATGATCTGCAGGCCATTACACTGCACACGGTTAGCGACAACAAAACGTTTGTGATGAACGTCAAGATCAGACACGTTTCTCAGATCAGTACGTGTGCGATGAAACTCTACTGCACACACGATCAGACAAAAAAACGTGTGAGATTAACAACAAGAACGCACACAGTTCCTTCTTAATAAATGTTTGTGAAAGTGACCTTATCTCACACGCTAGGCAATTATGAACTATTTATGATGTCGTGTGCATCGTAAACGTTTGCTCATAGAAGAACGCATGCGATAGGCCTTCATCCGACACGGGTAATACAGATGAATCATTTGGGACATTTTATACATCTCAAACGTTTATGTACATACAAATGTGTGGGATATTCAAGCTTCGCATACAATGTACAATTGTGAACTGTTTGTGATGGGGTGAGCATCGCAAACGTTGTAGCACATAATACCGAGTGCGATGGTAATGCGAGCACAAACGAGTAGCAAGGACGGAGTGTTTGGGAAAGATGCGGGCATCGCATACGCTTAGTTCTGCGAAACGTATACTTGCGTGCTCCCTATCGTGGACGGTTTCTGGGTCGTGTGGGAAGACCCCCCCCCCTATCGCACACACAGGCAAGGCGACGGTTTAAAACTCTGTCGCGGAAAGGGGTTAAAAACCGTTTGTATAGCAGCTCGTTGTACTAGTGACTATACGTGGACAGGCTGACAGCTGGGACCCACGAGGTCCATGGTCGCACGCAAGGAAGTGCCTCCTTATTACGCGGAAGAAAAATGATTCCACTCCCTGACAGCTGGGACCCACCAGCTACATCTTCGCACGCAAGGAAGCTCCTCCTTATTACATGAAAAAATGCTGCTGACACGTGGGTCCCGGTTGCTCGATCAGTTTTGTTGTTTTTTTTGTTGTTGTTGAGAGAGAGTAGGTTATCAACTGGGTTGTACGGTGTCTGTGGCCCGTCTAGCCCAGGATTTTATTTTATGTTTACAACATGACGAGCCCAGCTGTTTTTTTCTCGGTGAAAATGGCTAGTCCACCTCTTTTTTTCGTAGAATAGCCTACACATGCCGATTTCTTTTTCTCCGCCCTGCTGGGCTGCAAATCTTTCAAGACGACGGGGGATACATTCGACCTGCCCAGACAAAAAGGGCTGTAAATCTTATAAGTAATATGAAATGGGCTGTATATGTATAAAAACAAAGAAAATGGGCAATTAGTTTCAAATTGCAGATTTTCTTTTATTTTTTGATATGTTAATTTTAATTTTTAACATAATTTAAATATAATTTAAATTTAGTTTTTATCGGGCTCGAAATATCGGGATTAGAAATAGTTCAGAAATTTCAATGAAATATCGCTGAAATTTTTAATCCTATCCTTGCAAGAAAATGGTAAGGTATTCTAAAATATAATATGGGCTGCAATAAATTACGTAATAATTAGCAAATGGTCTCTAAATTTAGGCAAATAGCAAATGGGCTATATGCTGTCCGCCACAGATGTTATGCTAACTTGTGGGCCTACTAAGTTGACGCGTACGCAGGGCTTTGTCAACTTAAAGTCAACAAATGATTCTTGCAGCGGTGACCGTTGGATGCTAATCCAACGGCTGTGCTGCTTCTTCAATCTCTGATCTTCTTGCTCCAGCCGCCCAAACCAGCACCGGCAGGACCGCCTGCTCCTGCCTCCCGTGGCTGGCTGTGCTGCCGCGTAGGCCTCATCGCCCCACCCTACTCCCACCGCTGGCCAGGCCTTCCCTCTACTCACTCACATCCCCTGTTATTCTCCGTCGATGGCAGCCTCACACCGCAGCCGAACCAGTTAACCCTCGTACTCCCATCTGCGTGGGCATCCACTACCACGTCTTCCCCCGCTCCGCGTCGTTCCCTTCCTAGGCCTCGCCGTCGTCCACCGCCTTGGTGCTCTCAGCCCGGCGTAGTCAACGTGGTCAATGAACGACATCCATCGGAAGAGGACTGTACACGGTGAGCCTGACAGCTGGACCCACCAGCTACATCTTCGCATGCAAGGAAGAGCCTCCTTATTACGCGCTAAAAAATGATTCCTCCCCCTGACAGCTGGGACCCACCATTCGCACGCAAGGAAGTGCCTCCTTATCCTCCCTTACAGCTGGGACCCACCCGGTCGAAGCGTACGTAGCGTTGTCTGTCTGGTCGCGAACGTGTCCGTACATACTGGTCGATTGGTCTTTCTGCAACGATGAACTGTGGGCGTGTAAGGAGCGGCACGTGTCATAGTAGAGCCCCCGACATAGCAGTTTAGGCAGCCCCATCTAAATCGTGAACACGTACGTACAGCCACACAACAAAAAATACAGCCACATACGTACATATACGGGCGGGGTCTCGAACGCGTACTCGCGCATACGTACGGCTAGGACTCATGTACATGGAGAGAGGCAACGGACGGCAGCAATGGCCTCCTGTTCATCGGCAGCCAACCGGCTGGGTCAGAACGGAGGAAACAGTGCCATGTTCATCGGGGGCCAAGCGACTGGGTCGGAATGCGTCCTGTTCATCGGGAGCCAACCGACTTGGACGGAACAGCCGAAACGGGGTCCTGTTCATCGACTCGGGGTCTGGCGTACCGCAAAATGGAGGAAACGGCCTTCTGTTCGAGCGCCTATGGTCGAAACGTGGTCCTGTTCATCGGCTAGGGGTCTGGCATACCGCAAAACAGAGGAAACAGACTTCTGTTCGAGCACCTACGGTCGAAACGGGGTCCTGTTGATCGGGAGGGCTCTGGCGTACCGCAAAACGGAGGAAACAGACTTCTCCCCAACTGCCTACGGTCTAAATGGTGGTCCTGTTCATCGGGATGGGTGTGGCGTACCGCAAAACGGGACTCCACGGGCTACTGTTCATCCACGGTCGACCTCCCTCCAGCCTCCATCAGCTACTGTTCATCCACCGTCGACTTCCTCCAGCCTCCACCGGCTACTGTTCCTCCAGCCTCCATGGGGTCCTGTTCATCCACCCCCAACCAGCTGGCCTCCTCGGGGGTCCTGTTCATCCAGCGCCAACCACCTTCACACGGCCAGGGTACTGTTCATCCACAGCCAACCCACCGGCTGGGGTGGGGCGTACGAGCGGGCGGCAGCAACGGGAACTGTTCATCCACAGCCAACCAACCGGCTAGGTCAACTCACCATGTCTCGCGCAAGGGGCTCGATCGATGCGTCTCGACTCATTCTACGTATCGCGCACGCGGCAGCAACTGGCATTGTTCATCGAGAGGCAACCCAACCGGCTACGTCTCGCACGTACGGGGGCTCGACCGGCTTCAGTTAGCAGCGAAGGAATCGCTCAGGTTCAGTTAGCAGCGAAGGAATCGCTCGGGTTCAGTTAGCAGCGAAGGGCTCGATTGGCTTCAGTACGTAGCTAGTGCTATCGCTCGGGTTTAGTGAGCGAACGCCTCGCTCGGGTTCAGTTAGCGAACGCCTCGCACACACGCGCGCGTACGAGAGAAACGCGCAAACGACACTGCATCGCTCGGCCCCGACCACACACCGTAACCAGGAATTCCCTGAAAATTTCCTCGGCCTCACTTCCACCACTATTTTTTACGTCATGGACGGCCCAAAGAATGTCATCCGGTGCATCTCCGGCCCACCCAGGACGAAAAGCCCATTTTCTGTCATAATTTTTTGTCATAGAAGTAGGAGCCCACCACATCTATGATGATACGTGTTTTTGTCACAATTATTGTCATAGAAGTGTCACAACCATGACAGAAAAACTTTTCGTTCAGGCCATAATGTCACGGATGTGTCTTTTTTTTTGTAGTGTGCTATTGCTGAGCCGGCGACTGCTGCTGACGAGCCGGCGGCTGCTGTTGAGCCACACTGGGAGGGATGTTCTAAGTCAATTGGGGTATGACAGGTATTACGCCCGGCATTCCAGCACCAACCCCCAGGTTTGCCGGAGTAAACAGGTCACGCAGTGTGACATAACCGCGCCGGCTCGGGTGTCTCCTCCGGTGTACTGCCTCTGACTCATTCTAATGAAAACCAAGGTGAACTGCCTCTACCTTCAAACGTCTAGTTTCACTGAGGATATGGGCCTGTGTCTCCGCCATACATGCGTTCTCTGCATTGATATCCTCCTGAATCTTAGCCAGCTGCTCACGGCACTTTGTAATCTGTGCATTGCGTGCTTCTGCGTTCTCAGCAGTCACTGGCTCCGACAAGAGCGTCCCAAGGGTAGTCATCATCTCGGTAAGCGCCTGTGCTCCCATCTTCTAAGAGCCGGCAGCTGCTGAGCCGACCGCCGTGAGATTCTGTCCTGACGCAGCATTAGCCAGGTTACGATTCGTGGAGGGGTCTGTGATCAAACGTCCACCCTCATCATAATGAGGCTGGTTCTGGTTCCTTGCCATGTAGACCACCGCAAACCGAGTCGGCTCGTAAGACTCTGGGAAAGTCTCATCATCAGAGTAACCTCCCAACTTCTCATCGAACAGAGGAAGGATTGACTCGGTATCTACAACCGATGACTCGCCGTCAGAGTAGACAAGCGTGTCTCCACCAGACATGGAATTGTTCGCTAGATCCACTCCTTGCATGAAGCCGACGAAAGCATGGGTCCGGCCGGCTCTTGCCTGGCCGGGTTGAGCACGGCGTGCAGTCTCGACTGACCCGGCGACGTCGTCTGACTATGGTCCTGACCCGCCGATGGTGCCGATGAAGACGTGGATCTTGCCGAAGGGGACCCGGTATCCTGACTTGATCTAGTCGGCCTCGGGGCCCCAGCCTGCGTCGTTGATGTAGAGCTTCCCACGCCGGCTCTTCGTCATCTGACCGATCGCGTACCTCTCAATCCCTGGGAGAGCTCCCTCGAAGAACTCAACTCCACCGTGCGCTGGCCTCACGGTGGGCACCAACTGTCGTGGTTTTGTCACGGCAGATGTCCTTGTGAAAGGACTTAGTGGTGAGACCATCGCAACTAGGTGAAAGCTTGAACGGGGTTGATCGGAAATGAGAGACACGAGTTTACCCAGGTTCGGCTAAAAGCCTACTCCTGCTTGATTGATATTGTTGTGGATCTCGATTATAAGGGTGCGGATTCGCTAACCTAGCTCTCGAGAGATTGCAACTTAGTATTTCGGTCCTAGGAACTCCCCTTTATATAATAGGTTGAGTCCCTAGGTTTACAAAAGATTTCGGGTCGTACTCTTAACCCGTATCCTACTCTACCTCTTACTATCTTGCTTTCCAAGTTGTCCTTCCTCCTGGGCCTATCCGTGAGTTGGCCCAAAGAGTCCGTGAGAGCCGGCCTCCCGTCGGGTCTCGCTCTAGGCTTCTGGCCTATCTCGATCACCTTCATCATGACCCGATAGTGACGTGACCCACTGTGCCTCAAGGCTCAGGGCCGGGTCACGCTCATGCCAGGTCTCAACCGTGGGGAACATCCCCAACATTTGGTATGGATTTTTTGGAAAACCAAAAACAAGCAGAAAACAACAAGTGGCACTGGGCACTAGATTAATATGTTAGTCCATAAAAATAATATAAAAGTGCACTAAAACCATATAAAATTATTGTAAACATGGCATGAATACTTGATAAATTATAGATACATTGGAGACGTATCCAAAGGCCACATGCGGCAACGCCTGAAACACACAGGGGTAAAAGAAGAAGGAAGACGCAGGCGACGATCTGGGTCGCTGCTCTCTACTTAGTCTCCAACCACCTTCATGAAGGGTTGCTGGGCGCGGAGTTCCTCTATGTCCTTCTTCATCGCCTCCACGACCTTCATCTCCTCTCGCCTCTCCTCCGCCATCTTCGTCATTGCGTCCATGGCACAAGATTTCTCGAGGCAAGCGTCCATGATCTCGTTCATGTCCGCGAGATGTTGCTTGACATCAGCCACAGTTTCGTCCATCAGCAGGTCGCGCTTGATGCGGAGCTTCTCCATGTCCTCCCTAAGTTCTATGATGACGGCGGTCATCTTCTTCACCGAGGCACTGCTCTTCTCATGCAACTTCATCCAACCGGCGATCTCCTCCTTCAGCAGGCCGCGCTCGTTGCGGAGCTTTGCCTTGTCTTCTACAAGTTCCCGATGATGCCGGTCGCCTTCTTAACCGAGGCATTGCTCTCCTTCAGCATCTTCACCAAGCCGGCGATCACCTCCTTCTGCTTATTGAGCTCAGCGGGCATGTCATCACGGGCTAAGGACTTCAGCGCTGCCAGCTCAGCATGTTCGCCTCCATGGCGAATGTGCTTCTGAGAGCCCTCACATGCCCATGAGAGATCTTTCGAGGCTTTCGTGGCGTGGCAAGACCTCTCTGCTTTTTCCGCGGCGAATGCGCTTCTAAGAGCTGTCGGGGCCGCATTTCCGGGACACAATATCCCAGAAATTAACCCCTCGTGTCGTCACCAGCCCCAATATCAATTTACTGGTGGACACGTCCTTGATACAGAATTCCAAGCAATTACAAGAATTGGATACAAGACCATAAAGGTCTAATGATACAACAATGATTTCTAATAGTGGATGGCGGAACGGTTAGCGGATCTCCAATACTGGTGGTAGCTTCAATCCCACAGGAATGGCTGACCGGGATAACTCCTATCTCGCATGGCTGCTACCTTAGGCTCCTAGTCCGCATGGACGTCGTTGTAGTACTTCTCGTTGAAATCCTGACCTGGCCAATTAAATAGCTAGGGACAAGCCAGTGAGTACGTGGAATGTACTCGCCAACATTATGAACAAAAGATATACTGAATGTAATAGAGTGCATATGATCATGATGAATTAATTTATATTCATATGCTGACCGATATTAAAGCATGATATGATAAACATTAATACGGTGCAGAAGAATAAATATACTATTCTAGTAATAAACCAAGAAAATTAAATGGAACATCGGGCGCTGGACCGCCCGAGGAATTCCAAGAAAATGCCAAACGGGTGTCTGAAAGCGACGCCTCGAGAGGTCTTGAAAAGAAATGCCAAACGGGTGTCTAAAAGCGATGCCTTGAGAAGTCTTGAAAAGAAATGCCAAACGGGTGTCTAAAAGCGACGCCTCGAGAGGTCTTGAAAAGAAATGCCAAATGGGTGTCTAAAAGCGACGCCTCGAGAGGTCTTGAAAAGAAATGAGTATCCAGGTGGACTAGCCATCCCAAGTGATACTCAGAAAAAAATAGAAATGAGTATCCAGGTGGACTAGCCATCCCAAGTGATACCCAGAAAAATAGAAATGAGTATCCAGGTGGACTAGCCATCCCAAGTGATACTTAGAAAAGAAAATAAAACTGGGTATCCAGGTGGACTAGCCATCCCAAGTGATACTCAGTGATTTCACATAGAAGAAAAGGTTAGTCCACAATAATACTCATGTTAACAATAATATTCATGATAGCAATAATATTCATGATAGCATTAGTAATGGCAATAATTATCCTGCAAAAATGAATCATGATCAATTTAATTATTTCCTCCGGAGACCGACACTAAGACCGACAATTGACCAACCCAGACTATAGTCCTTAACCGCAGACACGGCTATTCGAATAGGTTTTAAAACTCTGCAGAGGATGTACTCTTTACCCACAAGTAAATGATTTCCTTAGTCAACACCGAGACGCTGACTAATTCCCATTATGGCATTTGGGTTGAAAACACACCTAACCAGCACACACCAGATTAACTTTCCGGATGCCAGGAATCACCCAAAGCATCGTTCAAGAAAAACTCTAAGACGGGGAGACCATCATCTCGAATAGCATGGGATCACTATTAATACGCGCGGATTACAAGGGGTGCCCCCCTCTCGGCCCAGCCAGATACACCCATGCCCCCTGACCCGATGACTGGCATTATAACCAGTACCTGGAAACCTTCATCGTGGCCTCTCTGTACGGTGTGTGCAGGGAAAGGGGTTAACAACTTACTGAACCGTACCCTACCTGTGGCAGGGACAAGTGGTAGCACGAATCAAGTATGGGGGTTACCGGTGACAAGACTCGATCTACAGTTGACTCAGGAGGCTTATGTTTCCTGCAGTGATTAGCATAGTATAGTTTTATCTCAACAGTAACACCAAAACAGGGCCACAGCCCGAGCATGTCCCAACATGCACAATAATCGAGGCATGAACATGCTCCGGCGTGATCACTCTCCTGCCGGTCACAGTGCAAGTTAGTTGTGACAAGCACCACAGTGCAAAGGTAGTTGTGACAAGCACCACAGTGCAAAGAAACCATGCCAACATTATGATCACATGCTTTCCTATAACCGAGACTACTAGGCATACTATATGCACGCGAATCTTGCCACGGTTAATTTCGGAATCAACCTATTCATGCAAATTACTACTAGCAAGCAAACAACCAAACTGTCATCATATCCAGTGTTCAAGAATGCTTGCCTTGAGCATGCAGAAGTGTTGGGTGCACTCCAAAAGTTTTGAAAATTCTCTTCCCTCCATTTTTCCTATTTTCAAAATATGAAATTACCACATAAAGCCAAAACAGTACTAAAAAGTTTTTTGGAAATTTTTGAAATAAATACTAAAATAAACTAGAGGAAAAATAAAGAATATCAGAAAAAGAATCAAATGATTTGGAGTACATATGATTTTCCTAGGGAATTTCTAAGCTGAGATAAATTAAGAAATGGACTATTTAATAGATCCAACAGAAACCAGGCTTAGGAAAAATGTTCACCCTAGCTGGATTAATAGAGCATGAATTTAGGAGTATGTAGAAATTTGAATCATCAAATTTGGTGTTAAAAATATTGCTATGGAATAATTTGAAAATAGCTGGAAAAGAAAAAGAAAAGGGGCATCAACCTGCTGGGCTGCGCCCTGGGCGCTGTTTAGCCACCTGGCGCCACTGGGCCAGGCCCAGTTGCTCGGCCGCGCGAAAAACCTGCCGATGTCGGAGGCGTATTGTTGGAAATACACTTTCCAGAGAAGGAAGCGTATTCATATGAATACGCCTCACTTACAGCCGCGGGCCGTGACCACCAGCCACTGACAGTGGGTCCCGCCTGTCGGGTTTGACCCTGGTCAAACCGACCTTCTCCCTTCTCTGACCGAGCGGAGGCGAGGCTCCCGGCGATCCTTGCCGGCGATTGGGGGCGCGGCGCCGGAAGGTGAGCACACCACCGTGCTCAGGGACTCCTGGAGATCCCGATGAGGTGCGGCACGGTCTCTGGAGTCCACCCAATCGTCAGCGGTGAGTTCTCCCGCGGAACTCCGGCGACGGCGAATTGGGGCTTCTGGTCATGGACTTCCTCAGACCAAATTGACAAGGGAAATCGAGAGGTAGCGGCTCCGTGGATCAACTGGTGCAATAAAACGGGGAGGGGAGGCCGTGGCTGGCTCGGAATCATCCGAGAGATGGCGGCGACCGAACTTGCCGGATTCGAAGAAGACGACCGTCCTCGGTCATTTGGCAGCACTGGACGGCTCGTGGAGGGAGGAGGAGAGGTTCTGATGACAAGGGTGAGCTCAGGGGAAGCTTTTATAGGTGGTAGAGGTCGGTTCGCGGTGAACAGAAGGTGGACACGGCAGCGGCAGCCATTAACGGCGCCGTTGAGGTGGTTATGGTCGGTGGCCGTGGTCGGTGAGGACGGCGGGGTGTCAGGTGGTTGGCAGTTAAGGAGGGGGCACACTGGCGGGGTCAGGTGGTTTGGGCGGTGCCGTGCCCGAGACAGCGGCACGAGCGACGGCCCTGGACGGTGGAGGGCGGCGCTAGAGGACGGGGGAGGGTGTCAGCAGGGCTCGGGGGCGGCGCGGGAGCCCAGAGGAAGATCAGAACGAGCGAGGGGAGCGGCAGAGAGAGCGGCAGGAGCCCGACGTGGTGCAATATGGGCGCTCTGGCCGCGCCCAGGACATGCACGTGGTGTGCTCGACCAAATGCCAGGGTGAATTAGGTTGATCTATTTGAGTTGATTTTTGGTAGGGTGACACTTACAAGGGTGGTAAGGTTACTGGACATACTGGTTTGGTCATATGCTCAAGTGCCCAATGCAAGTTCATAAGCTTGCAGATTTCTGCCATGCACATGAGCTGCTTGATGAAATGCTAGGGCCACCTAGGGATCTTTGTTGGCTATGAAATTTGGCAGGATCATGCTTCATTGCATGATAGTTGGGATGGTGAAGTTGGATGGATCAGAGGAGAAACTTGCAAGTGCAAGTTTTGTTGGATTTCAATTCTAGACAGAAACTTCAGGGAATTATTTGGTGATCTTAAATGATGCAAATGGAGTTGATCTTCTGGACTTAAAAGGTTTGGTTGGAAGGACTATATGGTGGAATAATTTCAGAATTTTTGGATCAAGAAAAATTGAGGTTGTAGTTATAACCCAATAATGGGACAGAATTGAAGAGATGATGTTTTGCTCAAAATTTTCAAAAGACCAAGTTAGGTTTTTGCATAAAAGTGATCTATAGGGATCACATGACCCCTCATAATTTTTGTGGAATTTTTAAAGAATTATTTAAAATGGCTGTAGTGCAACAGAGGCATTTCAAGTATTGAAAGTGCTATTAAAAGGGATTATTTTGGGCAAATTTTATTATGAAAATATTTCCTACTGTTATTTAAATTATAAATTAAATGATTTAAGAAAACTACCAAAGCCCACAATATTTTCCAAAAATTTCTATATGAAGGGAAGAATTTTGGAAAACAGAAAACAGGAAATACTCTGAAATTAATAAAAGACCTAGTATAATTCAAAAAATTTAATTCTGGCCAAATTTTACTTAATAAAAATGTGGTTGACTTTTTGGGGTGTTACAAGAGCCCTCGCCTGCCGGTGTGAGATCTTTCGAGGCCTCCGCGGTGCAGCGAGGCCTCTCTTTTTTCCGCGGCCTTGGTCGTCGCTCCCTGGTTATTTCTCGACCCAGAACTCTTCCCACGGGCCATGGCAGACGCAAGGAACAATGAACAAGAAAGACTTGTTTTTCTTATGAGGAGGAATGTGCAGTAATTTTTTAGTAGGTAGTTTTTATAACCTAGTAATAAGCTGCAAAGTGGGAACACGGTTAGGTTTGATCGGTGTGAACAGGTTTGCAATTAATTATAGCTTGGTAATTTGGAATGTGACGGGAAAGAAGCTCAAAAATTATTGATGGTTTTGGTTTCGAAGCCCGAAATGGTTCCCGATGAGTTTTTTGGAACACAAATTTCAAGTACTGCTCACATGCGATCGCACATGTCAGTGATGTAACAGGTCGTACATGTCAGTGATGTACCAAGCCGATGCGCGTCCCTTCGGTGAGCCGCGGGTCGGATCGACCATCTATTGGTGTGACGCGAACGCGACAGGCTGTAAGTGTACTGCCTAACTTGTAAAGTGTAACACTTGGGGTGGCTCGTTGACGAGACCGTCTCGGATGCGTACGTGGCGGAGCCGGACGCCCACCAACCTCTCATGGCGATAGCGAGGAGCCCGCTGCTGGCTATTTCTATGATCAGTTTTGAAAATTTCAACCGTTCATGTGTGACGTGATATTAGCCGTTGATAGATGTTGATCCAATGGTCTAGGTGGCTGGGATTCACATATAAAGTAACCTAATTGTACCCAACTATCTCTACATTCTTCTGGAACTATCAGCACGTTAGTGTGATCAATCCAGACAAGAAGCTCGCAACAACACCTCCACATGTGCCACGTGGCCTAAGGGGTGCCCCCACACCATTTTAATCATCGTATAATGACTAAAAAAAGAGAGACATCACCCGAAACAAGATCTTGGCCGTATTGTGTTTCCTACGAAGTTGTGCTGTGCAATTGGAATTTCAACTTACGTGCTTTGCACATACTGGAAGTACTAGCTAGTGCCACATCATCTAAAGCCTTGCTACACACACTCTTATTATAGAAATGTGCTCCACCGTGTACCTGCGCGTGTGTATGAGGGAAGGAGTGCATGCGTGCACCTCTTCTCTTTCGTACACCTAGTGCGTGTGTCTGAGGGGGAGAGAGAGAGATGGTGTGTGCAAGAAATCATGGGAGATTCCTGAACTTATGCGCGCGTGTGTGCGTGGGAAATAGAGAGGGAATATGTGTCAATGCAATGTGTGTGAAAGAGAGGCCTAGATACATGTATGTATGTGCAGGGGGCGATATACGAGAATAGAGGGGGGGGTCGTTTGCGCGAGATATAGATAGAGACAGATAGAGGGAAGAACTGTATGAGCGTACAAGCGCTAGGAGGGGGGGTGCTGGAAGATGGTGCGAGAGGCGAACTAGACAGAGACTGGGAAGGAGTGTACAAGTGCGAGGTTGATAAAGAGAGGGGGCCGGCGAGAACGTGTGTGTTTGCGCGCGTGTGAGAGATAAAGCGAATGGCATGGATTATGAGAGGGTAGAGGGACAATGCATGTGTGGTAGGCAGTCGTATGTAGAGAGGTAGATCGATTGATGCGTACGTGGGAAAGAGGGGGAGACCTCACTAGAGATATAGATCAGTCGGTTTGTATGGGAAAATAGGTAGAGATCGACCTAGCGCTATATAAAGGGAAATCGATCGATGCACGTATATATGTGTGAGAGAAAAGGAAGGTCCGGAGTGACGAAGAGAGGGAGAGGTGTGTGTGGGGGGGGGGGTGGGGTGGGTGCAGCTAGCTAGCTATGAGATGGTGCGAGAGTCCTACCACTAGTACCGTTACGTCCTATACAAACGGTTTTTACCCCCTTTCTACGACAGAGTTTTAAACTGTCTCCTTGCCTGTGTGTGCGATAGGGGGGGGGGGTACATCCCACACGATCCAGAAAACGTCTGCGATAGGGCGAGCCGCTGCTGACGGTTTCCTAAAGTAATCGTATGAGAAGTCACAGACTATCCCACACGTTAGACACCGACGTTATGTTTGTGATCCGCGAGACATCCGAAACGATTACGCAGATATACTCGTGTGCAAAAAGTTGATGTCACAAACATTTATTTCTACCGATCTGTTTGCGATAGGTACATTATCACACACAGTTAAAAACTGTAAAATGTGTGCGGTGCCTCTACTATCGCCAACGTGTCCATTTCATAAGTGTGTGTGATAGGTATTCCTATCACACACACGCTCCATATGTTAACCGTCTTCTTTTTGTCCGATATTACACATGCATATAGGTTTGAAACATTTGTGGTATTACCATGAATCGCACACGCATATGGTATGGAAATGTGTGTGGTGCTGCTGGCAATCCCTAATGCATATGAGATGGAACCGTGTGTGGTACCGCTGAGAATCGCACACGTTTTCCGTCAAAGAATCATGTGTACTGTATTTTTGCATCGCACACGCTATTTTCTTGCTAACCGTGTGTACAGTATTTTATTCCCTACTGTTTAATTTTATTATTTCCTGTAATTTGTTATTCAAATTGGAAATATCAAATATTGAATTATGAAGTGTGGAATTCAAATATTTCACATCCATCATACATATCCTATTCACAATGGTTCAACAAACAATCCATAAATCAAAATTTCAGTACAATATGCTCAATAATTACAGAATTAGGCAGCAAATTAACTATGATGAACCATAATATTTAAAGGCGGTAAAGGTGAAGAGAGAATTGTAAATCATTTTGGCTGCCGATGGTGTTGAAGAAGCGGAATGCCCATAATGTGCCCTCCTCCATGCCAAAGGCGCGCACAACTTTTGTCCAACCCCTTGTGATGATCGCCTGCCCATCCTTCACTGCCTTCAGGAAGACTTCTGGACCATTATCATGGTAGTATGAATTATATACTTTAACCTTAGTTGCCTCCACTCTGGTCATGTAGTTTGCAAGGTAATCATGAGTAAATTGCTTCGGAAACCACTGAAAAGAGAAAACTTTCAGATATTCATGTCTAATAGAGTAACTCATTGTGGGCAGGGAAAAAAGGCAGCAGATTACTTATCATCCTAAAGTTCACTGTTGTCTTGGATAAAGCATAAATAAAGAGTTTAATTCCCATCACCCGTCTCTTTCGCCTAACAATCTTTCTTAGCTTCCTCACTTGACGCTTGTTCATGAATATCTCATTGCCCCATACGCAAAAGGGGTCGAAGCGTGGATCAGTACCGCTGATATATGTACCTACAAGCAACCAGTAAATGTTAGAAGCTAAACTGCAATTGCACAAATGATGTACAATACTATAAGACATGAGATGGAACTAACCTCGATGGTAAACAACAGCATCGCCCATTGTGGCCCTGCATAAGTACATAGAAAGGCATGTTAACTACAACAGGGTTAACATCCACCAAAAATAGCAAATGGTCCAGTGATATCTGCATTGCGAAGAGTCGCACGGTAGCAAAAGGACAGAGTAAAAATTGTACACGTGTAGTTGATTAAATCACTCACGGACGATCGTCATGATACGTGTGCGATTAGTAACACACACGGTATGCCACAACAACCGTGTTTTTTGTGATCTTCTAATAATTATTATATCTATTAGCATCTACAGCCACAACCCGCAAATTCAAAAATATCTTTCATTGTAGTAGGGCTATCAACGTACATGAACGAGGCGAAGTTTACACTCGATGATCAATCACCAGTTTATAAAATGCAATCAAGTGTCAACCTGCGTCGCTCACACAACATGAATTGATCGGCCTATGCAACAAGAGAGGAGCTTGTTGCCATCCACCGGCGCGGCTATTTAAGCCGGTCTGAGTCCGCCTCGCGTGGCGAGGTGGGACTAAAAACCAGCTCTAGCGAGCACGTCTACGACGCGCGCGCCGGAGCAGAAGCATGTTGTGCAGAGATGAGAGTGGAAGGAGCTTCGGGTGGCTGCGGGTCGGACCGCTGTGACCCGGTTGGGTCAACTTTTTTTGACCGGGCACTGATCAGGCGGACGTTGTGGACGTTTAGGAAGGAAATAAGGCCGGGGTCCGGTTCTAAAACTTCAGTGAACACATGCTAAGCAACACTCAAAGACATGCACACACTAACTACTTCTCGCATGCTTGCCGGATGCCATCGTTCTCTTTATCATCCTTGTGGGCGGTAGCCTACCGTGCTTGGATCTCTGCCCAGCTCTCCTCAGCGCCGCGGTAGCTACCGCCACGACCATGCCCCCGCC
This sequence comes from Elymus sibiricus, assembly GCA_039707655.1. NCBI lineage: Eukaryota > Viridiplantae > Streptophyta > Magnoliopsida > Poales > Poaceae > Elymus > Elymus sibiricus. The sequence goes on along the minus strand of CM077676.1, from coordinate 267,420,990 downwards.
CTGAATGATCTGATTGAGGAGGTGGCTCCCGAGGTCATGCAACCGTTCTAGAGGCCGTGGTCGGACAGAATCCCTGCCCCTGGGCCCTGGCCAACGACAGGTCGAGCGTCGATGTCCATCACAGATTGAAGGAGGCGCCGCCGATGATGGTCGTCTTATGCTCCAGCAGCGCCGCCGATCGGGTCCCCGAGATGTTGCTGCCGCTGTAGAGTTGGCGCGGTGCCGCTCATGGCCGTGGCGTCGTGTTTGTGGTGATGGTGAATTGAGGGGATGGCCGCCCGCCCAAGCATATCCATCTATTGCCGCACCTCCATCTTCCACCAACGCTTTATCTCAGTTCGCCGCCGCTGTTCATCCGCATGGCCCAGGACATACACGTCGTCACCATCCTTCCTCCCCCGGTTGGGGAAGCAACCACTGTCAGTCCTTTGTGCAGCCCAATGCACAAGCAAACCGCCTCCACCAATGGTACTCTGCACAGGCAAGGATGTACAAGTTGTTGCTGTCGTTCCTCTACATGCTAGTGACTCTCACGTTGTTGTTCATTCGCTTTTTGGACTCACACTTCATTACCCTTGCCCCTGCCCAACTGGAGCAATTCATTTTGGAATGTTCTCTCTGATGCTATATGTAGGGTATCTTAAGTTCACAAGGCATTATCGATTTGTTTTACTAGCTTTCGTAACTTGATCTATTCTTCAATGTGCAGACTACCGCTATACTCAACACCCATTAGAATCTTCAAACAAATGTGGAGATGAAAAATACTCCAAGTAGTTCCGAGTGGAGATCATTTGATATGCATTATGTTGTTGCAGTGCATGGCTCCAAAAGGTACTGTTGAAACCAACTGGTCTGAACCATGAAAGACGGTAAGATTATGTATCTCTATTTTATATATGCTGGATGCACTATTCGTAACAGCTCTCGCTGTCTATTGAAGCTTCAGGAAACATACTTTGGAATAAATAATTGAAGGATGGTCAAAACTTCTCACTTCTAAGATCTTGTGATGTCTATGTAGCCATCATATTTGAGACCGTGGCATTGTGGCCTTTAAATTTGGACTGCTTATCAGTTCTATGCAATTATTGATCACTTCTGTGTATAATAACACATTGATATTCAGTGTTTAAGTTTTGGGACCAACCTACAGAGTGTTTAAGAGAAAATTCTGTTTGCTGTATTGAATTTTCACCTTTTACTTTTGGTCGGTTTGCTCATAATTTCTCTTAGCAAAATTGTCCGATGGTAACGATGCAAGTAGCATACAAGATTATTAATCTTGCCCTGCACATCTTACTGCACCTGTTGAGTCATGACATTGATTAACCGGACTGCCTAAGTTTATATTGCTATCTTGATAATTCCACTGCCACCCTTTAACCCTTAATTGTATTTTAAGATTTTACTTACATTTGTAGTAGATTGCACTGAGCTTATTTTAGCATTGCTTAATCTTTCACATGGATATTCGTCACTAGCTGTTGCATTAGCACTTCCTGAATTAGGTCGTTTGGTTGCTTGTGTAAGGGATGAAAGGTGTCTAGAAGTTGCCAAGAGATACTATCAGCTTGCTGGGGTTGAACACAAGGTGATTATTTTCAGCCTCTTGCTCGATATGATCAGTTGGTGGTAACAACTTAACTACATCATTCTATATATTTGTAGTTTACTTCATGGTCCGTAGCTAGAAATTTTCAGTTAATTGCATGTAATTTTCAGTAGGTTGGATAACATATTTTTGGTTTTAAGGTTAAATTCCTTAGCCATTTAGATAATGGATGGAAAATCATAAGTAGAGAGGACAACAAAACCTTCTTTTTAGTTTCACTTCTCCCTCCTTTATTCATTATTATTTATTTTCCACTCCTATGTTATTAGAGTTATTGCCGAAAAAGGGTTTCCCCCCGCTTTGTATTCCAAAGCAACCAACACCGAACACATAGCATTGCTGGGGCGAGCAGCACATCAAGCCCAAAAGAAAAAGAAGAAGAAACAAATGCCAACAACGGCAGTTCGACAAAGCGCGGATGACCCGCCACCGCTGCGCCCTCCGGAAACAAACCACCACAGCCCGAGGCTCCGATCCGCCGCGTACCAAGCAGCACCTCCAAGAAGGGATGCGACGCCGACGACGCTGCTGCCCGGACGAGTCCTAGGGTTTCCCCCGGCACGCGGAGAGAAGTGGGGGATGGATACCACCGACACCCTCCAGGAAGGAATGGTGGCACCCGCCGGTGTCACCGCATCGGAGCCGGACGAACCGGCAAGGATTTCTCCCGCACTCCAAACCCCACCGCCCAACCGGAGCCGACCGGCCAAACCACCGCCCAACACCATGCGCCATCGCGGTTGCGCCGCCACCCACGCTGTCTCACTGCGAACACCAACACGAGGCCAAGAAGACCGGAGAGAAGAGCCAAGCGACGGGAGCAGCAGCACCGAAGCCGAGCGGGAGGGAACCACCTCCACCGCCGTCGTGCGAGAGGCCCGTGCCTCCGGCACCGTCGCGGTCGCCGTCCGGACCCGGCAGCAGGGCATACCAGGCCACCCCTGGCCCGGCCAGGCCCGAAACGGGCCCGCTAAGCCCCGCCGGCCACGCTGCAGCAGGCCGGCGTCGGCGCCGCCAGCACCCAGCCGCTCATCACCGCTCCCCCGCCTCCCGGAAGGCACGCCGCAGACCCGCCCAGCCGCCGGCCCGCCCAGGCCCAGATGGGGCCCGAAGGGCCCATATCTGGGCCGAGCGGCCGCCCCCAGGTCGCGCCACCCCGCCGCCAACGACGACGCCGCCGCCCAGCCGCCCGCCCGCGCCGCGCCAGGGAACCCCGCCTCCACGCAGACCGTCGCCGCCTAGGAGCACCCCCCGGTGCAGCTCCGTCCCACGCCGGAGAGCCACCGGGAGGGGAAGGTCAGGGGGCCGCCGCCACCAGCGTTCCCGGGGCCAGGCCGGCCGCGGGCGCCGGCGACGGCGGCGGGGAGGGAGGGGATAGGGGGGGCTGGTGGAAGGGAAGGGCGACGCGCGGCCGGTCGCCCGCGGGGGCGACGCGGTCGCGAGAGGGAGGAGCGTCCTTGATCTTTCACACACCAGCGTCACAACTCTTCCCTATTAGAGTTATTTAACATTGTACGGACTGATGTAGCTATAGTTTCTGAAATTACGATCACCAACATATGATACATCACATTCGTTCCATAGGTAGGTGTAGCGTTAACCAATAATAATTGCCTCCTTTTTTTTCCACCAGTATGCAAGTACTAATCTGTAGTCTTGTACGCTATATTCTGTGCTTGCATGTCTAAAAATTGCTTAGGTGGATGTATAGTTAATAACACAATGAAATCAGCTAGCTTTGCATTATATCATGAAATCAGCTAGCTTTGCATTATATCATCATTTAACAATAAAATTTCTAGTTTGGCCTCAAGCATTTACATGCATTACATGGTACATACTTGTACACGTGTCACTCCATCTCAATATATAATACAACAGAGCTATTTATTTATCAGGATGCCATTGGCTTCGGCAACCTCTTCGCAATTTACTGTCCCATGAACAAAATATTATTAGGCGTGTGTTGACGACAATAATTCAGTACAGATATGAAGCGCAACGACAAGTTAACATAAGAGAAGATGAAAACATACAGGTCGTATTGTTTGCCGAGAATCAGTTGAGAATGAGAATATCCAAATGGGATGGTTATGGATTGACAGTGCTGATCTAATGCAGTTTCTTTCCATGTGATGATTGATCATAAGAAACTTAAAAAATTAAGTAACTCAAAGGTTTGATGCTTCCAGGTTATTAGCCTGATTATTTTGCAAGAATATAATTAGCAATTATCAGTTTGTTGGTAGGGTTTGTTATGTTGCTAGCTTTACTCGTTTTTGTTCCTCTTATGCATTATGTGAAACCAAATAGCCTACTCGCAGGGTATACCTTAAATTCTTGATTTATATTATCACATATTTTTTGCTGACGTCTACATGAATAACATACTGTTCTTCTCTGCATACTCTTGTGCCTCCTTCAGAAAAGGTACAATATCATCAAAATTATTTGTAGCACATTAAGTATTTATCCCAACTTCACGGTGAAGTGTAAAATATTACCTGAGAAGTTACACTTCGACTTTCAATGTTGTTGAGCAGAAAATGTTAAAATAGAAAATGATGATCTCCAATAGAAGTAAATCGCTTTTGCTCTATCTTTGGTCTTTCTATTCCGATATCTGAAAGGAACGGGATGATATACGTATGTTGGTTGTTTGTGATTTTCCTGCTGGTGAAGAGGATGTGGGGAGAGATAAACTACAGGGGCCATGTGATGCAGAAGGAACGGAGTCGGATCAGGCAAGGTGCGTTTTGACTTCACGGCCCCTAACGCAGCAGCGACTCCCTAAACTCTCCCAGCAGCACGACGCCATCCCCAACACGCATATCACAGTTGGGCCATGGGAACCAATATCCATTTAATTTTCCTTCATAATCTTATAAAAAAAGTTAGACAGTAAAAGTTTACGCAAAATACAAAACACACACACAAAATCTACCAGCGAAGCATGCACAACCCCACCACGTCACCCTCTTCTTGTACCTCGTTGACCGTTCCAAAACCTTCTCCTCTCGTCGGACCGACAGTGCGGAGGCGGGCGTTCGGGTTGCAGCATTGGCATGCTTTGATGGCGCGATGGAGTCCTGGGGCGCCTGTTGGCGACGCGTCGGCTACGTGAATCAGGATCTGGTGGGGTATGCTAGACGGAGTCCTGTCGGTCCCTTCCGGCTCTGACACCTGGACTACGGGGGGCGGCGCGGGATGGTGTCCTAGGTGAGATTTCTTGGCTTCAGGTGGTGGTCGTCCTGGTTCCCTCGTTGGTGTGCGGGCGACCGTTGGTGGCCTCGCGTGGATCTGAGTCGGCTGCTGTGGTGGGGCGACACAGGGGTGTACAGTGGGGAGGTTGTCTGGAGGCATGGCAGGCTCCGACGATGGTTGAGCCACCCATCGCTGATGCGGGGTCGTCAGTCATGGATGCGATCTGCTCCTCCCCCCTTTCCTCTGCCAAGTGCTTGCTGACTCAGATCTGATGATGTTCGTGGCAGGGTGGTTGTTGGTGGCTCTGTGAGTTGGGGGATGTCGGTCAGACCACAGTTGGGCCTTTGGATGATCTTGGGGTTGTTTGGATGCAGTGGGGCGACCCTGGCGTCGAGGGACGCGGTGTTCGTGGGCGGAGCGTGCGTCTCGGGTGCGGCTGGCCACCATGGCCATGTGGGTGGCATGGTCATTGATGTTTAGCATAGCACGGCGTTGGTGCTACATCTTCTTTGGCATCTGGCGGTACCCTAGGTCGGCGGAGGTATGTGAGCGTTGGGGTGCATAACATGCCCTATTTTTTCAGGCTGACGGCAACGGTGTTCGCGTGCGTTGTTACCTTCTTGAAGGCTCCGTCACGGTCGCTCCCTATCCTTCGTGTTGCTCAGGGTGAAAACTTGCTCCTCAGGATCGGGCGGTGGCGGCACTCTGGTGGCGCATTTTTTGTTTAGGCACCGGTTTGAAGTACATGCTTCGATGGTGTCCGGCTTCACCTCTTCGCGGTGCCTAGCTCATGGTGGAAGTCTCTGTCGACTCCAAGTGGTTCTTTTTGGTTAATTTGTAGTGTGCTTGGTGATCGATTGGGGGGTGTTGCCATTCCTCGACAACCTTGTATCTTTTCTAGGGTGTGTGTGTTGTGTGTGGTGGTGGTGTGTTGTACGCACTTGCGTGTGTTGGTCATTGCTTTATATATGAAACATGATGAGAGCGTCTTTCAGAAAATCCATTTGTTGGCCTGTGGCAACGCATGGGCAGTCTACTAGTATATATAGGTGGAGGGAGGGGTAGGACGACTTGGAGGAGGGAAAACCCTCCCTTGGGTCGTGACCAAGTAGGTGGAGTCCTTCTCCACCTCCCCTGCGCCCCCGTTAGCTTCTCCAATAAGCTAAAATGGGGGCGCCATCCCTACATGGGCCTTCAAGGCCAATTAGCTCTCCACTAATAGGGCAATTGATATTTCCCTTAGCCCATTGACTCTAAATAAATTCTAGGAGCCTCTCAATCAATATTAGAACCTTCTATTATTTATATTAAGTCCCCGGAAAAAATTTCTGCCTATATATCATTTTCCAGTATTACCCGGTATTCCCCGAAACACTTCCGGTAACCACGAAACGCTTTCGGTTTCTCTCGAAACTATTTCTTATGTTCCAAAACTATTATGAGAATATTTTCTCATAACTCTCACTCCACTAGCACTCAACAGACCCTGATTCCCTTAAGCTTGTGACCCTGTAGGTTCGGTAAAACATTGACATAAACAAAACTCGTTTCGTTCAATGACCAATAACGGAACCGTGGACATCCATATTTATCCATATGAATACACGAATGATATTCGAGTGAACCTTTTGGTTATCATGTGCTATTCCCTTTGCTTCGCGATACTTTACAAAACCCGAGGTGAGATATATCGGTATCCTCTTGAGTCATTCTCATGCTCACTATACCGGTCTCCTCGTTACCGGTTTTGTTCTTCTTTCTCGTTGACATGTTTCGGCATCCCTGTGACCTAGTCACATGTGTCTGGCCAGACGATGATGGATGTCATCACACCGAGAGGGCCCTAAGAATATCTCTCCATCGTTGGAGGAGCAAATCCCACTCTTGAGCTATCTAGCCCCTTGTAAAACTTTTTGATGAACCTGTAAGTTCTCGTTGTGATCACCGTGTTACAGATGACGTTTGAGCAACCCCAAAGTCCATCATACGGTAAGAAGTGACTACGGTACTCTCATGGTCTAAGGAACTATAGCATGCGTTTAACTATCCATGTTATAACGATTGACTTGTGACGATTGTATCTCAAAGTATAACAAACAAGTTTGGGTCAATTCAATATGATCGTTCTTCCAACGTCATATTAATTCTCAAAGTTTTTTTAGGAATATCGTTACACTTAACGATATCTTAAGATCCAGAAAGCATGATCACAAACAACACTTGAGCTAGTCTTAGAGGTGAGACTAGGAATCCGGTTTTACCGTTTATCATTCCACACATCCATATGAGTTTTCCACTGAATCACGTATTCCAGCATAATAACAGTTATAGCATAGAGTATAAACACTTAATTATAAACATGGAAATATAATAATACAATATTATTGCCTCTAGGACATATTTTCAACAGACTCCCACTTGGACTAGAGTCAATAATCTAGTTAGCACATTTTTCTTCTGCACCAGTGACAATCGGGTGTTAGTTCATGCTTTGCTTGTGGTATAGCCTCCTGACGGGGTCCTGTACCGGGGGTGGCTAACGCCCAGGAGCCCGGTCTCATCGTTAACCACAGGGGGCCCGCCAGGCCCAAGATGACGAGGAAACCCTAGGAGGTAGAATGACCTTCTTGATTCTAAAGACTAGAGGGCGGCAGCACCCAGATTACATCTACCTTGTAAAACCCTAGACCTCTCCTGTCTATATAAAGGGAGGTCTAGGGCTCCCATTGATCATCCATCCTTAGATAGGAGAACTCTCGGTAGCAATCTCATACACCATTGTAACCCCTCGCACGAGGTATCCCTCCATTATGAATCATCAAAACTAGCAGGATGTAGGGTATTACTCTCCGGAGGCCCGAACCTAGATAAACCCCTCATGTGACCTCCGATCCATGACTTACAGCTGCGCTTGGACCCCTACCGAGGGATCTGATGGGAATTTTCTCCGTCAGTTGGCGCGCCAGGCACGGGTAGCGCCGGCTGGAGACCGATCATGGGTCGGATCTTCTTCCGTCTTCGGCGGCTTACCGCCGGGGGAAAGCTTAACCTTCGGTTCCCTGACGTTCACCACCGACGTGGCAGGCCGGGTCGACATCAACTCACCGGCCTGCGAAACGGAGACCGCGCCAGCTATCCAGTTGGTTGCAATGGTCTGCGGTAGCTGTCGTCTCACCCAGGCATTGGAGGATTGCCTCGTCGCCCCGACCCAGACACACGCGAAGTCACCAACACGACCGGTGTCACCCCGGCCTCGGACGACGAGGAGGGCGACGCGTCCCCGATCCGTCTCACTAACGAGGATGAAAACGCCGGCCTCCCTCCCTTCCGCGAGGTCACATACTCTGACCTTTGGGGGGAAACGGGGTCCTCCACAGGCTCTGGTACCAACGTCTCCACCAACGAGGAGACGTCTCAGTCTGAGGCCCCCCAGGCGATCTTCCTCCACCAGGTCATGATGACGGAGCCAACCACGAATGCGTCACGCACGACGGACGCGATGGAGGCCACAACCTCTGAGCCTCCGGCATCGGGGCCGATAGCTACCACGACGCAGCCACAGGCCGACCTAGTGCTGACATCTCAACCACGGATAAGCACAGGCCTCCATCTGAGCACCACGGCAGGCCTTTCCACCGTTGCGTCCACCCTCCAAAGGGCGACGTCTAATCTGCCACTGGTGACGGGGCGCGCCTTGAACTACCTGACAACACCCATCGCTGGCACTGATCCAGTGTCGAGGACACCGGAGGCCATACATGTGTCCCAACTGAACGCACAGCTCGTGCTTCAACAACAAGCGCTTGAGGTCTCGGCCCCCGAGGCCCGGTGGAATGAGACAATACCGCGCGAACGCCTGCGTCGCCCACGCCGCCAACCATGAAATCTCCTCAATGACCTCGCCAACCGAGGCCGCGAACGGGGAATCGGCTTCAACTAGTCGGCCGTGGAGATCAAAGCAACGCCTCCTTCAGCCCCCACCCGCGACCTCCAAGCAGCGGCGGCGCTGGCAGACCGATTGCAAGCCACCCAGGAGACCCTAAACTCTTTGCTGACCTCACTCACGTGCTCCATAGGACGGTGGAGCTCCAGGACAACATCTCACGATCAAGAGACAAGCTGGCGGGCACCGAAATTGTTTTGTCCGCCGCCAACCACCCAGCCCGCGAGCAGCGTCAAGGGTCCATCCAGCGACCAGAGGCTGCACCAGCGGTCGCGGTCACGCACTTGCAACAGCCAATATCAGCTGTCGCCCTGCAACAGCATGCGGCTTTGCCGCCCATGAGCCCCGCGCTAACGGGGCGACCTCATTATCATCAACAAGGCGGATGGGCAGGAGCAGAACGAAACGGACTACACCCGGGGGCTCCTCCATCGAGGTTCACCTCACTCACACCAAGCATCGCGCCGGCATGCTTTGGGCAAGAAGTGATATCCCACCCTTTCCCCCAGCCCTTCGTCGTACGCAGCATCGAAAAATATTCAGGCGACACAAAACCAGAGCACTGGTTGAACGACTACCTGACGGCGATCGAGATGGCTAATGGGGAGATAGGCAATGGCCTCTGGCATATACCTCTATGCCTAACAGGACATGCGCGCTCCTGGCTAAGTGGACTTTCCCCAACTCCATCCATAATTGGGCGTACTTTGAGCACGTTTTTCTCAACAACTTTGAGGGAACTTACCACCGACTAGGAAGCGGCGCCGACCTCCACAACATCATACAGGAGGACAAGGAGTCAGTCCGTGACTATGTCACGCGCTGGATCAAGAAGAAAAACACACTATCCAGCATCTCTGATGAGACGGCCATCGAAGCATTTGTCAGCGGCATGCATGACCCTCTATTCCGACACAAGCTCGGGAAAAAGAGGGGGGTAGGCAAGCTAATGTCTCTGGTGGCACTAATGAAGGTCGCAAACGACTTCGCCACAAGAGAAGAAACAGCTCGGGCTGGACACCGGCCTACACTAGGCACAAAAGCCACCGAGTCCGCAGGGGCAGAAGTCCCCAAAAGCAGAAGCTCAAAGCACAAAGAAGACAACAAGTGCAAAGAAGAGCAAGACTCAAAGCTCGTCGCAGCGGCCAACGAAGCAGACGAGGCCGGCGGAAAAAGGCAGCGCTGGAACAACAAGCCTAGACGCAACCCACACACATATGAGGAAATAATGAACGGACCCGGTGTCTATCACAGCCATGGGTACCATAGAGCCCAGCAATCGACATGGGACTGCGGGCTCAATGAGCAGCTCCTCCGCGAGAAGGGTCACCCAGCAGCCGCGGGCAATGAGGGCGCCACCAATGTAGCCCCCCCAGTGCCAGCAGCAGTCCACGAGCAGCAAGGACATAACCAGAGAGCCTTTCCCAAAGACATTCGAGGGTGAACATGATCTCCGAAGCACGGCGGCCTCACAAGGTCATATGTAGGCACCACCATACAAGGACACGGGGCAGCCCCAGGTACCTCGCATGGTCAGAGCAAACCATCTCCTTCGGTCAAGCTAACTACCCGTTCCTTTCTCAAAGCTGGGGGAGCTTACCACTCGTCCTCGGTACCATAATCGGAGGCCTCTGTATCCCAGCAGTCCTGATGGACGGGGGCTCTGGAATCAACATACTATATATGAAGACACTGGAACAGATGGATATACCACTGGACGCACTCCGACCCTCCAACACATAGTTCTGAGGTATAATCCCGGGATGAAAGGCAGAGCCCTTGGGGGAAATTACACTAGAGGTCGTCTTCACCAATGGAAGCAACCATAGATGCGAACTGCTCAGCTTTGAGGTGGTCCCGTTAGTTGCAGTGTACGATGCCGTCTTAGGGAGATCGGCCTTCGCCAAATTCATGGATGTTCCGCATTACACATACATGCAAATGAAGATGCCGGGCCCCCACGGCGTCATCACACTTCATGGCTACCCCTTACAAGCAATGAGATCAGAGAAGGCCAACCTTGAAGAAGTCACGAGATGGGGACCGCATCACACAGAGGCCCGGCAAACACCCCGGGTCAGAAAATTCCCAAGGTATGACTGGGAGCAGCGACCTCCCGTAGACCCAGCAGAGGTGATATACATAGACCAAGAGAAGTGCCAGGAAGAACTGCCACACCGGAGGAGAAATACCTATTGGTAGACCTCCCTCGCCATCAAAGGACGGGAGGCCGGAGAAGCACGCCGAACAATCAAGGCCTCTGCAGCACATCTACCACTAGTAATTTTACTTTCCTGTCATTTACATTTCAAGCATAAATTTCCTTTCCAGTAAGACTTCATGGAATATTCATAGTTAGTTCGATCATGTACCAGACAGGTAATAAAGTGGTTTGTTACGCAAACACTTCTATTTTGTTACACTATGTGATCACTAAATGAAGTACACAAAGCACTAAGTACTGAAACCCCCTTGGAACTCTTTGCAGATGGTACGAGTGATCTCCTTGTTAGCGACTCGGGGGTTGCATAATTTTTCGGATCCCCCCCCCCCCCGCAGCTCAGCAATAAGGGCTGCATCCAGTTACCCTTCAAAGTACAAGTACGGGGGCTGCATTCACGGTACACGGACCTCCTGCCACAAAGGCAGAAGGTCACACAGGCTTACGGCCTAACCTAGTCACTAGAGTTCAGACAAATCTTAACATATGTAGAGAACCGACCCGGAGCTCGCAGCCAACATCAGTGCATAGCGCCACAGACCAGCAAACCAAGCTCACAAAGGGGCCCCTGTCCACATGGCCAATGCTAACACGCGCATATTTGGTTGGGCACGTGCGTTCTCCCAGCGGATATTAAGAAGTCATACAACACAACAAGTGGCAGGTTCCAAAAGAACATAAAACAACTTGTTTTAATACAGTACTCAGAAAGTACCCTCACTAAAGTTTATTACAAGCCCCCACTTTATGAGCTACTGATACGTCTCCATGTCATGTTTATAACAATTCTATATGGTTTTGGTATGATTTGATTAGAACTAACCCGGACTGACGCTGTTTTCAGCAGAACTACCGTGGTGTTGTTTTTTGTGCAGAAATAAAAGTTCTCCAAATGCAGCGAAACTTTTTGACGATTTTTTTTGGATCAAAAGAGACCCCCGAAGCTTCGTGGAAGGACCAGAAGTCTTACAAGGTGCTCACAAGCCACCAGGGCGCGCTAGGGGGGGGGGGGTGGCGCCGTGGTACCTCGTGGGCCCATCTTAGCCCATCTTCGCGTGATTCCAACGCTGAAAAATCCTATAAATAGAGAAACCACCAGAAATAACCCTAGAACTTCGACTCCACCGCCGCAAGCCTCTGTACCTTCGAAATGCCATCTGGAGCCCTGTTCCGGCACCCTGCCGGAGGGGGAAATCATCACCGGAGGCCATCATCATCATCCTGGTGGTCTCCATGACAAGGAGGGAGTAGTTCACCCTCGGGGCTGAGGGTATGTACTAGTAGCTATGTGTTTGATCTCTCTCTCTCGTGTTCTTGATTTGGCACGATCTTGATGTACCGCGAGCTTTGTTAATATAGTTGGATCATATGGTGTTTCTTCCCTCTCTATCTTGTTGTGATGAATTAAGTTTTTACCTTTGAGGTTTCACTATTATCGGATTGAATACTTTTATGGATTTGAGAACACTTGATGTATGTCTTGCATATGAATACCCGTGGTGACAATGGGGTATTATATTGATTAACTTGCATATGAACTAGTGCACCTATATAATTTACCATTGTATTGGGTGTGTTGGGTACACAAGAGATCTCTTGTATTTGATTGCAGGGTTGTTTGAGAGAGACCATCTTCATCCTATGCCTCCCACAGATTGATAAACCTTAGGTCATCCACTTGAGGGAAAATTGCTACTGTCCTACAAAACTCTGCGCTTGGCGGCCCAACACGAGTCTACAAGAATAAAGTTGTGTAGTAGACATCAAGCTCTTTTCTGGCGCCGTTGCTGGGGAGGTGAGTGCTTGAAGGTATATCTTTAGATCTTGCAATTGAATCTTTTAGTTTGTTGTTTTATCACTAGTTTGGTTTTATAAAAAGAAAACTACAAAAAAATGGAATTGAGGTTGCCTCATATTTTTCATCTTTATAATGTTTTTCGTGAAAATGATGGAGCGGAAAATTGTGCTCAATTGATAGAAGAAGAATTCAATAAAATGTTTGGCATAAAATCTTGGAATGATGAGCATGATTGCAATGTTGTTAGTATGCTTTCTATGAATATCCATGATGCTAATGATATGCAAAACTACAAGCTTGGGGATGCTATGTTTGATGAAGATGATATTTTTAGTCCCCCAAGTTTTGATGAGAAAATTTATTATGATGATTGCAAGCCTCCTATTTATGATGATTATATTGATGAAAGTGGATTTGGAGAGGTCACAACTTTATTTAATGATGATTCCACTATTTTGGAAGAGGTTCCAATTGATTGTGACAACAAAGTTGCTATCTATGATGGTTTTTGTGATGACTTGTATGCTATAAAGAATAATCATAACCATGAAACTTGTCATCATGATTTTAATGTTCAATTTGATTATGTCAATCAAGTATCTCATGCTAGCTATTTTGTTGAGTTTGCTTCCACTATTATGAATGAGAATAATTTTGCTTATGTGGAGAGTAATAAATTTTCTATGCTTGTGGATCATGAAAAGAATACTTTATGTGATATTTATATTGTTGAATTCATTCATGATGCCACTGAAAATTATTATGAGAGAGGAACATATGCTTTTAGGAGTTGCAATAATATCAAGTTTCCTCTCTATGTGTTGAAAGTTTTGAAGTTATACTTGTTTTGTCTACCTATGCTAGTTGATTTTTGCTCCCATAAATTGTTTGCTCACAAAATCCCTATGCATAGGAAGTGGGTTAGGCTAGTCATATGCTTCATGATACTCTCTTTGTGTTTCAATTCTTTACTTTCATGTGAGCATCATTAAAATCATCATGCCTAGCTAAAAGGCATTAAAGAAAAGCGCTTGTTGGGAGGCAACCCAATACTTATACCTACTGTTTTTATATGTTCATATGATTAAACTACTGTAGTAATCATGTTTTATATGTTTTCTTTCAATAAAGTGCCAAGTAAAGCCTTTGGGATAGTGTGGATACTTGTTGATTTGATTCTGTGCAAAAACAGAAACTTTTGCGTCCAGTGCTGGAATTTCTATTATGTACTGGAGCGTGAGAAAATTCTGAAATTTTTATAAAGTATTGGGTTACAAATTGTTTACGTTTTCCAATTTTTTCAGAATTTTTGGAGGTACAGAATTATGCCTTTTAATTCGCCCACTACATGCTGTTCTGTTTTTGACAGATTCTGTTTTTATTGCATAGTTTACTTGTTTTAGTGTTTCCATAGCTTATATTATGAGATATAAATTGTGGAAATGATAGAATACAGTAGGTATTATGTGAGAACAATTATGAATCTTGTCTTGACAGTACCTAAGTGGATGATTTATTTTTATCATACTAACCTATCTCACAAGTTCCGTTAAGTTTTGTGTGATTGAAGTTTTCAAGTTTTGGGTGAGATATCGATATGAGGAGAATAAGGAGTGGCAAAACCCTAAGCTTGGGGATGCCCAAGGCACCCCAAGGTAATATTCAAGGAAGACTCAAGTGTCTAAGCTTGGGGATGCCCCGGAAGGCATCCCCTCTTTCGTCTTCAACATTATCGGTATACCTCACTTGGAGCTATATTTTTATTCATCACATAATATGAGTTTTGCTTGGAGCGTCATTTTATTTTGTTTCGGTTTTCTTTCTGTTATCAATAATCATGTTTTGTATCTTTTAGTTCAATAAAATGCCAATTATAGCCTTTACCATGCTCAGTTTGCAAGTTCATGTGTTGCTGTTTGAAAACAGAAAGTTTTCTGTTATGTCCAGAATATTCCTGAATGGTCAGAACATGATAAAAATCTGAAATTTTTACACAGTAAGCATGCATGGGTTCTCTGTCACGTGGTCATTTTTCAGAATTTTTGGAGTTAGGGAAGTATGAATTCTTATTCACCCTTTACAGACTGTTCTGTTTTGGCAGATTGCTGTTATAGTGGCATTGTTTGCACATGTTTGCTTGTTTAATGTTTCTATTTGTGGATAGGAGTGTTAAATATGCAGATGCATTTAGTATGCAATGTTTAATTGTAATTTTAGTAATTTTCTACAGTAGAGAATGTTAAGGTTTTGAGTTGATTTATACTAACTTATCTCACGAGTTCTTGTTGAGTTTTGTGTGGATGAAGTATTTAAGATTTAGGGAAACCGTGATATGAGAGGAATTACGGAGACACAAAAGCTCAAGCTTGGGGATTCCCAAGGCATCCCAATATAATATTTCAATAAGTCTCAAGCATCTAAGCTTGTGGATGCCCCGGTAGGCATCCCACCTTTCTTCTTCAACAATTATCGGTTAGTATCGGTTGAGCATAAGTTTTTGCTTCTTCGCATGAGATGTGCTATTCTTGGAATGTCATTTTATTTTGTTTTGTTTGCTGTTTGAATAAAATACTTAAGATCTGAATTTTTTTTAATAGAGAGTCCTCACATAGCTACTAAATTGTTTGACTACTCATTGATCTTCACTTATATCTTTTTGGAGTAGTTTGTCATTTACTCTTGTGCTTCACTTATATCCTAAGAGTAAATTATTGAATGAATTGAATGCCATAAAGTTGAAATTATATGTGCTTCATATGCTTGTATCATGTCTAGTAGTAGTTTCACATTTGGGATATAAAGTGAAATCTATTGAAGATTGACAATCACAATATTGGTCATACAAGCAATTCATGAATGATTAGTATAAGGAAGAGAACTTTCACATAGAAATATATTATCTTGGACATCTTTTATGATTGTGAATACCCATTAGTTATTTTCAAACTTGAGCAAATTAGTTGAAGTTAGACAAGGAAGACAACGTAATGAGTTATGTTTGGGTATATTTGCATAGAAGTTAAATTGTTATGGATCCTCTAACATGTGGTGCTTGCTTAGGTTCTTTTGCTAGCCAAAAATTCGTACTAAGTAGAGATACTACTTGTGCATCCAAAAACCCTTAAACCCAGTTTCTTGCCATGAGTGTCCACCATATCTACCTATGGATTGAATAAGATCCTTCAAGTAAGTTGTCATCGGTGCAAAAAGCAATAAACATTGCTCCTAAAATATGTATGATCTTTTATTGCAAGGGGAAATAAGCGTTGTACGAACTTGTGATGGTAAAGAAATAAAAGCGACGGACTGCATAATAAAGGTTGCTATCACAAGGGGCAATATAATGTGACGTTCCTTTGCATTAAGGGCTTGCACATCCAAAAATAAAAAGCGCATAACAACCTCTGCTTCCCTCTGCGAAGGGCCTATCTTTTACTTTATGTATTTACTTTTATGCAAGAGTCAATAGTATTCCTTCTCATTTCAACCTCAATTATTCTCTAGTTGGTAAGTATCATGTGGTGGGGAAAGATCCAGGCACATATGGCCAGTCAAATATATTTGATCATGAATTATTATTGTTGGCAATTATCTCTATGATAAATAAGTTGGGAGGCGAAACATTAAGCCCCTATCTTTCTCTGTGTTCGATGGATGCCATTTGTTCTAAAAATATGCTTTGAGTACTAACAATCATAGAAAACTATATGATAATTGAGTATGTGGAGCTCTTACTTAGAATTTGTTGAAATTAAGTTGAATTGCAATTGTTTGGTGACTAAGAACATAGGTTGTTAAGTTTCAAGAGAATGCATTGTTTGAACCATAACATGTGAATTGATTGCTACTTTATCATGATGAGTTTTATGAGAAAGAGTTGTTGTTATGATGCTAGGAAAAGTGATTGAAATTATAATTGATCAAACTTATGCACTATGCTAGCATTCACACTTCATAATTTTTTTATTTTATCATTTACCTACTCGAGGACGAGCAGGAATTAAGCTTGGGGATGCTGATACGTCTCCAACGTATCTATAATTTATGAAGTATTCATGCCATGTTTATAACAATTCTATATGGTTTTGGTATGATTTGATTAGAACTAACCCGGAGTGGCGCTGTTTTCAGCAGAACTACCGTGGTGTTGTTTTTTGTGCAGAAATAAAAGTTCTCCAAATGCAGCGAAACTTTTTGACGATTTGTTTGGACCAAAAGAGACCCCCGAAGCTTCGTGGAAGGACCAGAAGCCTTACAAGGTGCTCACAAGCCACCAGGGCACGCCAGGGGGGGTATGGCGCCGTGGTACCTCGTGGGCCCATCTTAGCCCATCTTCGCGTGATTCCAACGCTGAAAAATCCTATAAATAGAGAAACCACCAGAAATAACACTAGAAATTCGACTCCACCGCCGCAAGCCTCTGTACCTTCGAAATACCATCTGGAGCCCTGTTCCGGCACCCTGCCGGAGGGGGAAATCATCACCGGAGGCCATCTTCATCATCTTGGTGGTCTCCATGACAAGGAGGGAGTAGTTCATCCTCGGGGCTGAGGGTATGTACTAGTAGCTATGTGTTTGATCTCTCTCTCTCTCTCTCGTGTTCTTGATTTGGCATGATCTTGATGTACCGCGAGCTTTGTTAAGATAGTTGGATCATATGGTGTTTCTTCCCTCTCTTTCTTGTTGTGATGAATTAAGTTTTTACCTTTGAGGTTTCACTATTATCGGATTGAATACTTTTATGGATTTGAGAACACTTGATGTATGTCTTGCATATGAATACCCGTGGTGACAATGGGGTATTATATTGATTAACTTGATGTATGTTTTGGCACTCAACTCGCGGATTCCCGAGGTGACATTGGGGTAATCTATGCATAGGGGTTGATGCACGTTTTCGTCC
Source organism: Elymus sibiricus (assembly GCA_039707655.1). NCBI lineage: Eukaryota > Viridiplantae > Streptophyta > Magnoliopsida > Poales > Poaceae > Elymus > Elymus sibiricus. The sequence goes on along the minus strand of CM077676.1, from coordinate 267,403,306 downwards.
TACTTTCTCCGGTAGAAATTTTGGGGCACTCTTTGAAGTTCTTAGTGTGGATTGAATATTATGAATCTGAAGTTGTTTGATGCATATCGAATAATCAACTCACGGATACTTGTGGTGACATTGGAGTATCTAGGTGACATTAGAGTTGGTTGATGCGTGTCATATGGTGTTATTTTAGTATGAACTCTAGAGCTGTTTGTGACACTTATAGGAATAGCTCAATAGATTGATCGGAAAGAATAACTTTGAGGTGGTTTCGTACCCTACAACAATTTCTATCTTATGTTCTCCGCTAATAGGAACTTTGGAGTGATTCTTTATCGCACGTTGAGGGATTGTCATATGATCCAATTATGTTAGCACTGTTGAGAGATTGCACTAGTGAAAGTATGAACCCTAGGCCTTGTTTCTAAGCATTGCAATACCGTTTGTGCTCACTTTTATCACTTGCTACCTTGCTGTTTTTTATTTCAGATTACAAAAACCTATTTCAACTATCCATACTACACTTGTATCACCATCTCTTCGCCAAACTAGTGCACCTATACAATTTACCATTGTATTGGGTGTGTTGGGGACACAAGAGATTTCTTGTATTTGATTGCAGGGTTGTTTGAGAGAGACCGTCTTCATCCTACGCCTCCCACGGATTGATAAACCTTAGGTCATCCACTTAAGGGAAAATTGCTACTGTCCTACAAAACTCTGCGCTTGGAGGCCCAACACGAGTCTAAAAGAATAAAGTTGCGTAGTAGACATCAGCTACCTGCATCAGGACGCCTTTTTATGATACCCTGCAGGGGGCAGACCCCGGCAGCGTATTCTTCCTCCTTGACAACTTCTTGCAGGAACGCCTGTGGATTCAGACTTCCGACAGGAGGTCTCACGATTGTCCAAAGGTTGGTATTGGGATAATGAGCCCGGACGCCAGCCAGCACTTGACGAGCTCCTTCGAAGGCTGCAGAATACATGCAATCATCAAGACGATTGGAGGAATCCGCCAGTAACTTGAGGATGACCTCAAGATCGGATGTCAAGTCAGGATGCCCAGCAAACAAAGTGCCAACAGCAACCACCAACGCGGTGGTCATTTGCTCTACAACGGAGGCAACCCCCCGCAGCCGCTCCTCCGTGTCATCGATCTGGATGGCCGGCAAAGGACCTGCAACAAAGACAGCGCCAAGCATATAAGAAAACAACAATTGATCACAAAACAACAGGGAGGCGTCCTCCAAACAAACCTCGGGCAGCAGCCTCTAGATCCTCGTAGCACCGTTGGGCCTCAACAAGTTGAACGGCGACCGCCTTGCCATCCTTCTCCAACTGTGCGATATTAAGCTCGGCCTCCCGAGCAGCCTACACCTGTGAGGCAGCGTCCATCTCAGATGTTTCTAGCTACCGCTGCAGCATGGCCCGATGGTCCTGGCTCTCGCCAAGGCCAGTATGGAGGATGCAGCAGGCCTCTTGCTCCTACTGAAAGGCAGCCTCAAGTTCCCGCTTCGCAGCAAGAACCATCTCCAACTCCGCTAGAGCTGTCCGCTCAGCGTCCTCAGCGTGCTGGCGGGCCTGCGTAGCCTCGTCAACCTCCTTCCTCAAGGTCGCTGCGGTGTCGACAGCTATAAAAAGGAGGAGAAGCAGGACAATTACCCGTCATTATTAACAAAAAGAAAACCACCTGGGCACAAGTCAAAGGAGTCGCGACTCACATGATGCGGCGTCAAGTTCACATTGCAGCCCATCCCCCTGGTGATGCAACGCCGCGATCCGTGACTCCAAGTCCGAGATCTTCGCCTCGCGGCTGCAGTTCACCTCGGACGCGGCCTAGCTATCGCAACAAAAAAGGTCACAACACACTATTTCAGGGACCAAGCATGGCTAGCAAAGCAACGCCGCACTCGGCCCCGGGGGCTACTACTACTAACATGCATACTAGGGTATCGTACCCTAAAACCGGGCTCCATAGCTTGCCCGACCTCCTTCAGTGCCTCCCATAGGCGTCTAGCACCTCGTCCACAGTGCTTAAGGGTGACATGACCTTCTGCGGAACCTCAGGCCCGAATCCACCGGACAGGACGGAGCACGCCCTAGGCGTCGCGCTGGACGATGAGGCCGCCGAGCGATCCAGCCCGCCAACGGAGACCTTCACGATCGCCGCCGCAGCAGCCACACTTGCCAGAGGAAAGGCTGGCACGTTTGGGTCGGCACGGTGGCTGGAACATGGGGGGACACCAGGTCTGCGCAGGCTCCATCGACGTTCATGGCCTCAGCAGAAGGAGCCCCTGCAAAAACAACCCATATGAGAACATTCCCTCGTAGGTCATCACCAAAACAACGATGAAGGCCAAAGACAATGTACCTCGGGGCTATGTCTCCACTTCAGAGACTGGAACCTCCACGGATAGCTGCGCTGTCGGGATCGCCAACAGAGGCACGACCGGAATCGCGCTCGCTGTGACGGGTTCAGCGACGGACGATCCTGCTAGACCGTAGGAGGCGGCCCTAGACATGAGCTCAAGAGGTCAGCGATGGGGCCATGAAGAGACTGACGCAAGCTCACCAATCGTAAGGATAACTTACGAAGCAACCAATGGCGCATGCCTCCTTCGCACCGGCGTCGGGGTGATCAAGGGAATCTACAGCCCGGGGGACTTCACCGAGCTCCCACGAAGCTCGTGGGGACCGCAGCTGACTGGGGACTCCTCCCGGATGCCACGATGAAGCCTTTTGAGGGGCTGGCGCGATGCCTCAACATCCATCTCCATTGCCTCCTCATTGACGTCCTTGTCTCCGTCCTCGACCTCTTCGTCGTCCTCAGCATCGTCGGTGTTGTCGTCATCATCGCCATCACCGCCCTCTTCGCCTCCGCTGCCGCTCGAGGGGGAAACTATGCCCTCATCATCCTCCTGACCCTCGGAGGCCTCCACATGGGTCTCCTTCGAGGCTCCCTTCCGGCCCCGGGTGGCACAGGCCTCCTCACGAGAAGGCCCAGAAGGAGCCACCGCCATGAGGGCAGCTAAAACAGGGCTCATTTGTTGTCCTGGGAGCGGGGGCTCGGAGCAGAAGGCCTGGAAGCTGGCGATTCCTGACACAAAAAGAAAACAAAGGAGGGTCACAACTCGGCCTCTCGGTCCTCAAATGACAAGAGAGTTATGGAGAAGGTGCTTACGCTGCCAGGAGGGAGGTCGGCTGCAAAGGGCCTCACAGTTTCTTTATGAGACATCGTGATGGCGTCCGGTCCCACCAGGAAGCTGAGGCAGGTGTCGATGGCCTTGGAGCTCAACTCCTCCCGAGAAACCCGCGCGGGGTCCTCCAAGACCGTATACTAGGACATCAGGGAGCCCCGGGCCTGCAACGGCAAGATGTGGCGTGCCACCCAAGTGCGCACGATGTGGCCTCCGATCAATCCACCTTTCTTCAGATGAGCGGTGGCCTCTGCCAGGACCTTGACCTGTGGGGTCGGCTTGCTGAGCAGACCCACGAAAGCAGCTTCTGTGGGGGCTCGTTCACAAAGGCCGGCAAGTCATCACCAAGACCCTCCACATAAAATCAGGACTTGTGCCACTCTCGAACGGACTTCGGGAGGTCGAAGGAAAAGAAGGTGGAGTTGGGGCAAAGCTGCAGAATGGCGCCCCCAAGGTCGCAGACAGAGCCTTCATTCGATTGGACGCAGACTCGAAAAAAGTAGCGAAACAAATCAAAGTGTGGAACTATCCCAAGATATTACTCGCAGAAAGGGATGAAGTTGGCGATGTGGAGCACCCCATTGGGCGAAATATGGTGGAGTTGGCAGCCGAAAAAGTGCAGGAGGCCACACACGAAGGGATGGACTGGGAAACCAAGTCCCCACCCGTAGTAGCCTAAACACAAGATGTGCTCGCCAACACGGGACTCCGACGGAACCTCGCCAGTCGGAAGGTGCACCTTCAGATCCGCAGGCATGGAGAAGTCCTCCTTGTACCCTTTGATCTCGCCCTCTGTGGTCGTGGATAGAAACCACTTCCCAATGGATTTGGGAGCAGTACGCCCTGATATAGCCCTCCCTTTGGGGGCGGCTCATTTCCGCTTCCCACCGGCAGAGCTTGATGACGGCTCCTGATGGGAGACTCGCTTCCCCTTCTCGCTCCTTGTCTTGTCCATCAGCGGCAAGGGCGTGGGGACAAGATGCACGAGGTGGCGACGCAACAGAGGGTTTGAGGAAAAACAGCGAAGTGGAATGCGCCAGAGTAGGGTAGGGTTTGAAACCCTCCATTTCCCTCTCTTTATAAACAAGTAGACCCGAAGCGCCGTCCGTCCAAGAAGGTCAGTAAGCAAGCTCTAGAGCGGCAACAGTTCATTGCCGAAGAAATTAAAATTTAGAAGCGGCAGGCTTGGTTAGAGGAGTACTTCATCCAACATGGTTGGCCAATCCAGTTGTTGTACATAAAGCAAATGGGAAATGGAGACTCAGTATTGACTACACTGATATCAATAAAGCTTGTCCAAAAGATCCTTTCCCTTTGTCGCACATCGACCAAATTGTTGACTCCACTGCCGGCTATGATTTACTCTCCTTTCTTGATGCATATTCTGGTTACCATCAGATTTTCATGGCCAAGGAAGATGAGGAGAAAAATGCATTCATCACTCCATGTGGCACATACTGCTTCTTGCGTATGCCTTTCGGACTGAAGAGTGCTGGTTCGACATTTGCAAGAGCAGTCCAGATTGGTTTTGAGCCCCAGCTGCATAGAAATGTGGAAGCATATATGTATGATATAGTGGTTAAAACCAAGGACAGATCAACCCTCATTCAAGACTTAGAAGAAACATTTGCAAATTTGCGCAAGATCAACTTGAAGCTTAATCCCGAGAAGTGTGTGTTTGGCGTTCCATTCGGCAAGCTTCTCGGGTTCTTTGTATCTCAGCGAGGAATTGAAGCCAATCCCGACAAGATCAAAGCCATTAAGCAGATAGGAGCACCAAAGCGCGTCAAGGATGTGCGGCGTCTTGCCGGCTGTGTAGCTGCATTGAGCAGGTTCATCTCCAAATCTGCTGAGCGCGCCTTGCCATTTTTCAAGATTTTGAAAAAGGCAGGTCCAATGAAATGGACTCCGGAAGCGAAGGCCGCACTGCAAGATTTGAAGAAGTACCTCTCCTCTCCGTCAACACTAGTTGCGCCTAAACCGCAAGAGCCGTTGCTGCTATATTTGGTGGCAACAAATCAAGTGGTCAGTGCTGCATTAGTGGCAGAGAGAGAAGCTGACGATGAAGAAGCAGCAGTTGCAAGCCCGTCAAGCAACAAACCGGAATCTTCTCCGGCAGAGTCTGGTGCCGACAAGTCAGAAACAACGCAAGCAAATGATGCAAGCCAACAAGTGGTGCCGAAGAAGAAAATGGTGCAGCGCCCGGTTTACTTTGTTAGTTCCCTTCTGCAAGGGGCTAGATCAAGGTACTCTGGTGTGCAAAAGTTGCTTTTCGGCCTTCTCATGGCATCGAGAAAGCTACGCCATTACTTCCAAGCACATGAGATTACCGTCGTCACTCGCTTTCCGTTGCAGCGTATCTTGAGAAATCCAGATGCCACCGGCAAGACAGTAGAGTGGGCGTTGGAACTGTCTAGTTTTGCACTTAAGTTTGAAAGCACTTCAACTATTCAGAGATGAGCCTTGGCAGAATTCATTGCAGAATGGACAGCAACGCAAGACGAGGAAATTCAAGAAACTTTTCTCCCCAGCAAAGAAACAACTAAAGAATTGATCATGTATTTGACGGTGCCTTCTCGCTGCAAGGCACCAGTGCCGGAGTGCTGCTTGTCGCACCCACCGGAGAGCACCTCAAATATGTGGTACAAATGCATTTTCCAGGGAGAAAGCTACAAACAGCACTGCTGAGTATGAAGGGCTCCTTGCCGGTCTTAGGATTGCAGTGGATCTTGGAATCAGAAAGTTGATTGTCCATGGCGACTCGCAGCTTGTTGTAAAGCAAGTTAATAAAGATTATCAGAGCCCATTGATGGAAGCTTATGTGGAAGAAGTGAAGAAATTGGAACAGCACTTTGACGGATTACAACCAGAGCACATTCCTCGTGCGGAAAACAGCATTGCTGATGATCTGTCAAAGCGTGCCGCCCAAAAGCTACCTGTGGAACCAGGAACTTTTGTGCTCCATTTGACTCAACCCTCTGTAACACCATCAATGCGGCCAAGCAGGAGAAGAAAGTTGAATATCGGCAAGTACTTCTCGGCAGAGCTCCCAGAAGCCACCAACAAGGAAGTTGCCGGAGACAACACTACATTTGCCGGTGAGCAGCAGCCTCCAGCGGGATCCCAAGTCTTTGCCGTCGAAGCAATCGCTCCCGCAGCCGAAGAGATGCCTTTAGTCCTTGTCGTCGAGCCACAGGCTCCGGCATGGGCACAGCAGATCGTCCTTTTCCTTCAAACAGGAGAACTTCCCGATGATTAAGAAGAAGCTGAAAAAGTAGCCCGACAGTCAAGTATGTATCAGTTTGTTGATAACATTCTGCACAAAAAAAGGCCAAATGGGGTGAAATTGAGGTGCATTTGCCGGGAAGATGGACTGAAGCTGTTGGCGGAGATACATGGAGGCATGTGTGTTTCTCACATAGGATCAAGGGCCCTTGTCGGCAAAGCTTTCCGGCAAGGCTTCTATTGGCCCACTGCTCTCCAGGATGCAACTGCACTAGTAACCAAGTGTGAAGCGTGTCAGTTTGATTCCAAGAATATACATCAGCCAGCTCAAGCACTTCAAACAATCCCTCTCTCCTGGCCCTTCTCGGTCTGGGGGCTCGATATTTTGGGTCCTTTGCCCCATGCTGCCGGGGGCTTTGAGTTCTTGTATGTTGCAATCGACAAGTTCATAAAGTGGCCTGAGGTGGAGCCTGTGAGGAAGGTGACAGCACAGTCTGCCGTCAAGTTCTTCAAGGGATTAGTTTGCTGTTTTGGTGTTCCCAACAGGATCATCACCGACAATGGCACACAATTCACGAGCCGCACCTTCATGCAATACATCCAAGACCTTGGAAGCAAGATCTGCTTTGCGTCTGTCGCTCACCCGAGAAGCAACGACCAAGCGGAAAGGGCAAATGCTGAAGTGCTGCGAGGCCTCAAGACAAGAACTTTCGACAAGCTGCGCGGGTGCGGAAGGCGATGGATTGATGAGTTGCCGGCGGTTCTTTGGTCACTCAGGACGACACCAAATCGAGCCACTGGCCAGACACCCTTCTCCCTAGTCTATGGTGCAGAGGCGGTGCTCCCCACGGAACTCATGTACGGGTCACCTCGAGTGCTTGCCTATGATGAAGATGAGAAAGAGCAATTGTGGCAAGATGATGCCACGCTCCTCGAGGAAGATCGTCTTCGGCTGCTGTGCAAGCTGCATTCTACCAGCAAGCTTTGCGCCGCTACCATAGCCGCAAAGTTCATGCCCGAAGCCTTGAGGAAGGCGACCTTGTTCTTCGGCGCATCCAGTCCGCCAAGAAATCAAACAAGTTGACGCCAAAGTGGGAGGGCCCTTATCAGGTAGTGCGAGTCACCAAACCTGGCGCAGTCCATCTGGAGACCGAGGATGGCATTCCAGTGCAAAACTCATGGAACATTGAGCATCTTCGCAAGTTCTACCCATAAGGCGCAGTTGCCGCCCCCCCCAGCAACACCTTTTGTACGAGCCTTGTCGGCAAGACATGTAACCCTTTGTACAAAGCCAGGCGCAGACCCTGTGCATAAGTGAAATAAAGCTAAGTGTTTTGCAACTCTTTGTTAAAGTACATTTTCACTTGTGTATGACTACATGTGATGTTGTGTTACACTTGGCCTTGTATGAAATGATTAACGGGCCGTCAAGGCATCCAACCACCTCTTTCTCTTCTTTCTTTTTCTCAAAGGATAGAAGGTTCCTTCATGTGCAAATTCCCGGGGGGAGTGATGGTGTGGATACCACCAAATGACGTTCAAGTGATCGTTTTTACAACAAGAAGTACAACAAAGAAAAAGCTAAGTTGAAAAAACTTTGAAACGAATTCTTTGTTGTAATTGCAATCTTCCTTGAATGATTTTCGCCTTTGTATGAGAAACCTGCACGCTAAGGAACCTTGTCGTGATCGATAGCGCTCTGACATTGTTTCGAGTATGCTCAACAACTTAAGTAGCCGCATTGAGATCGTCAAAGGTAAACTTGCCGGCAGCGGCACTTCCGGCAGACTGCTAAGGATCCGTTCCTCAAGCGCTCGCGGCAAGAATGTGTGCACCGGCAAGCCTTCGGCAAGCGTAGGGTACAAAAATCATGCAAAGACAAGATAAAACAAGGAAAATAGTATACATCCATTCAAACAGCATAAGTTGCATTACATTACAAACACAGTGCAGATCTAACTTAGGATCAAATTTGTCTTTTACATGACATCACTAATGTCAAATGTAATGACAATGCTAATTTTGAAGATTGCCTTGATGCCTGGGAATGAGGAGAACTTTGTCAGCTATTGGAGCGACGACCTTGTCGATAGCTGTGATGTCAGTATTCTGCGGCAAAGTCTTGAATACCCCGGAGAGATCAATGTCGGGATTGCGATATGCGACTTTGATGAGCACCTTATAAAGTACGCCGCGGCCAAACTTCCGGGATTCATTGGCAAATGAAGTAGATCTGTCTTTGTGATAAGTTTTCAAGGCATCAATGAGACCGTCAAAGAATTTCGTCAGTCTGGCGTTGACAGCTTCCTTGTCGTTGACGGTGAAGCTCCAACTCCTCATATCCATGACGACAAGTTGGGCAGTTATGCCTTCGGCAATGTTGACGGGCCTGTTGGTCCAGAGGGAGAGGACTTCTCACAGCCTGGTGAACTGGTTTTTAGCATCTGTTCATGAGGCCTCCTCTGTTTCAAGCTTTTCCGTCAAGATTATCTCTTTTTCCTTGGCGGATTCAAGATCTTTCTCCAACATGGCAAGTTTAGCTTTCTGATCGTCTATTGCTTTGGCGGCTTTGCTAAGATCTTGGCTTTTGGATGTCAGCTGCGTTTACAGCTCCCCTAGGGTATGAGCTGCTTTCTGCGCTTCATCTTTGAGAGCCTCGATCTATTTATTGTTGCCGGCAAGATCTTCTTTTAACTTGCTCACCTGTGATTCCAAATCTGCCTTGGCGGTAGCAGCAGTGGCAACTTCATTAATGGCCTCCTTGAGCTTGGCGGCACTTTCTCGAGCTTGAGTTTCAATGGATTCCTTGTGATTCTTTTCCAGCTCTTGTGTCCTTTGCTCAAGGAGCTTTTCAATCTCTTCGTCCTTGCCATGGAGTTTGGCGGCAAGGGTGTCTTCCTGTGCGGCAAGATCCTTTTCCCTGGCGTTGAGCTGCGCTTCGCGCTCTGCCAGTTTGCTATCAAAAGCTATTGCTTTCTCATTAGAAGCGACAAGTTTTTCTTCCTGCCTTCTAAGATTGCGGGATTGCTCATTATACCATGTGCGGATCTCTTCCGCCTTCCCCTTTAGCTTCTCTTCGGCCAATTCCAAGGCTTTGTGCTCTTCTTGAAGTTTGTCCCAACGCTTGCTATAGCGGTCTTGCACATCGTTAAAACCGGCAGCCATGGTTTTTAGGAAGGCAAGATCTGCCACGCTGTCGGCAGCGTTGTCAGCTTCAGTGGTACTTTGGGAGAAGGGGATCTGAATCTGAGCAATCTCGTCATCAAAGTTCGGCCCTACAGTACCAGATGAGCTGAGGGCTCCAGATTCTTGCCGAGAAACGACAAGTGCCAAGGGGTCCGTCAAGACTTGCGCGCTTGGTGCCGCAGGATGGTCGTTGGGATTCGACTTGTCATCACCAGTCACCACCATTTCTGTATTCGTTTGGGCGCGGCCAGATGTGTCACCGGAGGGCTTCTCTAGTTCTTCGAGAGCTTTCCTAGCCTCCTCAACGACAGAGTTGGTGGCCTCTTCAGCAGAAATCTTGGCAGCCTCATCAGCAGCACTCTTTGCAATTTCTGCTACATCTGCAAGAATTTCCCCTTGTTCGGGAGAAGCTGGATCGGGAAGGTGGAACAGAAGCAAAGAGCAGAAGGAAATTCAATTTACAAGTCAAGTTCAAGAAAACAAAGATTTGGAGAGTGCTTGGAAGCTAGTGGATTACCTGTTGGTCCTTGTTGAGGAAGGGTGATTCCTTCTCCGGTAACGTCGGTTGCTGGCGCACGGTCATTGGCAGCTTTGCTTGCCGGGACGATCTTAGTGCGGACAGGCTCATCAGCGGAGGCTCTTGCCAGCGAAGCGCTTTCCGGGAAGATGGTTGATGGAGGAGCCATGGCGGGATCCACCTCCGGGCGCCCTTCCTCCTGGCGAACTTCTCCCATCTCTTTGTCGAGCTCAGAAGAAGGAACATCAGCGCCAGTGCTCGCGACCGGGAACTGCAACACGGCCTCGTGGTGGGGGCTGGGCTGGGGGCTGGTAACAGCAGCATCAGCTGTAGGATCGAAAGTATGTCTAGAGGGGGGGGGATTAGACTACTTGACCAAATAAAAACCTAACCTTTTCCCAATTTTAGATATAGGCAGATTTTAGCAAGTATACAAGTCAAGCATCACCCTACACATGCAATTCTAAGAGTGTAGCAGCGGAAAGTAAACAATTGCATATGTAAGTAAAGGAGGGGATCGGAGATTTCAAACACAATGAAGACACGGTGGTTTTTGGCGTGGTTCCGATAGGTGGTGCTATCGTACGTCCACGTTGATGGAGACTTCAACCCACGAAGGGTAACGGCTGCGCGAGTTCACGGAGGGCTCCACCCTCGAAGGGTCCACGAAGAAGCAACCTTGTCTATCCCACCATGGCTTATGTCCACGAAGGACTAGCCTCACTCGGGGTAGATCTTCACGAAGTAGGCGATCTCCTTGCCCTTACAAACTCCTTGGTTCAACTCCACATCATGTCGGAGGCTCCCAAGTGACACCTAACCAATCTAGGAGACACCAATCTCCAAAAGGTAATAGACGGTGTGTCGTTGATGAACTCCTTGCTCTTGTGCTTCAAATTATAGTCTCCCCAACACTCAAACAACTCCTCACATATTTGGCTATGGTGGAAGAATGATTTGAGTGGAAAGCAACTTGGGAAAGGCTAGAAATCAAGGTTCAAATGGTTGGATTGGAATGTCTTGATATCAACACATGAGTAGGTGGTTCTCTCTCAGAAAATGTATGGTGGAAGTGTAGGCACGTTCTGATGGCTCTCCTTACTGAGAAGGAAGTGGTGGAGGGGTATATATAGCCTCCACACAAAATCCAACCGTTACACACTTTTGACCCAACTCGGTGGCACCGATTCAGAAGTCTCGGTGGCACCGAACTGTGTAAAAGATATGAACGTTAGGAATCTCGGTGGGACCGACTGGAACAACTCGGATGGACCGAAGTGCAATGGCTAGGGCAAACCTCGTCTCGGTGGCACCGATTGCATCAACTCGGTAAGACCGAAGTGAAGCAATAAGGCAACAGAGAGTTGGCAAGCCATCTCGGTGAGACCGATTTGCAAAACTCGGTGAGACCGAAGTGAGTGCAAACGATTACAGAGAGTTGGCAAGGCCATCTCTGTGAGACCGAGATCCATATCGGTGGATCCGATTTGTTAGGGTTTTGGCAGTGGCTAAGTCCAGATGAACTCGGTGGCTCCGGATAGAGAATTTCGGTGGGGCCGAGTTGGAATGTAGGTTTTGGACATATTTGGATAGAGAAGGTGGTTGAGGGTTTTGGAACACTGTCACTAAGCACTTGAGCAAAAAGACCATTAAGCAACACCTCATCCCCTTTTAATAGTATTGGCTTTCCTATGGACTCAATGTGATCTTGGATCACTAAACCAACAATGTAGAGTCTTGATCTTTTGCCAATCCTTGTCCTTAGCATTTTGAGGGGTCCACATCTGTAGTCCTTGCCATGCCAATCATTGAACATCCTGAAATCTTTAACTTGAATGGACATTAGTTCAATGATATATATGTTGTTATGAATTACCAAAACCAGCAAGGGAGCAAATGTGCTTTCAATCTCCCCCTTTTTGGTAATTGATGACAACATATAGATCAAAGCTTCGACAAATGATTAAATGAATGAAATACATCGTCGCTTTGAGAAGTGTGTGATAAGCAAGAGCTCCCCCTAAATTTGTGCATTATTAAAAATTTGTGTTTGAATGCAAATGCACAATCGATTAGGATCATGGGTCACTCTTCCATGTCACATACAACTTGGTGGAGCGCGCAAAATGATATGAGTGGAATAGTAGGCACTCATCACCAACACAAGTGAATGATCATACAAGATAATGATAAGCAAGAGCATCACATAGAGCATAGTATGATCAATCACATCAAGTAGTAGCTCACAATCATAACGATCAAAGTACTCACAGACATAGTATCAAGCACACACATCAAAACAAAGTACCATAAAGCAAATTGTAGCAAAAGAACTCGAGAAAAATCCAACGGGCAAAGCAAAGCAAGACTCTCTCTCTCGAAGCTAAGATCTATACAAATTCTCCCCCTTTGGCAACAAGTACCAAAAAGCTCGAATAGGTATAGGACTAATACGGCACTTTAGGCACGATCCTCGGAAGCTCCTGAAGGGGATCTTCGGCTGGCAGCTCCATTGTGCGTAGATGGCGTCGAGAGAAGTGCATCCGTGAAGGCTTCAGCTGATGTCTGCTGGGCTAGTGGAGTGGAGACTGGAGGTGGCACTGTAGCAGCAACAGCAGGTGCAGAGACTGTGGTCCTCGGATCCACATATGGCACTGCAGCAGACCTGGCTGCCCTGGGCACTGTATGGAATCTCTCCATAGTGGGTCTGTCATCTCCACTATCATCTGAAGCGACTGCCCTAGCTGCATCAACATCGTCCTTTAGCTTCTCCACTATAGTCTGGACCTCAGTGATCTTGACATCTAGATCATGAATCTTCGTCTCGACTATCCGCTCTAAGCTAGCCTGGTTCTGGGTGAGGTTGGCTAGACTTTGCTCAATCCTCAGGGTGGCTTCTAGAAGATAAGTCATTTGGTCAGTCTTCGACTTGAGGTTGGCAATGGGAGCATTGGGATCAGATGCCTCCTTGGCTGCTTTTGCTTCCTTGGCTACTCGGATCTTCTCTTGTGCTTGAGCAGAGGTGGGATGCGAAGGATCCATCACAATGACATTGTCCTCAAACTCTGGACGCAGTGGGAGATGCTCATGATCAAGAAGATAAGTGCTCGTTCCAACCTTGGAATTGATGAGCATCTGGATGTGTGGAGCATATCCGCAAGATCTCTTCTGATCAGCAGCTATCCTCTTGATGGTTTCTACAATCAAGCTCATCACCTTGAACTTCTGAGGTGTGTCAAAGAGGTGTAGGAGGTTGATGGAGTGGCCACGTATCATCTTATCATCTCTTGACTTGGGCAACAGAGTGTACCGCAAGATAGTGTTTGTGGTGTCCAAACCAGGCAGCAGGTGCTTCACTGACCGTAGCTTGTGTGTCTCGATGTCCTTCTCTGGAATTGCTGTGTACATATTGGCCATGGAGTTGTGGTCCATCTTGAGCTTGGCATAGATATCAACATCATCATCTTCTTCTTCTGGAGCATCAAGAAGAGTAGCCCACTCAGAGATGGTTGACTGGTACCTGGAACCCTCAGTCATCCACACAATCCTGCCATCAGGATAGAAGTGAGCTGTGGAGTAGAATTGCATGATCATCTCATCATTCCACTTTGTCATCTTCTGTCCAACAAACTCATCAACACCAGCAATCCGGAAACTCTCATGAACATGGGGGAAATAATCCTCATTGGCATCAATGTACTTCCAATCCACCCATCTCATGTCGCTGACAATTGGCTTCTTATCAAGCAGAACTATCTCATAGAAGTCTTGCTGCTCTCTGGTCTAGAAGCGGTATTCACAAGCTGTTCTCCTCCTGGCGGCATAGGGATCTGACAGTCTCCACTGACACAGTCCTTTGTCCTTCCTTAGCATCATATTCTCTGCAACCAGGTGTGCATTGTCATGGTCTGGAATCTTGGGCTTTAATTTTCTGAGCACTAGTGGCTCCTCATCAACATGGGCTCCAGGCACTGGGGCCTTGTTCTTCTCACTAGCAGAAATGTTTCTGGTCGACCTCTTGGGTGCTGGAGCTTTTGGTTTGGACTTGGGGGCAGCAGTCCTAATAGCATCTGACATGAGCTTCTGACCTTTTGCAGGGGGTGCATTAGTTGCTGGCTCCTCCTCCTCCTCCTCTGAATCATTCCTCATGGAGGGTTTTCCAAGCACATGAGCAGTAGTTTTCCTTGCTCTCTTCTTCTTTCCTCCTACAGCTGTTTCTGAGTCACTTGGCTCTTCAAGTGTAAATTGCATAGTTTTCTTGGGAACTTTCTTCACAGCAGTTTTATCTCTGGCGGCAGTTGGCTTGGTGCTATATTCCTTTGCAAGCACAACTCTCTTCTTATTTGTTCTTGCTTCACTAGCAACAAAGTCCTCATCCTCACTATCTGAGGTTCTCTTCTTCCTGGTTCTTGTTGCAGCCTTTGGAAGATCTGGAGAGCTTCTCTCTCCCTCATAAAAGCTTTCTACAGGGCTAGAGCCTACGCTGAGATCTGTTTGCTACTTTGACATGTTCTGGCTATCGCTGGCATCAGACATCTTGCAAAGCTGACCTTGTGAATAGATGGGTATGGGCAGAGTAGATGAGTCATCAAAAAAAGCAGAAGTTTTCTCATAAAAATTGAGTTCAACTCTTAGTTTCAAGTTTTCACAGAAGGCATTTCGGATGGACCGAGTTGATCATCTCGGTGATACCGAAGCACTCAACAGAAACTTTACACGCCATTTCGGTCAGACCGAGATGGGGTTCAGTGACTCCGAGATGCTAGGGTTTCACAGAGATTTTACTTTCGGTCTCACCGATTCGTACAACTCGGTGGCACCGAGACATACTAGTGCTATGGCCTGGGGCCAAATCGGTGACTCCGAAAATTTCTAATCGGTCGGTCTGAGATGCGTTCGGCGGAAACTTAAACCTAAATTTTTTTACTCGAATCTAATCTATGGACATTGCAGTGTAATAGGAGTTCTCAATCCGTGGCAAGAATCATGGCAATCCAATCGTGCATTGAATCAGAAATTGGAGCACGAAAGGGGTCGAATCTCACCCTAACTTGGTGGAGATCCTCTACGGTGGCAACGACGGAGTAGATTGCCATTGACGGTGGCGGAATCCGGCGGCGAGGGCGCGCTGGAGACGAAGGCGATGATCCGGAGACCTGGGCGACGGCAGCAACGGGGTGCGGGAACAAGAGGGTTTGAGAAATTTCAACCGTTCGGGCCCGCCAGATATATATACCCGTATGCTATCGGTGGCTCCGAGTTGGACAACTCGGTGGCACCGATATGTGTAACTGCAAGCACGTTAGCACATCGGTGGCGCCGAAATGGTTCAACTCGGTGACACCGAGATGAAAACCTAGATCAATCTAAATGATTTCGGTTGGACCGAGTTTGAGTGAATTGGTTCGGCCGAAATCATGTAGAAGGTTTTGGAGGTTCAGCCCTTTCAGATCGGTGGCTTCGAGTGCTCCTCACCCGGGGGGGTCCGAAAATGACTTGTTCAATTTTTGTGATGTAGCAAGAATAGAATTTGAGACAAGAAAGCATAGATAGCTAGAGAAGGTACTTAGGCATTCTTGTACATCCACTTGGCCAGAAAAACCAAGACAATCAAAACAACAAATGGATGTCCTTGAATGATGAAAACATGGAAACCAACATGCTCACACAATAAGATAGCAAATGAAATATGTGTCAACCATGCACAACCAATTCTAGCATCTATCAAGCAATGGCGATGACTAGGTCATCTATATATGAGTATATTGACTTAGGAGCCAAATGAGAACATTTGATCATAGGTCATACTCATCGTTTAAGCACAAGTGGGGTTGCCACTTTTACATAAAGTATTGATGTGTTCACACCATTAGAGTTGCTTTAGCTCAATTGTTTAGAGCAAAGCTCCCCCTAGATGTGATTTCCCCCCTAAGAGGGATGAACTAACCTTGGGTTTTGTCGATGATGACTTCATGTAGATGTTGAAGATGTGGATGCTCAATGTTGATGTAGGCCATCAAGAGTTGGGAGCAATCCTTTTGAGTTTTGTGCTTTCAATACCTACATGGGTTAGTCCCACACAAGGAACATACAAGGATATCCATAGACATAGAGTGAAATACACTTATATGATGTCCATGAATGCATTGATTACCTTGTCCCTTGCCTTACCAACAAGAGGGTTTGTGACTCCATGAACTAGTGCAAAATGTGGAAGTTGGTTGCACAAGTTCTTGCCATAATGAATATGAGTGAAGTTTGTTGGCGGAGTCACCCTCAAGAACTCTCTAGTTCTTCTTCTTTTGGACCCACATCAACTTGATGGGAATCCTTGGAGTTGTATTAGCACTTGATGAAGTAGAACTTGATGAAGTCTTGGGAACCCACTTGACCAAGGCTTGAGGAGCTTCTTCAAATGAATCAATCTCTTCTTGAAGCTTGTCCTTGCCTTTTAGCTTGTGGTCTTGAGGTGGAAGATCTTCTTGAGCTTGTGTTCCCTTGAAGGAAGTAGGATCATACTTCTCTTGTTGAGGAACAAACTTCGTCTTGGGATATTGATCTTCTTCCCACTCAACTCCATTGGCATTGAACTTTCGTTCAAAACCAACACCTTGGTTCTTCCGGTGCCTTCCTTGCTTGCGTACAATTTCCTCAAATTGCTTACTCCCGACAAGACTCTTGTAGACACCTTTTTCTATAATTCCTTTCAATAGCATATTTTCTTGCTCAAGTGTAACTTGGCTAAGAGAATCATTAGTGGAATCAATAGAACTACTAGAAGTAACAACAATGGATTTAGCATTGTTATTGTTACTACTAGAGGTAGAACCCTTTTTACCCTTGTTGCTAGTTTGCTTAGGTTTAACTTGTGGCATAAAGGTAGACAAGAGTAAATGCTTGGCAAGATATGAAGAACTCCTCTTTCGAAGATCATCATTGATAGCTTTAAGAAACTCATGCTCTTGCTCTAAATTTAGCTTCTCGAAGCATAGCTTCTCATGAGTTCTTAGAAGTTCTCTATGATCCTCTTGAGTTGTTTCATGAGCTAACTTAAGAGCATTTAGTTCTTTAGTTAGACGCTTAATCTCCTTCATAGCATTGTCACTCATTTCCTCTTGACTATCATGATTACTAGCATTTTCATTATAGCTCACATCACTAGCCTTATCAACAAGTAAATCATCATCACCAAGCAAATCATCTTCATCACTATTGAAATCAAGATACTCGGGGTGTGATACCTTGGGGCCTTTTGCCATGAAGCATCTTCCAATTCCTTCATTTGGTGAGTCAAATAGATCATGGGAGTTGGATGACACAAGAGCAAGTCCGGCAACACCTTCATCTTGACTATAGTCGGAGTTGGAGTGATAACTTCTCTCGGAGTGGTTGTCGGAGTCAGAGCCAGAAACCCATTCACCAACATGAGCTTGATGTCTTCTTATTGTGTAGCTCTTAGATGACTTGTCCTTCCTCTCCGAATCCTTGCTTCTTCGAGAGTGTCTTCGTTCATAATGATCATCTCTACTCCTTCTCTCATTATGAGGTGATTCATCTCTTCTATGTCTTCCTCTTGGTGATTCGTCTCTTTTCTTGTAGGGAGCCGTACACTCATTGGAATGGTGTCCGGGTTTTCCACAATTGTAGCAATTACGGTCACAACTTGATGATCTTCTCTCATAGTGTCTTGAACTAGAGCTTCTTTCTTTCCCTTTGTTCTTGTAGAACTTGTTGAATCTTTTCACCATTAGGCTTATCTCTTCATTGGATACTAGCTTGTCACTTGGAGTTGTTGGAGCATTGGTTGAGGCTTTGTAAGCACCACTTGATTTGTTGTGTAGCTCCTCTTTGTCCTTGAGTGACATTTCATGAGCAACAATCCTTCCAATGACTTCCGTGGGCTTGAGATCTTTGTAATTTGGCATCATTTGGATCAATGTGCAAACGGTATCATATTTTCCATCCAAAGCTCTAAGTATCTTCTTGATGATGAATTTGTCGGTCATCTCTTCACTTCCTAAGCCGGCAATCTCATTTGTGATGAGAGCAAGCCTAGAGTACATTTCTGCGACTCCTTCACCATCCTTCATCTTGAACTTGTCAAGTTGACTTTGAAGCACATCCAACTTAGATTCCTTGACGGACTCGGTACCCTCATGCATATCAACCAAAGAATCCCAAATTTCCTTTGCATTCTCGAGGCGGCTGATTTTGTTGAATTCCTTGGGACACAAACCGTTGAAGAGAATGTCACAAGCTTGAGCATTGTATTGCAAGATCTTCAATTCTTCCGGGGTTGCTTCACGATCCGGTTCCTTGCCATCCTCAAAGAAATCAGCTTGCAAGCCAACACGAACAACAGCCCAAACGGTGGGGTTATGACCAAGAATATGCATTTTCATCTTATGTTTCCAACTAGCAAAGTTTGTACCATCAAAATATGGACCTCTACGGTGATAGTTACCCTCACTAGACGCCATACTCTCCTAGGTTGTGAAACCAAGGCTATGATCACCAAAGCAATGGAAATCAAGGCTTACGGAGACCAAAGCTCTGATACCACTTGTAGGATCGAAAGTATGTCTAGAGGGGGGGATTAGACTACTTGATCAAATAAAAACCTAACCTTTTCCCAATTTTAGATATAGGCAGATTTTAGCAAGTATACAAGTCAAGCATCACCCTACACATGCAATTCTAAGAGTGTAGTAGCGGAAAGTAAACAATTGCATATGTAAGTAAAGGAGGGGATCGGAGATTTCAAACGCAATGAAGACACGGTGGTTTTTGGCGTGGTTCCGATAGGTGGTGCTATCGTACGTCCACGTTGATGGAGACTTCTCGTCTTTGGGCTCTGAGAAGACAAAGGAAATCAAGTCAAAATGATAGTTAAGATAGCGTCAAGATTTGACAAAGACAGATGATTATGCTTACTCCTCGTCTTTGGGCTCACTGAGGACGGAGAGGTCATATCTCACTGGAGGAGGTGAATCTCTGGCCCTCTTAATTGCCGGTGGATTCAAAGATGCCGGTTGAGAAGACCCAACTTCTCCGGCAACTTCTTGCCGGGAAGAAGGACATTGAGCTCGAGGACGCCGAGTTGATTGCCGGCAAACTTCTTGTTGCTGGCCAGTTTTGGTGGTCGTCTTCTTCACAACAGGGCCTGTACCTGATGAAGAGGGACGCACTATCTCCTGGGTGGCTGTTTTCCGAAGAACACATGCTTTCTTCTTCGGGGCTTGGGGTTCTTCTTCTTCCTCAGGCTCTCCGGCAACTTCTTCCCTGGCAGGCTCTTTTTGATGCTCTTCGGCGATTTCTTCATCGGGGTTATCTTCCTCCTCTTCGGTTGCCGCAGCCCAGGAACCACTAGCCTTGCTGGCTCTCAAGGCTTCCTTGGCCTTGCTAGGAATGTACGCCAGCTCCTCGTCTCTGGTGGCATGGATGAGATCCTTCTCTTCTCGAGTGGCTCTCTCCATCAAGTTGCAAGCCCAAGCCATTTCATCTTCAAGCGAAGGGTTTTGCCAGAGAGCTTTGACTCCTTGAGCATTGCACTCCGGCATCATCGCCAAGATGGAATCCTTGGTGGAATTGATGCACAGTGGAATGACTTGAGCCGGCAAGTGAAATTTGCCGGAAGTTCTGAATAGCTGATGGCAAAGACTGATGTGCTCCATGACTGTCAGATTGTTTCCCAGCCCTGGGTGTATCCACATGATGTCAGCAGCGTTCTGATATTCCCAAGTATGCCTATGTCTCTTCTGCAGCGGTGCGATGCATCGCCGGAGGAAATCGGCTCCTACCATCTCAATGGTTAGGCCGACAGCTTTGAGGCGAACAATCTGATTCAGTGCCGGGGTGAGTTTCTTGTCACTGGCACCATAATCACTCCAATCCTTGCCGAGCTCGATCTTCTCTATCCGAGGCACACAGAAGCTGGGGAAGTCCTTCTCCTTAATCCAGCACCACTCTGCCCGCCACTCTTCCCACTTCAGATGCAGCAGACCGGTAAGGTATTTCCCTTTGGCCTTGGCCCGAGGAATCCATGTCACACTGCCGGAGAGCGCATCACCCTCGATGCGGGGAATGAAGAAATGGCAGAAAAGAGCGACATTGGGGACGACTCCAATGAAATTCTCACACATATGGGTGAAGATCGACATGCAAGTCATGGCATTCGGAGTGAAATCCAGAAGCCGGAACCCAAATGTGTACATCAACTCAGCGCAGAAGAACGGATATGCATCTCCGGAAACTTTGGTGTCAGCAGGGAGCACTACTAGAGCTATGTGATCCTGGGTGTCTCTCCCCCACATATATGCATACCTATCAATGATGGTGTTCTTGTCCAGAGCCGGCGGTGAGAAGACCGCATTTTCCCTCCGCTGTTGCTCCAAATCCACCTTCCTCTTCTCTGCTTTTGGATCTATGGGCTTGGCGGGTTTCTTTCCCTCTATCTCAGTCTTTTTGGGTGCCATGAGGGCTCAGAAGAGAAGGGAGGAGTGTGGAAGAGATGCGAATCACCGGCGGCGGCAACGGAATCTCTTCTGGCGAGGGAAAGAAGACGATGGAGTGAAGGGAAAGGGTAAATGAGCAGCGCCTCCTCGGGGTTGCCTTTTTATGGGGAAGGCATGGGGAGGCTGGCTCTTTACTGTTCAGTGTGGCAGCGCTTTTTGCAGGAGCACTACCACAAAACCGTGGCACCAGTCCACCTCTCCTATGACTCGCATTTAATGCGTGACATGGGCATGCAGAAGGAAAATTATCATCACGAAATTTACGGCAGTAATCCTTCGCCGCGTGTCTGTGCATTTGTTTGGGCCTAGCCCAACGACGCTTCGAACGTGCGTGTGGCCCATGCCCGGGGGCTCCTGTCAGTGTATAAAACATGGGTATTTTATACCCTGACTTATGCACAGACAGTAGTAGCCTTCTTGGTGTCTAGGGCTTGCCAGAAGACTACTAATATCTAGAATCAAGACTTGGTTACAAAACCACGAAGATATCAGGACGCATCATTGAGAAGTACTTAGTTAGTACTGAAGATGGAGGCAACACTTGCTGGCAAGACATGCGGCGGCAAGCTGAAGGCCCGGCAAGCCTTTACTATCCCTTCTTCGCTCCACCTCATCGGTCAGCTAGTCGCTAATCGATGAGGTGTTGAGCGAGCAGGCGGTTTGGTGAGACTTGTCAGGGCACGTGTCAACATGCTGGAAGGAGAATTAGCTTTAATGACACCTGTCCAGGAGGCGTGTCTAGATTATAGGTGGTAGCTGGGCGAGCGGTGCAGAAACCTTGCCGGGGCTCCTCCTCCACATGACACCTAACGGCGCATTTATTGCGTTTGTCCTAATCCGGCAGAGTTAGGTATGATAGCACTGTTGGCTATCTAATCAACATGTAAAGACTGTTTTGCCACTGTGGTTACCCCTTGATCTATAAAAGGAGGGCCAGGGCAACCTTTACAAGGGTCGACACTTCACTCATTCTGCATGCGTAGCCGCACTTCCTGCATCCTTGCCAGCAAGTAGCGCTCCTTGTACTTGAGCTCAAACACATCCAATACAACAAAGCAGGAGTAGGGTTTTACACCTCATGGTGGCCCGAACCTGGGTAAATCCCTTGTGTTGATTGTTGAATCTGCTCTTTGTGCTTGTGTATCCCCATAGTCGAACCGCAAAGGGGCCTCGATGGGCCCATAGATCGTCATATGCACGACAGTGACACCGAACCAAAAACTCGGTGAGACCGACCTGTGTAAAAGATTTGAACGTTGGGCTTTTCGGTGAGACCGGATAGGAAATCTTGGACTGACTAAAATGCGATGACCTAGGCAAGACTGCATTTCGGTAATTCCGATCGGTTCAACTCGGTGATTCTGAAATGAACAAATTGGGTTACAGAAACTTGGTCAGTGCAACTCGGTGAAACCGATCATTATCTCGGTACAACCGAAATTCTATGGTTTGGCTTTGGCAGTGTATAGGATCAACTCGGTGACTCCGGATGGGATGATTTCAGTGGGACCGAGTTGACTATTTAGGGTTTGGACAGATATGATATTGAGAAGGTGGTTGAGGGTTTTTGGAGCAATATATTCAAGCACTTGAGCAATTGAGTCATGATCAAAACCTCATCCCCTTTTAATAGTATTGGCTTTCCTATGGACTCAATGTGATATTGGATCACTTAACCAAAAATGTAGAGTCTTGAAGCTTTGCCAATCCATGTCCTTAGCATTTTGAAGGGGTCCACAATCTCATGTCTTTGCCATGACAATGTTGAACTTTTCTAAAACATACTAGATGAAAGTGTTAATCCAACAACATGTATGTTGGCATGAATTACCAAAACCACCAAGGGAGCAAATGTCCTTTCAGAGGTCCTCATCGGGGATTTGCATCTTCTTAATCACCACAGAGGAGATTAAGTTAAGACCAACACCGCCATCCACCAGCATCTTTGATACCTTGATGTTGCGAATTGTTGGTATCATGTTGGTGATACCAACAATTGCAAGCTACCAACACCAGTAGTGCGGCCTAGGTGGTCCTCGGCATCAAAGATGATGGGCGTGTGTGACCACTTCAAAGGCTTTTGGGCGTCAACTGCCGGCTCCGCTGCATTTATCTCCCGGGCCCATTGCTTGAGCTGCCAGTGAGAGGAGTGCAAAGATGTGCCTCCATCAATGCAAGCACAATCAACCATGTATTGGAACCTTTGATCAGAGTCATCCTCTTCGTCTTCTTCATCATCTTCTTTCTTGTCTCGGCCACGAGCGGGCCTCTCCTTTTGCTTTCCTGCCTTCCCGCGGCGGGTTTTCTTGCCCTTCTTTCTAGCATCAGCAGTACCATCCTGAGACTTCTCTTTATTGCGCTTTTCGTACTCCTGCTTTTGCTTCTCAGCAAGGAGTTCTACTTGGTGGCATTTAGTGATGTCATGGCTAGCTGTGCGGTGTATCTTGTAG
Organism: Elymus sibiricus; assembly: GCA_039707655.1. Classification (NCBI taxonomy): domain Eukaryota; kingdom Viridiplantae; phylum Streptophyta; class Magnoliopsida; order Poales; family Poaceae; genus Elymus; species Elymus sibiricus. Next base: position 267,380,232 of record CM077676.1, on the reverse strand, counting down.
TAAGGACCATCAGGCTTCTCTCCGGCAGCAACTTCCTTGCCGGAATCACTTGCTTTAGGCCTCTTGCCAGTAGTACCTTCTACAGCCAGCACATCCTTGCACTTGTGTTTCCGAGGGCGCTTCCTGCCGGTCTTCTTTGAAGTGACCACCTCTTCGTCATCAGAGTTGGCAACAGTAGCATCATCTCCAGGAATTCGCCTTCCTTCCTCAGCTCGTGCGCACTTGTCAGCGAGATAGTACAGCTCAGCAATGGTTCTCACTTGCCGGATGTTCATCTTCTCGTGCATCCTAAGATTGCGCACATTATTGTGGAAGGCGGCAATAACGACGGCAGGTTGCACGTCAGGAATATTATGCTGTACCCGGATGAATCTCTTGATAAACTTGCAGAGAGTCTCATCGGGCTTTTGTGGCAATACATGCAGGTCGCTGGGATTCTCGGGAGGTTTGTGACCATCCTGGAATGCACCAACGAACTGGTGGCATAGATCTGCCCACGATGAAATTGATCCTTCTGGCAAGTTCATCAACCAGGATCTGATGTTAGGTTTGAGTGCCAGCGGGAACCAGTTGGCCCGGACCCTCTCATCTCTACCACCAGCGGCTTGGACAGCCACGGTGTAGATGTTGAGAAACTCGGAGGGGTTTACTTGCCGTCGTACTTGTCGAGAAGGTCTGGATTGAAGCTGCGGGAGGACGGCTAGCGAACTTGTCGTAGCTCAGGAGTGAACGCTAGGCAGCCCGTATCGTACGACAAAGCCCTGACGTCCCCCGGTGCAGGCATGATCGCTGCCGACTCAGCGTGAGCATCAGATTGCCGACGAATTTCCTGGCGCCGCTCAATACGTGTATGGGTGTCTTCCCCTTGTCGGTCCAACTACACTTGACGTTGATCCTGCTGGCTCCGTGGGTCGGACGAGGCCATTGATACCTCATCCTGAGCAACAACATGTTGGCCCCGGTGTGCAGGGCCTTGCGGTGGCTGCACCATTGCCGCTGCTCCTCCAGTCCGTTCTCCAGCTTCTCATGCCGGCTCCGCTCGCTGGCGTGAAGATTCTCCCTGCCGTGCTCCATCGTTGTTGGCAATGCTAAGCAGGCTCTGGATAGTGGCACACCACTCATCCATTTGATGAGCCGCCGGAGGGAAGTTCAGCAGCACGGAGCTTGTGCCATCGCCTCCGCCGGTGTGCATGCCATGACCGGTGTCGAGGTACATGACAGCTCATGACTCCTGGCTGGGCCAAGAGGAGCTCCGTTCCGTACATGTGGTCACCGGAGGGACGGCGGGACTAATGCTCGGGGATGTCTCTAGAGCCGTGCTTGGAGCCGTGCTCGCGTCGACGCCCCGACCCATCGCCGTCGCGATCTGCTGCAATGGTCTTAGTTTATGCTCATGACGCGGCGGGTCACGCCTGCCCTGCAACGGTCATGGCGCGTGCTCTAGACGCGACGGATCTTGTCCTTCTTGCACTGGCCTTGACGTATGCTTCGTCTGGCCATCCTTGGATGTCGCCTTGTCGATCTGGCTCACCGCGCTCTTCTCCCTCTTCGCCGGTGTAGCGAGAAGTTTGGCCACCCCCGTCTCCACTGTCTGTAGGCAGCTGAGATGGTGCCTTGGAAGTAGACGCGGCGGCGGCACCCTTGCCCTTCTTGGGCGCCATGGATGATGAAGGTGCTAATGAAGAGGTTGATGCAGATTCACATGCGTGAGGCCCCCTACCTGGCACGCCAAAGATGTCGATGTATGACAATCTATGGGGCCAGAAGCAAGCCCCTTTCCAGGTTCTCTGGAGGGCGACACAACACACAAAGAGCAGCACAAACCAATGATCAGCACACAGGTGCTTTACCTAGGTTCGGGCCGCACGGATGTGTAAAACCCTACTCCTGCTTTGGTGGATTTATGTGAGTATGAAGCTCTGTTGTACAAGTGTGCAACTCTTGCTGGCAAGGAGCTAGGGAGCGCTACTAGCTAATAGGGGCTGAATCCCTCTAAATGATGCCATGGTCCTCCTGTTATAGCTCAAGGGGTCACCACCGTGGCATAATGGTAATTACATTTTGATAATGGCTACAGTGTTATCATACCTAACAGTGACGTCATAGGACAAGCACATTTAATGTGCTGTTAGGTGTCCTACTCTGCTGGATGCCGACAAGGGGTTCTGGTCCATCTGTACCGGCAACCCAGCTACCTTTTATTACATTGACACGCAGGTGAACAAGTGTCAATAAAGGTAATCCTCTAGCGGTGATCCTCCACGTGTCCCGACAGCTTCTACCTAACCACCTGTGCGCCCGCCACTTGTTGGCAGATCTCTGCGCGCTCACCACCTGTCAGCATTGGACATGAGTGGTGTGGCAGGGAGCCTGGGCTTGACGGCAACATGGAATGCTCATTCCCGAGAAGGCCCGCTTCCTAGTGATCTTGGTCTTGATCTCGAAGTAATGTTATTACTTCTTGATGACCTGCCTCGAGGCCTTCTTCATGGTATTTATCTACCAAGTCTTGGGTGTCTTGTGGTGGATTCCTCCTTACTCATATCCTTCCTGGCATAGAGGCTACAACTTGCCGCTGTGTGGTCAGGGGTATGAACACCCGCTGCTCACTACACCGACACCAAGAATTACACATACTTGACCAACTTTCTCTACATCTTATAACTTGTACGACATTCATACCTGAGCTAGACATTATAGTCTTCTTTTCTTCCTGCCTTTTTACTCCTTATAGTTTTACTTCCAATATTTCTCCTACTCACAGAAGAAGCATCCAACTTTAAGAGTGGTGTGAGCCTCAAACTTTTCCTAGGCATGTAAGCCTCATTACATCCTTCGGATTTGTTCTTTCTCTCTAAGTTCTTACCATCAACTCATGACTGGTATTCTTCCGGATTCTATGCATTTCAGTCTTAAACTTTTCAGTTACAAGAATATCACATGACTATCCCAAACATTTTGAAGTTTGTGTTTCTTGGAAGCAAGTAGACCATAATAGGATTCTAGCCTTTTGGATCGAAGGACATGAGTCTCATCATCCACTGCATCTGCGGGAGAGTATTGAAAGCATGCAATAGGATAAAATCCTTCTCGACACTCTAGAGGATGATCCTCTCATTATGTTTACCAATCATAACGATTTAATCAGTTTAAAAACATCTAATCAATTTCAACAGAAAAGGTGGACCCGTGAGCCATTATTCTACAACTATAATGCAAACTACACATATACATTGTTCATGATTAATTACACTAGTGATTAAACTACACATGGACGTCTACACATAGACCCGTGAGCCATTATTCATTCAAGACCCATATCTAATTCAACACCATTGATGTGGACATCATTTATGACGTGAACTTCAATCTGTAGGCCAACTTGCTGATCACATTTCCATGTTAATCTTTTTCATCTTTCGATGCTTTGTGCTCCAAGCTCAGGACGACCCTGCTAGAACTTCAAGACAACCGAATGTTTTCGCCATGAGGTCTGACCTTCACCTGCCTTACACCGCATGATCCATTCATGCTCATGTGGACATGATGTACCCTGAAAAGCTACGTGTTATAGACGGTTGCTACATTGGGAAGAGCACTAACAACTTAATAATTTTAGTGAGAGATCACCCTTATAAAAATGGCTACTGCGCAATCAAAAGGGTGCAATCAAAAAGGGATAAACATCTCAGGAAATTCTTAATAGCATGATATGGTATAGCCCTTGGCGCCGGGGATATATCCATGATCCTCCAAGGTCTTCATGAAAATACTCCGAAGTGCTGCTGTGGTAACCACCTTGGTCTCTGCGCCTGGTGAAGCCTCCTTGCGCTGGTGTCCTCCGTAGCAAGTCCGTCACTCCCGTCTGTAAGGCCCGGAGTATATCGACCAGAGGGGGGGTGAATGGGAGATTCAAAATTTCTTTCAAAATGTTGAATACTCTCAACACAGCATAACGGGTAATCAACTACGTAGTTTCAGTTCTACGAAAGAAAACTATTCCTGAAGGAAAACTAGTTCCGAAGCAAAACTAGTTCCAAAACAAAACTGTTCCCGAAACAAAACTGTAAGTGCATCTAGTGCCACCCCTTGTTGGTTTTGGATTATTGGTGACAAACTTGGTTGAGGGACTAATGTGTTTGTGAGAATCACAGGATAACACAGGTAGAAGTCCCTATTGATTCGGTTTACCCATCAAAGATGACCCCTAAAAATGTATGAAGACATTGAAGACAATGGTGGTTCACAAAGACATTCATGTTGAAGATAATGGTTAACGAAGACATTCACTTGAAGACAATGGAACACGAAGACTTAGTCTTTTGGTAGTTTCATTTTCTTCTTTCTTGAGTCATAGGAACCACTGTACTGTTAAGTGGGGTCAAGGTAAACAAAGTTAGAAACTGACGTGATGCTCAACCTAAAATCCTATGTCTTCGAGCGAAGACAAATGCGAGAAAACCTCTTCCAGAGTTGGTTGAGTCAGCTTTACTTGGAGCCCAAGTAAAGTTGTCGCGTGTGTTTGGAATCCGACCGTTGGACACGTGACAATTCCCCAATGACCCAGGGTCATTTCGGACAAATCATGTCGGGTTGCCTCCTGGCTATAAATAGCCACCCCCTCCACCATAAGTTGGTGGCTGCTCCGAGTTAGTGCACGGTTTTTGTCGTTTGAGAGTAACCCACCTTTGAAGCCTTTGAGAGAGAATCCTGCGAGGATAAACCTAAAACACCCAGAGCCCAAAGTGATTGAGCATCACTGAAGACATTCTGTTCGAGTGAACCGAAGACTTATTACACTTGAAGACTGTGATCTTCCAGCCGGTTAGGCGTCACGTTCTGAGCATCCAAGAGTCATTGTGGATTGCCGGTGAATGAAGTCTGTGAAGGTTTGGAAGTCTACCTTGAAGACTTACCAGAGTGATTGGGCGAGATCTGCAGGTCTTAGCTCAAGGGGAATAAGGTGAAGACGTGGTCTTCTGAGTTAAATCTCAGCCTCCCTAACCAGACGTACAACTTTCACAGCAGTTGGAACTGGTCAAACAAATCATTGTCTTCCCCAAGCTTCTGGTTTCATCCTTTCACTTCCTTACTTACTGTTTCATACTGTGAAGCCCTTGCATGCTTGTCTGTGTTTGAAGATATTACCTGAAGCCTTTCATCTATTTACCCATTTGTCTTCATGCTTCTTGTGTTTATGTTCAACGCATGCATGTACGTATGATGTCTATGCCTGCCATATCTGTTCATCTTAGTCACAACTGTTGTTAGATCTTGTCGTGCTTCCGCTAGCTTCGAAGACATTGCCTGTTTTCGAAGCCTTTCATAAAAATCACCGATTCACCCCCCCTCTAGTCGATAACTAGCATTCAAAACTGTTTCTGAAACAAAAATGTTCCTGAAACAAAACTATTTCCCAAAAAAAAAACTGTTCCTAAAACAAAATTGTTCCCGAAACAAAACTGCTTCCGAAACAAAACCGCTTCCGAAACAAAACTGCTACGGAAACACAACTAAGCAGATTTAGTTATATGAATCAATACTATCACAGAAACAAAATTATCAGCATAGATAGAATTGCACACATGAAGCAATTGCACACATAACAGATACAAAACATGCACACTACTGCGAAATGTTCATCAGAGCCAGACTTAGCAAATTGACTAAGTAGTACCATATGGAAACCAGATGAACATACAGACAAACAACCTTAAGTACAGGGAAAGCAAATATGCAAGACAATATGGTAACAGTACTGAAAGGAATGCTTGGAAGATAAAGTATCACAGTACACAGATAGATATCTATCGACAACAGAGGGCACCAAAAGTAAACTACTGAAAGAAATGCAGTAGGATAGAAATGACCGATGGTGCTCGATGGCGACAGATAATTTGGTAGACCAGTTCACTCTTCTGCAAAAGAGCTACGTCTGGTTGGAGGGAGTTGTGATTCAACACAGGAGATAAATTCTCTCCGTCCTATTCTCCTCAATGACAAAGTTCCTCGAACTTCCATTGATTTCATTCGTGGTAGATTCTTCTCGGCAATCTCCAAACCTTCGACAGACTTTGTCTTTGGTGACCACAATTACTCTTGGTCATTGTTCGCAAACCACAATAACTCTTGGTTGCTGAAGACTTTGACTCGGAGACGACAATTACTCTTCATCACTCGAGTCGACACCTATCCGTCTACAGAATATGCAGCTCTCAAGAGCAATAGGTACAAGAAATCTCAACTCAGATCTACTGTGATCCTCAACCACTATCTAAGTTTAGGCTCTTGATTTTCTCTCGGTGGATTTTAAACTCAAATCTCTCAGAGAAGGGTGCTCAATCAATCTTCTCAGAATCTCAAGTGGAGTACCCAACGAACAACGTTGCAGCGGGGTGGCTATTTATAGCCGTAGCCATCTCGGATGGGAAATGACCATTTAGGACACGCGGTCCAGCCAATGGCCAACCGACACATTTCCAACGGTTGGATTTTGAGCACAACGGTAACATTACTTGAGCACAAGTAATGCTAACTCCCCGGTACGAATGAAATCTCTCGCAGCGAAGAAGAACTACGTCTCTTGCTGTCAAGTATTCATTCGGAGCCCAAAGAGATTTCTGTCAGTCTTTCATAGGATTGGCTAAGCATCACAACAGGCATAAGTCTCGAATACCTATACCCCTCTTAATAGTACGATGGTCCTATGACTCAAATAAGAGAAAAAAGAACAACGAAACAAATACTATGTCGTCGCCCCGTCTTCAATCTTCTCGACTGCAGTCATTCTTCTTCGGACACACCGAATGAAAATTGCTTCGCTTCAACAATATTTTTTTCAGGGCCATCTCCGGCACGCAATTTCCTCGATAACAAACTCTTCGAGACATGATAATCTTTTCCTCAACGCAGAAAACTTTCGAGGAAGTTTATAGAAAACTTCTCGAAAGTAGCAATCTTCTCGATATTAAGCTTCTCAAAGCATATTAATATTCTCTACTGCACAGATAACTTTCGCAGAAGTTTATAGCAAACTTCTCAGAAGTAGTAATCTTCTCGGCAGCAAACTTTTTGGTAGCAAACCTTTCGTTAGCAAACCATTCGGTAGCAAACCTTTCGATAGCAAACCTTTCGGTAACAAACCTCTCGGGAGATTATAGCAATCTTCTTGGTAGCAAATCTTTTGGAAGATTATAGCAATCTTCTCGGTTGCAAATCTTTCGGAAATAACATTCTCCAAAACCTAATCATCTCGTCTGCTGTGCAGATAATTCTCAGTGAAGTTTACAAAAATCTTCTTGGCAGAATATAGCATTCTTCTCGATACTCCAGGGACTATTTCTCTCTGCGTGCACTAGCAAACAAATCAGTTCCTCACTGTTTCTGACAACAATCTCCAAAACAATAGGGGCAAGGAATTGCACAAAGAATCTCCCCCTTTTTGGACAATTGTTGACAAAACAGATAAACATCGAAGAGTAGATAGATATGTAACAACAAAAGTGTGGAATGTATATTCGATAATTATCTCGAAGATAAATATGCTCCCCCTAAATGTATGCAGCGTAAGAAAGATTAACCTTTTGGATAAACCTGCATATATTAGAATAAGCTTGGTGGAGAGATATTTTACATCTTCGAGAATAAATGGATTGCACTGAAGGATAATTTCCGAGATATAATAGAGTGCATCCATACGTGAACTCTGATAGTAATTCCACCTGCAAAAATAGATTCTCCAGAGAAATGAAGTATGGCAGGGGTTATTAACATTCGAGAACCAGAAAGAGTTCACGAGAGTTAAACAACACGATAAGAATCAAATGAAGGCAAGTGTTGTAAACTCGAAGAACAACCTAGCAAAGACCCGCAAATCTATCGCTCGATGTCTTCTCCCCCTTTTTGTCAACAAGTGTCAAAAAGGTGAAAAAGAACATGAGACACTACGTGCCTGAAGAAGATGACTCGTCACCCGAAGAAGATCCAGACTTGCTTGGCGAAGAAGTTTCCGCCTCGAAGGTGATAGCATTATTTTTAGCAGCATCTTCTTCTGTTTCTTCATCGAAACACTGCGGCACCACTGGTCTATCTGGAGCATCTTCATATTTCTTTCGAGCAACTCTTTCAGCTGATGGCAGAACAATGTTTTCCTTAGATAAAAAATAGGCGATGAAGCTTCAAATTCGATGATAACATTGTCAGATTAATCCTCAGCAAATCCGTCGAAGGAAATCTGGCTGAAAGCTAAGGAGTAGTGCACTCTCGAAGATCTTCAATAGTCAGCGGGGCATCCATGGGGTCATATGTTTCGAACAGACCAACCATGTTGAGTTTCTTCTCAGAAACGAATTTCCTCAGCAATTCCTTCAAATGACTCTTGTCTTCTTCACAATTATATGCATTTTGCTGGTTCTAAGACTGATCTCCAACTGTGTCAGAATGGAAGGTTTTGATACATGCTTAGAACTTGAAATTTTCAGACTGACAACTTTCTCTGAAGCCTTGGATGTATTATCTCTGAAAGCTTTGCCTTTTGAATAATCTTCCAACATCAGCAAGGTGTCTCTTACATGATGGATAAATTTCTCTGGAGTCTCTTGAGCAAGATATTCTTTCCTTGTGGATCGATTGATAATCTTCTGTATCCATAGAGCGAAAATCTTCTCAGCTTCATTTTCTTCGGCAGAATCAACAAGATGACGCATGAATAAGTTTTCGATATTGAAGAAACAGCCAAGAGATAGGTCCTTGAAAGTGTTGCGCAATACACCATAAATTGTTCCTGAATCATATGCTCCCGGCAGAGGACTTATAGTGTGACATTGAATAAAACAAAAGGTTGGAAAGTTGAACTTCAGATATTCTGTTTGAGCAAAAACCATACGAAAGATAATCGCCAACTTTATCCAAATCCATCAGGAGGTGAAACTGTTCATCAGAAATCTCATCAATAAAATGCACACAAGTTTCAAAGTTATTGCTTTCACTCCGAGGGAAATTCAGACACTCAAAAAATTCTTTAGCGTTGCCCTTCATGACACGGTGCTCTGTCATCCATTTGAGAACCCAGGTTTTCATATATTGTTTGTCGCCCAACATAGTGTGGCATAAGACTAGAGAATATATTCTCGGTTCCATGGGTGCCTGAATGAGAAAACCTTCATAAGCTGAAAGACTTCAATGTTCTGAAGGATTTGCTTGAAGCATTCCAATTCTCTCATCAGCAGTAAATCAAGATATTCGTGGTGAATCATCTGATTACTTTTCAGCTATGATCATTTTCTTTCAGCTGTGAATATTTTCTTTCAACTGCGAATATTATCCTTCAGCTGTGAATATTTTCTTTCGGCAGCGAGCATTTTCTTTCAGCTGCGAGCATTTTGAATTGGCAGCGAGCATTTTCTTTCTGATGGACCAACATTTGAAGTACTTGGACAATCAATCTCCATGGCAACATTTTCTATCAGGGGCACATGAGCTTTCTCAATATTTTCGTTCTCAAGCTCAATTTTATCCGACGAAGGCACTAGGGCCTTTTCTTTCTCTGTTTCATTGTTTTCAAGCACTTGGGCCTTCTTTTCTTTCTCTGATTCTGCCTTCTCGAAGAATAACTCTCGAAGGAGAATTTTGCTGCCTTTCATTCTTTTCGGTAGATTGTTTCGATGCTTGGATCTGAAACATTTGCATTTTCCACACTTTCTTCTCCCTGAGCATTGGGCTCATTTCTTTCGGCTTCTAGCTTTCTTTTCATTAGAAGCATTTTCTTCGTTATATCTTTCTTTTCACTGGGATTTCTTTCGGGACCCAGAATTCTTTCCAGCGCCACACATCTTCTTCTGTGGACTCCCATTCTTCATCAAATTGAGCTTTTGATACAACTCATTTCTTTCTGAATAGCAGGCTTAACAGAATCTTCAACAGAATCCATTGACCTGTGAAAGAGAATAGATGCGAGGGAAAATATAGACATGGCCATGAGTACGCATAGATATGTTTTTGAAGAAAATCATTTTTTGAGAAGAATTGATCAGCACTTTGAGAATTATCTCGAATGAGAAATATCTTCGAAAGATTTCATGCTAGTAAGTTTTGAAAGAAAACTACTAAGATGAAATCTATCTAATTGTTCATCAGAGAGAAAACACAAAGTTTATATCTATTCGGATGTGCATGAAGAAAAAACTAAAACTGCGCACGGTAAAAGGTATAAGCTCCTAAAGATCTACTGGGATAGTAGAAACAAAAGATAATCGCGCCGGGATGAACTCATATTAAGAATGGAGTGAGAAATACGAGTTCAGATCTCCGTACCCTAACTTGGTGGTGGAGATCAATTAAGGCGACGCAGCTTGGAAGATTTACCACGGCGGCTTGGAGCAAATGCGGCGAGGTCCACCAGAGTTTCATCGGCGGATGATCTCGTCGAATTTGCAAGTGCGGCAACGCACTGAGGATTTTTGAGCATGGGAGACGATGAATGACAAAGAGATTGGAACCGTACGAGGAAGACAAGGAGGGAAAACCTAACCTCCTTGACAGAAAATCAACGGTTCATAATCAACGGGCTCTTCACATTCAACGCACATGATTAAGTGGCGGTTGTACGTGGGCACGTGGCAACCGAAGGAGCAGTTTCTCCTCACTTGGGTGAGAGACCCAAATTTTGGAGGGCTTTCGCCAAATTAGAAATAACCTTCGGAACGCATTTCTCTTGTAGCCAAGGACACTAGAGAGAAAATTGTTTCAGATAAAATTGCGTACCCACGAGAGAAAAGCATAGACTGGATAAGATAGAATAGAAAGGTAGGGTCCAAAACATTTCACTAAGAGAGAAAATCAAACCAGAAGAAAACAACCATGAGTGAAATGCATAGAGGGCTAAATCCAGATCTATGAAAGAAGATAAACATCCTATGAGAAAAAAACTTAAATCCCGAAATAAAACCATAGCGAAAGAAAATCCCCGAAGAAAAACTTTGGTCAGCCAATAAATTCTTCATCTTGTCATGACTGATAATAATATGCTTTCCGAAGAGAATAGTCATGAAGATAATGATGCCAGTACAAGCTGAACCAATTTCTTCAGAATCTTGAAGACCATAAATCAGCATTGAAGATTTGATGCCTTTGCAATCTGGTATATAGAACTTCTTCAGACAAACCTCAGATGTTTCTCTAAAGAGATAAATGTTCCAATGACCTATGGATGGATTAGTTTGACTTGCCGAAGCAAATCACATGATAATGCAAATATCTCGAAATACTTTCAGTAGAACCAAGTTTCCTTTCAGGCAACACCAATAGAATAGAAGCAATACTATCAGCAAGGGTAAAAGTCAATCCTTTCGAAAAGTGAAGCATATCCCCTGCATATATCAATTTGTCTCAGGCATATGATTTGATTTGATTCGTCTGGAGACAATTTCCTGCAAGAAAGATTAGGTTTTCTTAACCACCCACATCTTGGCAGGTGGCCGAGAAACATTTTGTTTCAGACGTGCATGATATGATTTCTTTCAAGAAATATAAGAGTTGTTCCTCTGGGAAGGCCTAGCATAATCGATAGAGTAAGCATTGTAATTCTTCCCAGAACCATGAACATAATGGTTGGAAGAAGTATACATACAATCCTTCTAACGAGCATTCTTATCAGAACCATACAAGGGATTTGCAGTTTCATACTACGAAGATTTTCCTTTCCTACGAAAGTTATTTCCCTGCATTGTTAGAGGAACAGTGACATGTAATTCATCTATGAGAGATTTCAGGACCCAAATCTTTTTCTTTGGGGGTCCATTCCTGCAATTAGTACCAACATATCGTGCAAATACTTCACCATTCTGTTTCTTAAACAGTTTATAGTTGGAGTCAAATGACTCATCAGTAGGTGAGGGAAATGGACAATCATAACCCGAGAGCAATGAAGGATCGAGGGGTTTGCTCTTGGAGAGCACCCACACCGTCTTAGGGTATTGCTCGGGAGTCCAGTAAGTACCATCTGCATTTAGTTTCCTCTCGAAACCCAACCCTTCCTTTCTTGGGTTCTTGTGAAGAATTGACTTCTTAAGAACATTGCAAAGGGTTTGATGTACTTTGAGACTTTGGAACATTCCTGTCTCAAGCAAATTCTTCAGCCTAGCATTTTCATCAGAAATAGCAACATTTTTTTTAGACGAGGAGTTAGTTTCAACATTTATAACTTGTGCATTTCTTTCAGCAGCAACAGATGTTTCAGCACTAGAATCAAAATTGCTTCGCTCTAGGCATTTTAGGCAAGGTGGAATAAATTCCTCTTGAGAAGCACTAATTTGCTCGGCGAGGAGAGAATCATTTTCAATCCGAAGATCATCATGAGCTGCTCTCAGAGACTCGAGCTCCTGTTTCCTTTTCAGGAAATCATAGTTAAGTCTCTCGTGGTCATCTGAGAGAAAATCATGACGACCTGATAGATCATCAAATTTTGCCAAAAGAGCAGAATGCTCGTTTGTCAACATTTGGTTTTTCTTCATCTCCTCAACCAACAAATTTTCGGTATTCCTAAGAGTTTTCTCAAGTCTCTCTAGAGAGTATTGTTGTTCCTTAGCAATTTTTACGATCTTAGCTTGATCATCATCACTAGAAGAGAATTCATCACCAGCATAAGCTTTTTGTTTCTTGGGAGGTACCTTTCCTTTCGAAGCTTTTGCCATGAAGCAATATGCAGGAGCTTCATCATCACTTGAATTGTTGTTGAAGAAGTTCGATGCTGGTGTGGAAGTGCAAGCGATGCCGGCCATGCCCAAATCTGAATCCTTGTCGGATTCTTCTTCAGCAACTTCTTCGGACTCAGAGACTTCTTCTTCGGAGTCCATTTTCTTCCCAATGTAAGCCTTAGCCTCGTGAGAGCTCTTCTTTTGGTTGGAATGAAGCTTGGTGGAAGTTCTTGACAAAGATTTTGTGGAGGAATTGTCTTTCTTCTTCGAGAACTTCTTTTTCTTCTCATCATCAGAATCATAGCTCATGCTCTTGAAACTCTTGCTACTGAAACTCTTGCCACTTCCCGTGTTGAACTTGCCACTGGCTCTTATTTCAGCTTCCCACATTGGACAATCACAGATGAAATGTCCAGGTTTCTTGCACTTGAAGCATGTATATTTTCCAGAAGATTTTGACCTCGACAAAGATTTTGAGTTACTGCCCGAGTTCTTTTTCGGAAACTGATTCTTTTTCGGGTAGCATTGCAAATGCTTAGTTATCTACACAAGATCTTTGTTGATGCTATCAGGGTCATCGGAATCTTCATCAGCATTATTTTCGGTGTCCGAAGAAGAATCGGCAGCAGCTTTGATCATGATTCTTTCGATAGAGAGAGCCATATAGATCTCTTTTCTCTTCTTGTTATCCTTCATGGGTCTTCAGCCTCTCCATAACACTAGTAGGGAAAACCTTATAGGTGGAGGCTTAACAGTAGCGCGGGTTAGAGGCACGCGTTACTGCTACTTTACAGTAGCGCGGGTCGAAGAAACGCACTACTGCTATCTATTTAGCAGTAGCGCGGGGGTACTAAACGGCACTGCTGCTAAGTGGGCCCCACCGTACCCACCAGGCTATGTATAGTAGCAGCGCGGTGTAAAGGACATGCGCTACTGCTAAGAAGATAGCAGTAACTACAGCTGCCTCTAACTTAGCAGCATCGCCGGCTACGGACCCGCGCTACTGCTACTGCTCTTAGCAGTAGTGCCATGCGTGAACCCGCGCTGCTGCTAAGGCGCAGCTGTCACCTTTTCCAACCCCCTTCCCCCCTCCTCTCTCCTTCACTTGCTTCTCCCCCATTACTACTAGCTAGCTTTATTCTCTCTTCCTTCTCCTACCTCTCTTCTCTCTCCTTTAATGCCCCCTACACCATCTCCATTAATGCACCCCTTTCTCTCTTCCTCACTTTTCTCTCCTCCCTCACTAGTTAGAGCCAACTCCTTCGCCAACTAGCTAGATCTACCCATTTAGTGAAGTGACCTATCTACCTTGCCAACTAGATATATACATTTAATGAAGTAAAACCATCTTTGTTGTCCACTTTTGATCCCTAGGTGTGCAGCGACACCGACCTCATCACCGTGCTCGATCTCTCTTGAGATAGGTGAGTAAAAAATTGTGCTTTGCATGAATGGAAATATGTGTGTGTGTGCGATATGACAGAATCAGGCGATATGATGGAAATTGTGCGTGTGGCATGAGTTTCCGCCTATATGTGTATTTGCCGAATTGTGCATGACATGACATGAGTTGCTTATGTTTTGCCGAAATGTCGATTTATTTCCGTTTCTGCGAATTTCGGGCAAACTCTATTTGTCCTATTTTTAGGGAAGGTCATGCCGAATTTTTGTATGACTTTGATGCATGCATGAATGCGTTTATAATCCTTTTGCTTATTATACCGTGTAGGCGATCATGAAGGTCAGTGGAAGGATGGTGGAAAGATGGTTGCGATCCGCGAAGCACGACATGTATGAAAATAACCGGAAGGAGATTTTATGTCCGTGTCGAAGATGCAAGGGAGGAGTCTGGCTCGACCCCTTTAAGGAAGGCCGCTTGAAGGCGCACCTGCTCATGACTGGTTTCATGGATGGCTATACTCGATGGATAAGTGAAGATAATGATGATGAGGACGTCGACGGGGCAGCCAATGACGACATGGGGCCAGACGAAGAGATGACTGATAATGGCGCCGGAGAAGAGGCCAAACATGGTGGCGGAGAAGAGGCCAGACATGGCGTCGGAGAAGAGGCCAGACATGAGGGCGGAGAAGAGGCCGAACACGACGGAGAAGACGCAGACACGCCGGAGCTTTCGTCGCTACAAAATTCAATCATGCGGGACCCTCATGTTCGAGACCTGCTTTGCAAGAAGACGACTAGCGACAGAGCTGCTTCTAGAGAGGAGGCCAAGCTGGAGCAACTGGAGGTAGACTCGAAGACTCCATTGTATGATGGTTGCGATCCTGAGGTGACCCTCTTGAGTTTCACGCTGGAACTTCTAAAGACGAAGGCTGAAAACAAATGGACCGACAGAAGCCTCGATGAGCTTCTCAAGTATCTAAAGAAGGTTCTTCCCGCGGGAAACCTGTGTCCTACTAGTGTCGATGAAGCCAAGAAGATCGTGTGCCCTCTTGATCTGCCGCACATTAGATACCATGCATGCATCAACGATTGCATCATTTATCGGAACGGCACGCGGAAAAAACCAGCTGTTCGGTGTGCAATGCTTCTCAATAAAAGAAGGCCGGAAAGAAATCTCCCTAGAAAGTTGTATGGTACTTACCGATCACTCCCCGTCTGCAGCGTTATTTCGTAGATCCTAAGGAAGCAAAGCTCATGCGCTTCCACGCAGAGAGGGTGAAGCCCGGCGATGGAGATGATCCGAAGCTGAGACACCTCGTGGATGCAAGCCTGTGGAGAGCGTTCAATGCCGAATATCAATTTTTCGCAGGTGATCCAAGGAACATCGTGCTTGGCCTGAGTACTGATGGCATGAATCCGTTTGGCAACCAGAACACCAACCATAGCACATGGCCCGTGTTTGTACGGATGTACAACCTTCCCCCCTGGAAGTGCATGAAGACAAAGTACATACACATGAGCATGCTAATTCAAGGGCCAAAACAACCAGGAAATAATATTAATCTGTATCTTGGGCTACTGAAAGAGGAGCTAGACACGTTATGGACAGCACCGGTCAAGACATGGGACGCCAGCAAAGGAGAGTATTTCGATATGAGAGCCGCGCTGATGACGACGGTGCACGACTATCTCAGTTACGGATATGTATCAGGCAAGGTGTGCAACGGATATTGCGGATGCATCAGGTGCATGGATGATACAATGTCTCAGCAGCTAACGAAAGATGGCGGGTCTGGGAAAATCGTGTACATGGGGCATCGAAGATGGCTCAAGAAGGATGACCCGTGGAGAAACCGTGGAGATCTATTCAATGGTGAGGCTGAGCATCGAGGACCTTCACGTAAGAGGAGCGGCGCCGAAATCTATGAGTTGTTGAAAAACTGGGAAGAGTGCCCCGCGCCTGGAAAGATGAAAAAAGCGCTGGAGCCGCTACTGAAGGTTTGGAAAACGAGGTTTATTTTCTGGGACTTGGAGTACTGGCCCAAACTCGAGATGCCTCATTGCCATGATCAAATGCATATCACGAAGAATGTCCTCGAGAGCTTGCTTGGCACACTGATGAACATGCCAGAGAAGACCAAGGATGGGCCGAAGGCAAGAAGAGACTTGGAAGATTTGGAAATCAGGGCAGATCTCCACATGCCCCGTAAAAAGTCATCGGAGGAAACGGTGAGGGAGACGGAGGCGGGGGACAGGGGCAAAAAATTCAACAAGAAGGAAGAGAATTATTGCCCCCCTTCTTGCTTCACCTTAAGTCTGAAGGAGATCGATCAATTCTTCAAATGCCTTACCGGAATCAAAGTTAGTTCCGGTTACTATGGGAAGATAAGCAGATTTCTAGACACCAAGAAGAAAAGGTTCAGCGTGACGAAGTCTCATGACTGTCACGTGATGATGATGCAGATACTCCCGGTTGCCCTTAGAGGGATAATGGACAGACACGTCCGTGACACGCTTACTGGTCTCTGCAACTTTTTCGATGTTATCTCTCGAAAGTCAATCAGTGTGAAGTAGCTCCGAAGGCTATAGGAAGAGATCGTTGTCATACTAAATGAGCTTGCGATGTACTTCCCGCCCGCATTCTTTGACGTCATGGTGCATCTGTGTGTCCACATTGTGGACGACATCATCGACCTCAGGCCGACATTCCTGCAAAGCATGATGCCATGCGAGAGGATGAATGGGGTCATCAAAGGATTCGTTCGTAACATGTTCCGTCCGAATGGAAGCATCGTCCAGGGCTATCTGACCAAAGAGTGCATCTCCTTCTGCGAGAATTATCTATACAGCAGAGACCATGTTGTTGGTTTGCCCATTAACAAGCACCTTGGGAGGCTCGGAGGAGAAAGTCACACCAACGGCCGGAGGGAACTGCTTGTGGACCACTCGGGTTGACGCAACGACTTTGACAGAGCTAACTTAGTAGTGCTACAGCACCTAGACATGGTAGATCCTTTCGCGACACTACACAAAGAAACCATCGCAAAGAAGTACTGTGACCGGGGGCTACGCAAGACGGACGCCGAAGTTATTAGAGAGCACAACTCCACTTTCTTGCCTTGGTTCAAAGAGCATGTTCTTGCTAATCCCCTGGAAGAGGGCTCTACGGACGGATTGCTCATATACGCCTTAGCACATGGCCCCGCGGCCAACCTCGCGACCTATCAGGCATACGATATCAACGGATACACGTTCTACATGGAGGCCAAAGATATAAACAATGATTTCCAGAACTCACGGATGACGATGGAATGCATGACCGACGACAACGGCGCAACTGAAAGATTCTACGGAAGGGTCGAAGAGATCTGGGAGCTTGACTACTCTGGACAGCACAATGCGACGATGTTCCGTGTCAGATGGGCTAAGAACGTCAAAAGAGAAAACCGGTATTTCACTACCATGTCTATACCTGACGCCAAGAGCGCTACCGTGAACGTCATCACCAAAAATGAGCCATGGGTACACGCTAAGCACGTGACACAATGCTTCTTCATAACCGACCCAAGCAATCCCAGCCGTGTTGTCGTGAGGAGAGGCAAAAGGACCATCGTCGGAATGGATGGAGTCACCAACGAGGAAGACTACGACCAGTACGGCAACCCGATGAGGGAAGATGACAATGACGATGAAGCGTACATCAAAAGAAGAATCAAGACTACATTACCTAAGAAAGATCGTACTCCATGGTAAAGGAAAAGTCACAATGAGGGGCTCAATTATTCGACAGGGAACAAGAAAGGAAAGAAGCTCACCCTAAAATGTCGTCGACCCTGAGAAACCATCATTTATATATATGTATCTAGTTTGTGTACGCACTTAACCGTTATCGGTCAAATGATGTAATATATATATATATTATGCACTAATATGTCACTAATTAATATCATGGATTGATCTGAGTTATATACATTATTATCCCCTGCCGGCTCAGTCATTCGGAGGTGAAAAAGGAAAAGAAAGAGAAAAGGAAATGGAAAAGAAAAGAAAAGCAAAAAGAAAAAGAAAAGAAAAACAAAAATAAAAAGCAAAGAATAAGAATAAATAAAAAAAGAAATGAAATAGCAATCTTTAGCTGTTGCGCGGGTGTGTGTAACCAGCGCTACAGCTAAACTTAGCTGTAGCGCTGGTTACACACACCCGCGCTACAACTATCTTAAGTAAACAATACAAATAAATGAAATAGTAGAAGGTAGTAGTAGCGCGGGGTACCCTGGCCCGTGCTACAGCTAAGTTAGCTATAGCGCGGGGTACTTACCCCGCGCTACAGCTAAGTTTGACTTAGTGCACGCGCGCCGTCCCTCTCCATTCCCCTCTATCCATTCCCCACTTCCCCTCTCTCGATCCCAGCCTGCCCGAGCGCCTTTGCCTCGTCGCCGCTGCACCCTCGCTGTCGCCAGAGCCAGCATCAACACCCCGCACCCCCTCTCCTCCTCGCCGTCACCGCATCCCACGTCAACGAGCCTGCCCGAGTGCCTTTGCCTCGTCGCCGCCCTGCCTCCTGGACGTCGCCGCACCTGCCTCCTCCTCGGCCTCGACATCGCCACGCCATTGTCTCCCCCGAGCCTGCCCGAGCGCCATCTTCCCCAGGTGATTCCTCCCCTCTCCTTCACTCCTCCATCCCCTCCCCTGCAAACCCTAGTTCTGCAATTAGGGTTAATCCGAAATTGGAGGATTTTAGTTCTAGGGTTCTAGGGTTCAAATTGCAGACAGTAGGAATTGTTAAATGCAATTATTGTCCATACAAATTGTAGATAGTAGGATTTTTTGTTGTTTATATAGCTATTTTGTTTATACAAATTGAAAATTGTAGACAGTAGCTACTAGGACAGTAGCTATTTAACATCTCACTACTAGTAGCTATTTTGATTCATTGCTATTAGGACAATAGCTATTTTATTAGGACCGTAGCAATTACTGTCCATACAAATTGTAGACAGTAGGTTTGTCAATTCAAATTTCTGTTGTTTATATAGCTATTTTGTTTCAATTAGGATTTATGATTTAATTCAATTAGCTATTGTTCATGGGATACAATTCAATTAGGATTTACGATTTTTTATTAGGACAATAGCTATTTTGTTTCTGATGATCCTAGATGTATTTTATTAGGACAGTAGTTATTTTTATTAGGACAGAAAATTCAGAAAATTTGAAGTGCTTCAGAATTCAGAAAATTCATAGAACTTTTATGTTGGACAATAGCTAGGAATTTAGCTATTTTTTATTAGGACAGTAGTTGTTTTATATTAGAAGCAATTGTTGCTATTTAAAGAAAGAACATAATTGTTGCTATATAATTGCAGGGAAAATGATCCGAGTGGCCTATGTTTTGCAGGAATGTTGATTCATTTCCGTTCTGGTGAATTTCAGGCGCTCGATATGTCCACTTTTTAGCAAAGGTCAGGCCAAAATTTGCCGTGAATTTTGGCATGACTTGTGCTAGAAAGTATGACATATCGAGTGCCCGGGATTTGCCGGGACGGGAATGAAATGGCACCGGCAAACCATAGGCTTTTGTCATTATTCATTTTATTATAGTTTAAGAATTAAACGAGCAGACTTAATCATAGGAAACATGTCGAACAACGATGAAGCCGGGGCTTCTGGCCATGCCGACGAGGCCTTACAGTATGAACACGATTACCTTGACCTTTTGTCTAGTCAGCAAGGACAAGGTTTGCAGCGCCCCCTTGTCATAGTGGACGGTGGTACTACCGCCGACACCGACACCGAGACCGGCATCGGCACCGATGGCACCGGCACCGATGGTACCGAGACCGGCGGCGCCGAGACCGGCGTGAATGGTACCGGCGCCGAAGCCGCTAATGAAGCAAAGAAGAAGAAGTCAAGGACATGACGCCCAAACAAGCTCGGCACCGGAAGACTGGTGGTCACAGAGGTGCATCCCGGCAAATTTGAGCCATTAGAGCCGGAGGAAGCTTGCAAGTGCTACGGCAACCAAGTCGGATGCATCCTACGGGAAACCACGAGCATCAACAATTCAGACTTAAGGAGTAAACAAAATATGGAGCATTTCCTTCTAACGAAGCTGCACAACAGATTCCAGTTCCCCGGCTAGGATGACACAAAACTTCCGTGGAAAGATGCTGCCATGGACACGATAAACAACGCTGCCATGGGCAAGTTCAGCAACGCTTTGGCCGCCTGGAGAATCAGGGTGAAACGAGCGATTGATGAAAAACAACCCTACTCCCAGATTTGGGTAGACAATCCGACACTTTCGGAAGAGGAGTACAAAAAATTTAAGGACACTTGCGCTACCGAAGAAGCCAAGCGTAAGTCCGAGAAATTCAAGGGGATGCAGGAAAAGAACACGGGGAACCACCGCTGTTGGTACCAAAACCGGCAGATCTCGGGTAGGGGATCCGAACTATAGGTCTAGGAATCAATGGATAACAGGGAACGTAGAGACAGCGATTTACCCAGGTTCGGGCCCTCTCAAAGAGGTAATACCCTACGTCCTGCTAGATTGTATTGATGTGATTGTATGAAGGTTACAGAGTTGATCTACCTCGAGATCGGATGGGCTAAACCCTAGGCAATGGATATGATGATCCTCTACGGACTAAACCCTCTGGTTTATATAGACACCAGAAGGCCCTAGGGTTACACATAGTCGGTTACCATCAGGGGATAAACACGCCGGGCACGCCAAGTATTCTTGGAGGAGACGCCAAGTCTTCGGAGGTTTCCTTCTAGTACACGGGGTTGCCCACAATCCGGCATTCCATCGACGAGTAGAGGGCGGCCCACAAGTCCGGCCTACGAGAGATAGGCCGGTGGCCCGAGTACCCCCTAGTCCAGGACACCCTCAGTAGCCCCCGAACTAGTCTTCGAAGCAGAGGTAGGTGCCGAACATCATCGACTTTGAAGACCAGTTCCCTTTCTTCCGTGACACCGGTAACAGGTCTGTATCACTCCGAACTATATCCTCAAGCGTTGCCCAGTCGTATATGCGCCGAACTATACCTCGGTAATGAAGTATACTAATAACTTAGCCCCGAAGGCTAGTTGCTTTGGTGTGAATAGTGTCCTCATCTGACAACTTTTACCGAATGGTCACACCTTGCCACGACCGCGAGTTGGTTTATGAAAAACTCGATTCGTGGTTCGAGGCAGTTTTCACTGGCACGTCCCATCGATATGGAGATCGTGTCCTGTTTTCAAGGGATATGATCAATAATCCGCCTCACCTCATGCGCGCATAATGGCACGGTTACATGGGGAAACGGCGAGGACTACGGCGCAGTAAAGGGACCGTGGGTTTTACAGCCCATAAAGGGGCACAACCTTTGTTCCTTTCATACGCTCCCATTTTCCCCCTTCGCCATTGCCTTCCCCATCTTTTGAGCTCCAGCGCCCAGATCCGCTCTCCCTTCCAAGAACCTTTCCAGCTGCCCGTTCGATCTAGCAATGGCAGGCTCTGGGTCCAAAGGCAAGTGGGAGGCATCCGTCGTCACCGAGAGCGCCATCATGGAGTTGAAGGGCGTGAGATATCTCCCCGCCAACGTCGCCCACCGTGCTCCAGAGGCCGGCCAGGTCATCCCCACACCGCGGAAGGGCGAGAGGGTGGAGTTCATCCCCCACTTCCTCCGAGGTTTGGGCTTTCCCCTTCATCCCTTCGTCAGGGGTCTCATGTTCTTCTACGGGCTTGACTTCCATGATCTCGCGCCGAACTCCTTCCTCCACGTCTCGTCCTTCATCATCATTTGTGAGGCTTTTCTCCTGGTCCGGCCACACTTCGGCCTGTGGCTGAAGATCTGCAACGTCAAGCCGAAGATCGTCGACGGTCAGCAGGCGGACTGCGGGGGCATGATGGTCAACAAGCTTCCCCAAGTGGAGTGGCCAAAGGGCATCTTCATCGAGACCGTCAAGGTTTGGCAGAGGGAATGGTTCTACATCACCGAGCCAAGGAGTGCGGACTGGGGGGCGATTCTGGCTTTCCGATCCGGACCCCCTACGAGGCTGGTCTCATGGACCAAGAAGGGCCTCGACTGGGGGTCGAATAAGGAGTTGGTGCTGCTGCAGAGCCGGATCACCAAAATGATAGAGAAGGCCATCGAGCTGGTCAACGTGATCCAGATCATGCTCGGCAGCCGAATCCTTCCTTCCCAGGACAGGGCTTCCCCCATGTGGGCCTACAAGTCCGAAGACCCGGCCACCATGCGCAGCTTCTTCTGCACCTCCCACGCTCAACTATGGAAGGTGCTGTTCAAGCCGCAGAAGGAGTGGCCGGCCGTAGAGGAGGACATTGGCCTCGACGCCGCAAATCCCCCACGGGAGGTATGACTAGTATTGTTCTTATATCCAAACTATTTCCATTTGATAAGGTATTTAGCTTTTTTACTTCTCATCCGCAGAGCTGGCTGAAGAAGGCCGAACGGATCGACAGTCCGGCGCCGCTGCCAGAGGGACCTAGGACCCCCCTACTGACGGCCATGTTGGCCGTGGAGCCGTATGAGGCGCCGGAGAGGAAGGAGAAGAAAAGGGACCAGAAGAGGGAGGCCAGAGAGGGCCTCCGCTCCCGAGGACCCCCGGGGGCTAGATCCGGGGACACCAATGCTCCCTCCGCGCAAGAGGAAGAAAAGGAGCAGGGAGAGGATGGGGAGGAAGATGATTCCTCCCGAACAGGGAAGAGGGCGGCGTCCGAGGACGCCGAGGAGGTGCCGCCTCAACCCGCTCCCAAAAGACCACGCAAGGCCAAAGTAGCCTTATCCGGCGATAGCTCGGCTTCTGCCGAGGACTCTGAGGCCTCCGAAGAGGTTCCTCGGAGGATCCCAAGGGCTAAGCCACAGGCTCAAAGGTACGCATTCTAGTAACCGCTTGACCATCCTTAGTCGAACTGGGTTTGATATTGATCACGTTTGCGTTTGTAATTTTGCAGCCCGCTGCGCGATCTCCCCACCGACTGAGTCTCGGAAGGGGATTCTCCACCGGCGGCGCTAGCGGAGAGCGGGACCGAATCCCGCGCCTCGCCTCCCCCAATCGTTGAGGAGGCCGAGGAGGTCCTGTCGAGGAGGACCCCTCCCGTGCCGCACACAGGGGGAGGAGGTGATACTATCATGGCCGAGGTGAACACCTCGATCGCCGAAGACCAGGAGGGGAGGGCCCCTTTGGTGAACGAAGAGGAGGAGCCCGGACAAGCCGAGCTCTCTCCGCGGACGACTCCGGAGACGTCAAGGCGTCCAGAGTACGGCGCCCCGGACTTCGAGAGGAAAGAAGCCGAAGCGCCGCCGCCACCCCCGCCCGCCCCAGAGCAGGCGTCAATCGGGTGGCCAGACGAGATGGAGGATGCTCTAACCAGCTCCTCTATCGCCGAAGAGCATCGTGCCCTTATGGGCACGGTGTTGCAAAGTCTTCGGTCCGTGGATAACAGACTGAAGAAGGCTTTTAGCGGCCTTCTTACCGGCTTCAAGGTAAGCGAAGTAATGCTTTTCCCTTAGAAAAATTCTTTTGTGTAAATGTATAGCCTCATACACAGTAGCCCTCGAGACACTGACTGGCTTGAGCAAAGCCCGTCAGAGGATTGAAAATCAATATCCCGGATACTAACGTGCGTAGAATAATGCACATGTGTCATCTTCGGCCGCAGCCGCCAACGCCGAAGAGTTGGCCGAGCTGAATCGGAAGTTGAAGAGCTCCGAGGACGACCTGAGCCTGGTGAACAAGAGGTTTGACGAGGCGCAAGGTAAGTCCAAGCTGTAATGTTGAATACAGCCGTTGTTTGGTAAGCAGGGTTCAAAGTATCCTAACGGATTGAACTGATCTGACGACAGCCGCCTCCGCAGAGGTGGAAAACCTCAAGGCCGCACTAAAGACGACTCAGCTAGAAGCGGCGGAGTAGAGGTCGGCGGCCGAGAAAGCGGCCGCCGAACTGGCTGTGGAGCGAACCACGAGCCAGAAGCACGAGGCCAGGGTGCTGGAAGTGCAGCAAGAGCTCGGGGATGCCATCACAAAGTGTGAGGTCCTCGAGCAGAAGAATAAGGAGTAGGCCATTGAGCTGGCCTCATTGGCGGTGGTGGCCAAGGAAGCGCGGACACAGGCGCGCGGCTACCAAGAGGAGCTCCGCCAAGTCAGGCTCATTGCGGATGGTAAGCCGTACTTTCTGCAAAGTATCTTTGGAGGTAATAGGTTCGCGTTGCTCACGCGAGTATGGCGTTCCCCAGGCGCCTTTGTGGACCTCCCGAAGAGTACGGTGGACGCGGCCAGGTTCTTCGCCGCACAGGAGGGTCGGGCCGAGCAGAGGCTGTTCTGGGCGCAATGTCAAGCGCCCGAACACCCTCCCCTCCTGAATAATCAGATGAAGCAGCTGATGGAGCTGCATCGGATGGCGGAGCCCGTGATGAAGGACCTCTACGTCAAGCTGTGGCCTTCGGAGCCGCTGCCGAGCAGCTATTTTGGGCTGGTGCAGAGGTTGTACGACGCCGTGCCCCGAATTGATGCGTGGAAGTGCTCCGCATGCATTGAAGGAGCTCGGATGGCCTTCGGCAAGACGATGGTGCACTGGCTGAAGATCAAGCCAACCGAGATGGCCACCGGACCTGCACCCCCTAGAAAGGAGCATAGGCGCCCCGAGCAATATTTTCCCATCGTGATGGATGGTGCTCGGGCAATAGAATCCCAGTGCTCAAAAGATGTAATTTAGGAGTAGATAAGTTATCCGAGGAGTTTAAAACCTTTGGCTTTACTTGGAATGCACTATGTTGGCTGTACATATTGTCTGCTATGTTAATTTTGATTCCTGTGCAGCCGTTTCTTAACTGAAAGTTACCAGTCATCGGCTTCAGCCCCCAGTGCAGATACTGCCTGGGGTGTTTCCTCGTTACATCATATCCCCTAGCCGACGTCTTGGTGCCCGAAGGAGGTTGTATGTACGGAAAACAAGGCAATCAGACTATGTGGTTTTAGTGCTTTCACTTAGCCATAGGAGCTTGACTGCGGGGGCTGGTGACTAGCCCCCAGTGTTTGTGATATTCGGACGAGCCGCGGTTGACACCATCATCACATGGCTTCTGTAACAGAGAACCCTTCGTTTAACATGGATTGACCTCCAACGATCTTTGGTTTGACACGAGTCATCGGATCGCCGATCAGTTCTCGCTTATTGTGACAGTCAGTTTTCGGCTTTCTCCATTGAGGTACTTGACCGGGCTAGCTAGAAGTACAATCGCAGTGTTCTCCCTTTACCCTCTTAGCCGAACAGTGCGGAACGTAAGAGGGTAAACACAGGAGCCGGGCAACCCAACTATTGACCAAAGACGCAATTCGGAACTGATTCATATAGTGCAATATCCATGACGTCGAGCACGTAAAAAAGTAGGTGCCGGGACAGAGTTTGAGGCAAGATTTATATTCGAGCCCCCGGTCTATTAGCCGGTTAAAAAAACGATGTATCGTGATAGGTTACTTCGGCCTAAAAAAAGCGGAAAGGAATATGCGAACGCGAATGACTGCGCAAGTACCAGAGAAAAATTGGTCTTTATTTCCTTTGAATATGTGACGTCCAACCGTACAATCCGGATTGCCGAAGTAACTTTTATAGATACATTAGAGTAAAGGTTTACACAGGGCCTTCATGAGTGGTTTGACGTCCCTACTACACCCTGCTGCACGTCTGTGCCTTTGCTCTGTAAGAAGCTTTCGTGTGAGCGGAGCTGTCGACCATATGTTCGGCGGAGGTAGTAGTGTGCAGCAGACGAGCCCTTGGGAAAGTGTGTTGAGAAGTCGCCGTGGTGTATCAGTTTGATGCTGATCAGGCCCTAGATGGTGCCCGTTGTCGATGTTGATTCGAAGACATCTATTGGCCATTGCTCGGTCGAACCGAGCTCTCGGTCTCTATTTCATGTGTCCCCACAACTGCCCATGGAATTTCGAGCGCGAAATTGTGCACTCGAGGTACGTATTTTGCGACTAGGTGGGCCAGGCTGTGGGGCGCGTACCCCTATTTTCAGTGAGCATGAGAGTGCTCCGGGACCGAGGCTGTAGCTCGGGAGTGCTTGTGTGCGTCCAGTGTCTTGGCAGTAGACTAGACTTGCGATGCCTCTTCGGCGGCTTGGACTTCGGTGGCTAGAGCCGCCGTGTGTTCCTCAGTTCGGAGCGAGTGCTCGGTATTACCGTTGATGGTAATAACGCCCTTTGGTCCTGGCATCTTGAGCTTCAGGTATGCATAGTGCAGGACGGTGTTGAAGCGGGCGAACGCAGTCCGGCCGAGGAGTGCATGGTAACCGCTGCGGAAGGGGACAATATCGAAGATCAAGTACTCGCCGCGGAAGTTATCGGGCGAGCCAAAGACAACCTCCAATGTCACGGATCCCGAGCAGTGTGCCTCAACACCTGGGATTACACCTTTAAAGGTGGTGTTGCTGGGTTTGATTCTTGATGGGTCGATCCCCATTTTCTTCACTGTATCTGATTAAATCAGATTGAGGCTACTACCTCCGTCCATAAGGACTCTGGTGAGGTGAAATCCGTCCACGATGGGGTCGAGCACCAGAGCCGCCGTTCCTCCATGGCGTATACTGGTCGGATGGTCTCGACGGTCGAAAGTGATCGGGCAAGCCGACCACGGGTTGAATTTCAGGGCTACCGACTCTAAGGCGTAGACATCCCGAAGTGCGCGTTTCCACTCCTTCTTCGGTATATGCGTGACGTAGATCATGTTCACGGTTTTGACCTCTGGAGGGAACTGCTTTTGGCCTCCGTTGTTTGGCCCACGAGGTTCGTCGTCGTCCTCGCTGCGGGGGCCCTTGCCCTGTTCTTCGGCTATGACCTTGCCGGCCTGTTTGATTACCCAACAGTTACGGTTGGTATGGTTAGCGGTCTTGTCTGGGGTGCTGTGAATCTGGCAGGGCCTATCCAATATTCTATCCAGTGCAGATGGGCCGTCCCGGTTCCCTTTAGAGGGTTTTTTCCGCGGTCCCGATTTCGAGCCGCTGAATCCGGCGTTTACTGCTGCGTCATCGGCTTCACCGCCGTTGTTTGAGTGCCGGCGCATATTGTTCCTATTGCGCCGGGGTTTCCCTTTCCGTCCCGGACCTCTGAAGTTCCGGGTTCTTCGGGGTGGTTGCTCCGACGAGCTAACCAGCTATCCTCACCCGCGCAAAAGCGGGTCATTAAGGAGGTAAGGGCCGACATTGTTCTCGGCTTGTCCTGGCCGAGTTGGCGGGCGAGCCACTCGTCCCGGATACTGTGTTTGAATGCCGCAATCGCTTCGGCATCCGGACAGTCGACGATCTGGTTCTTCTTGGTCAAGAACCGGTTCCAGAATTGCCGGGCTGACTCCCCGGGCTGCTGAATGACATGGCTCAGGTCATTGGCATCCGGTGGCCGAACATAAGTGCCTTGAAAGTTAGCTCGGAATGCATCCTCGAGCTCTTCCCAGCTCCTGATGGAGTTTTCGGGTAGGCTGTTCAGCCAATGCCTTGCTGGTCCCTTGAGTTTCAATGGTAAGTACTTTATGGCGTGGAGGTCATCTCCTCGGGCCATATGAATGTGGAGGAGAAAATCCTCAATCCACACAGCTGGGTCAGTTGTCCCATCATAGGATTCTATATTGACGGGTTTGAACCCCTCGGGGAACTAATGCTGCATCACCTCGTCGGTGAAACACATTGGGTGTGCGGCGCCCCTGGCCCGAGCCACATCGCGCCGAAGATCGGTTGTCATCCGGGCACGGTGCTGTTCCCGAGCTCTATCGTTCCTGTCGCGCCAGGCTTGGTATCCGTCCCGTCCAGCGGGCGCGTGTCCTATGGATCCATAGATACATCTTGACTGGATCCCTCTGGCGTTCAGGTCGCGACGCAGATCGTATCGGTTGTCCGGTTGAACCGGGTCTTTGCCTGCTCGGCGAGGAGGTGCGGGTGGGTATTCGGCTTCCCCGGCCACCCTATCCCGTCCTTGAGGGGGGGGGAGGGCGGGAGTTCGGCTTCCACAGCAGGTCTATCCCGCCCTCGAGGGGGCGGTCGGGCTGGCTTGCGTATGTTCGTCTGGGAGGCATGGGCTCTAGGGCCTCATCCTCAAATTCTGGGAGTAGGCGTCGCGTGGATAACTCTTGTATTGACCCTGACGTTAATCGTCAAGGCCCTCTTCGGCGGCTAGGACCATCGTCCATCTGTCGTTGAGTGTATCTTGTTCGGCTTTTAACTGTTGTTGCTTCCTCTTCAAGCTTCAGGCCGTGGCGATGAGTTGCTGCTTGAATTTCTCTTGCTCCAGGGGATCCTCCGGGACGATGAAGTCTTCGGGTCTCAGGATATCCTCCTCTTTGGACGGAGGGAGGTAATTACTGTCCTCGGAATCCTCGAGGTCCTCGGGGTCACCCTGGTCTTCATGCCCTTCAGGGGCGTCATGGTGCTGCTCGGGGGTGTTGTCGCCGAGCTCCCCCATGTTATCCGGAGTGTCGTTCTCTCTGGTGCCGTTTGTGTCTGTGTTGTTTTCCTTGCCCTTTCCTCGTCCTCTGGATCGCCGTCATCGGCGTTTGGGCGGTTCCTCGACTGGGCCGTCGCCGTCCTTCATAGTCGTGTCACTGTCCTTTTTGGGGTGTCGACCATGTAAACATCGTAGGTGGAGGTGGCGGTCCACTTTCTAGTGTTGGAAGTGGCTAGGAAAGAAGTCGTATAGGGCGGGACGTCGATATCCTCGTCCATGTCGTCAGCCTCCTCGGAGGCATAGTCCAGCATGTCGGCTAAATCTTCGACAGTGGCTACCAAGTGGGTGGTGGGTGGGACGCAAAATTCCCTGCGGCCGGCTTCCTGTCCGACCTGCTCCTGGTCCGAGGATGGGCCAACCACGATAGTTATTCTCTGGATCCGATCTAACATCTCGCTTAAAAACGAGAGGTTAACCGGATTCACGTTCGGGCATCCGTCGGAGTCGAGCTCCGGCGTGCCGATACTGTGAATGTGTTCGGCCAAGGGTGACCCTTGGTTTTCCGGCGTTGGGGTTGGATCCGAACTCAAGGCCGGATCCGAACTAAGGCCCGCCCCAGGGATAGGGACGGGGAGGGAATCCGAGGTCAAGGCCTCGGGATTTGTAGGCTCCTCGGGTGAAGCCGAGAACCCAGTAAAGACCAGATCGCCTCGAGCATCGGCGATGTACTCAAGGCCGCCGAACCTGATTTCCTGCTCAGGGGCGAAGTTGCCGACCTGATCAAGATGACCGGTCGGATCGGCATGCAGCACAATGCTGCCGAACGCGAAAAGCTGACCGGGGACGAAGATGTCCCCGCTGCGGATTCCATCGCTGATGAAAAGGCGAGCCATTGATCCTTGGTAACCCACGGCGGAATTCTCAATGAAAGCACCAATGTCGGTACCAAAACTGGCAGATCTCGGGTAGGGGATCCGAACTGTAGGTCTAGGAATCAATGGATAACAGGGAACGTAGAGACAGCGATTTACCCAGGTTCGGGCTCTCTCGAAGAGGTAATACCCTACGTCCTGCTAGATTGTATTGATGTCATTGTATGAAGGTTACAGAGTTGATCTACCTCAAGATCAGATGGGCTAAACCCTAGGCAATGGATATGATGATCCTCTACGGACTAAACCCTCTGGTTTATATAGACACCAGAAGGCCCTAGGGTTACACATAGTTGGTTACCATCAGGGGATAAACACGCTGGGCATGCCAAGTATTCTTGGAGGAGACGCCAATTCTTCATAGGTTTCCTTCTAGTACACGGGGTTGCCCACAATCCGGCCTTCCATCGACGAGTAGAGGGCGGCCCACAAGTCCGGCCTATGAGAGATAGGCCGGCGGCCCGAGTACCCCCTAGTCCAGGACACCCTCAACCGCCTCGAAAGTCGTGGTTACATTGGCAAGAGGCCCATATGGGATAAGGAGGATGCGGAACGTGAAGCCCAGGGGATCCCAGACCCCTTGATGGAATTCACCGACCTACAGGAGCATGACTTCATCAGGGCCCGCTACAAGTGGGACAAGGAAAAAAGGTTTTTTACACGGATGCGCCCACGAGGAAATTGATGAGATTACTGGTAATTATTTTCTTACCACCTTATATTAGCTTCTGATCAAGTCGACTACACGTTCTAGTAACATTTGTAAATGGTTCACGTTCCTTTTGCAGAAAGAGCAACACAAGCTTGTGGCCGAAAGCAACTCGTCAACTCAGTCGTCAGCGAGGCCCAAGTGGGACACCCCTCTCAACCGGGCCGTGAACATACTGAAGGGACTCCCTTTGGACAAGCAGCCATAGTATGGACCTATGCACGGCACCGGAGACGGTGCCACATGGAAGTACTACTACCACGAGGACCCGGAGGCCAAAAGGCAGAGGAGGAAGTTTAGTCAGGTGAACATCGACGAGAAGGTGAAGCTTGCAGTCCAGAAAAATGCATCTGAGACCGCAGAAGCGACCAGAGATGAGTTGGTCCAGCAGGCAGTCAATGCATCTTTAGCTGCCTACAGAAGTGATTTTGTAGCTTCGGTTAATACCTTGATTCCGGCTGTTATCGACTGGACGAGGCAAAATCCAGACAAAACGGTAAAGGATTATCCCCTTCCCAGCTTTGTCGGGGGCAACTCCGTGAACATCGCACCAGCACCTGCTCTCGCAACCGCACCTGCTCCCACACCCACGCCTGCTCCCGCAGCCGCTCATAGCAGCCCGTCCTCCGTCTCTGGCGTGCTAGGCGGGGCTTCGACTTTGGCTGAGCTCAACGCCCTCATGGTAATTATGTGTCGCACCAACATATCTATAATCTTCCATTTTCATTGCCTTTTGGATGTCTGACATCACAGACATGCCTTCGCAGGCTGACGAAACGCCGTGCACTGTACTGTACATGATCAATGGCCAGAAGGTGGATGTGGGAAAGGCAACGATACAGAAGCCCAAGGAACGCTCGTTCCACAGCCAGTCGATGCCTGTTGGCACCTTCAGGGTTTCCTTGGCGAGTGTCAAAGCGGGCCATGAGAATTTGGCTCCTCTGGTACGACTCGGGGGAGAGGACGACGAGACCCCGATGCGGCATGGAGAATGCAAGGGTTGGATGCTGCTGTGGCCAAAGAGTCTTCTTCATGTCGAGCCGCCCGGGAGCACACCAACGATAACACATCACCAAGGTATGAATACCACCCCGCTTACGCAATTACCACCGCCTGTCGTGCCGGGTGAGAGCAGTGGACGATGTGAGGAAGGGGGGTCCAATAGTGGATGATGAAGTCGCCCCCGTGGAACAAGCAATGGATGATGACATGGAGGAGGATGACCCTCTCCGGTTCCTCAATACTGGCTATGACGACGGAGAATTGATGAGTCAGCCATATGACTCGGGCTATGAGCATGCGGATGAGGAGATGGATGATGTGCCGGAGCAGGAACGTCCTAGGGTTGATTGCAAGAAGTCTCTCTTCATGCAATCCTCGCAGGACATGCCTCCAGATGCCGCCTCATCCCAGCATGAACAAGGTGAGGGTCATTGTGCATTGCTGTTCAGCCCGACAACACTGGGGGCGGTGGTCAGGGAGGGTATGCTAGACTCACAACCTCTCGGCAAGAAGTAGCATAGGAAGAGACCGCTGAGGAGAGGCTCCACTGCCGCCAAAGCTTCTAGCAGCCAGTCGGCTCCCCCGAATAATTTTGCAGACCGTGTACCGATCAAAGGTGCAGCATTGTACCATGTCGCAGGCGAGCCGATCCTACCGCCAAAACAGCTAGAGGGCATATCAGGGGATCTTAGGAGACTGCACGACCATGTCCTGTCGACAGAGAAAAGCCTTCTCAGCTCGAAGGATCCAGGATACCCGCTTTATGTGGTTCGTGTGCCTCAGGCCAAGTGCCACATCGACAGACTCCCCGCAGAGGTGTTCTTCCTACGGTTTGATCACCTCTTTGAGATGTTTCTCATGACGCTGCTCGATTTTATGTTCGTCCACTTTTTTGCGCTACATATGAACTTCGTCATCAGAAGAGACAAAATCTCGCAAATCTCGGTGGCGGATCCATACTACACGCATGAGTCCTCCTTGAGTCTCGGCGACTTTGAACATCAAACTGCTAGGAAGTACATCGAAGAGTTCATGATAATGAATAAGAACAAGGAAACGGTTCTCCTGCCTTATCATCCAATGTAAGTCATTGCCGGATAGCCCTTTCGTACATTTCAATCATTCCTTCGCTTATATGGAGGCTAATTTGAGGTGTATTTATTTTGCGCAGTGAGGGGCATGATATGTCCAATTTGCATCATGATTTCCTACTATTATTTATTATGTTTTTAATCATTATTTCACTTTATGGTACAATTCTTAAGCATTTTCTCTCTTATTTTGCAAGATTTACATGAAGAGGGAGAATGCCGGCAACTGGAATTCTGGACCTGAAATTGCCACATCAGAGATACCTATTCTACAGAGGTCTAATTGACCTGAAATTTCACGGTGATTTTTTATTGAATATATACAAATTACCAGAGAAAAGAAATACCAAAGGGAACCCACCAGTTGCCCACAAGGCAACAGGGCGCGGCACCCTGGGCGCGCCCAGATGCCTTGTGGGGCCCCTTGCTGGCGTCTAGCCCCCTCCTTCTACTATATGAAGCCATTTGCCCTAGAAAAAAATGAAGAGAAGACTTTCGGGACGAAGCGCCGCCGTCTCGAGGCGGAACCTGGGCAGGAGCACTTTTTCTCTCCAGCGGAGCGATTCCGCCGGGGATACTTCCCTCTGGGAGGGGGAAATCGAAGCCATCGACATCACCAACGATCCTCTCATCATGGGAGGACCAATCTTCATCAACATCTTCACCAGCACCATCTCATCTCAAACCCTAGTTCATCTCTTGTATTCAATCTTTGTCTCAAAACCTCAGATTGGTACCTATGGGTTGCTAGTAGTGTTGATTACATCTTGTAGTTGATGCTAGTTGCTTTATTTGGTGGAAGATTATATGTTCAGATCCTTAATGCTATTCAATAGCCCTCTGATCTTGAACATGACTATGATTTGTGAGTAGTTACTTTTGTTCTTGAGGACATGGGAGAAGTCTTGTCATAAGTAATCATGTGAATTTGGTATTCGTTCGATATTTTGATGATATGTATGTTGTTGCTTCCTTTAGTGGTGTCGTGTGAACATCGACTACAGGACACTTCACCATCTTTGGGCCTAAGGGAAGGCATTGTGGAGTAGTAATTAGATGATGGGTTGCTAGAGTGACAGAAGCTTAAACCCTAGTTTATGCGCTATTCCGTAAGGGGCTGATTTGGATCCATATGTTTCATGCTATGGTTAGAGTTATCTTAATTCGACTTTCATAGTTGCGGATGCTTCCGAGAGGGGGTAATCATAAGTGGGAGGCTTGTTCAAGTAAGAACAGCACCCAAGCACCGGTCCACCCGCATATGAAATTATCAAAGTAGCGAACGCGAATCAAACAAACATGATGAAAGTGACTAGATGAAATTCCCATGTGTCCTCGAGAACGATTTGCTTATTATATGAGTTCGTTCCGGCTTGTCCTTTGCTACAAAAAGGATTGGGCCACCTTGCTGCTTTTTTTGTTACCGTTACTACTTGTTACTTGTTACGAATTATCTTGCTATCAAAACTATCTTTTACCGCTACTTTCAGTACTTGCAAAGAATACCTTGCTGAAAACCGCTTGTCATTTCCTTCTGCTCCTTGTTGGGTTCGACACTCTTACTTATCGAAAGGACTACAATTGATCCCCTATACTTGTGGGTCATCAAGACTCTTTTCTGGCGCCATTGCCGGGGAGTGAAGCGAGTTTGGTGAGTGGAATTTGGTAAGGAAACATTTATATTACATGCTGAAAATATTTATTATGAAATTGCTCCTCAACCTATTGAACCTACTGAAAATATTTATTATGAAATTGCTTCGGGTATGATAGAGAAATTGCTAGCTAATCCTTATGCAGGAGATGGAACGGTACATCCCGATATGCAGTTGATCTATGAGGACGAAATTTGTGGATTGTTTAAGCTTGCAGGTTTATCCGGAGATGGAGTTAAGAAGAAAGTATTCCCTTTATCTTTGGAGGGAAAGGCATTGACATGGTATAGGCTATGTGATGATACTGAAACATGGGACTGGAACTGGTTGAAGCTGGAATTCCACCAGAAATTTTATCCTATGCATTTGGTTCATCGCGATCGGAATTATATATATAATTTTTGGCCTCGTGAAGGAGAAAGTATCGCTCAAGCTTGGGGGAGACTTAAGTATATGTGGCACACATGCCCCAATCATGAGCTCTCAAGAGAAATAATTCTTCAAAACTTTTATGCTCGGCTTTCTTATAATGATCAATCCATACTCGATACTTCTTCTGCTGGTTCCTTTATGAAAAGAACTATTGAATCCAGATGGGATCTTCTAGAAAGAATTAAACATAACTCTGAAGATTGGGAAATTGACAAAGGTAATGAGTCCGGTATAAATCTTGAGTTTGATTGTGTTAAATCTTTTATGGAAACTGATGCTTTTCGTAAGTTTAGTACTAAATATGGACTTGATTCTGAGATAGTAGCTACCTTTTGTGAATCTTTTGCTGCTCATGTTGATCTCCCTTAGGAGAAATTGTTTAAATATCATCCACCTATTGAGTTGAATGAAGAACCTGTTAGTGTTAAAGAAGAAACAATTGTTACCATGTTGATCCAGTTGTGCCCACTGCTTATATTGAGAAACCTCCTTTCCCTGTTAGGATTAAGGAACATGCTAAAGCTTCAATTGTGGTTAATAAGAGTAATATTAGAGCACCTAGACCTTCTGAACAAATTAAAGTTGAACCTAGTGTTGCCATGGTTAAAGATCTTTTTGTTGATAATATTGATGGACACGTCATATATTTCTGTGATGTAGCAACTAGAATTGCTAAGCCAGACACTAAAGATAAAAAAAAACCTGTAGTTGGCATGCCTGCTATTTCTGTTAAAATTGGAGATCATTGCTATCATGGTTTATGTGATATTGGTGCTAGTGTGAGTGTTATTCCGTTTACTCTCTATCAAGAAGTTATGAATGATATTGCACCTGTTGAGATTGAAGATATTGATGTTACTATTAAACTTGCAAATAGAGATACTATTTCACCACTTGGGATTGTTAGAGATGTTGAAGTCTTATGTGGTAAGATCAAATACCCTACTTATTTTCTTGTTCTTGGATCGCCACAAGATGATTTTTGTCCCATTATATTTGGTAGACCCTTCTTGAATACTGTTAATGCTAAGATTGATGGCACTAAAGAAATTGTTAGTGTTAATTTTGGTGAGATGTCTCATGAGTTTAATTTCTATAAGTTTCATAGACAACCTCATGATAAAGAATTACCTAGTAAAGATGAAATTATTGGTCTTGCTTCTATTGCTGTGCCTCCTACTGATCCTTTAAAACAATATTTGCTTGAGCATGAGAATGATATGCATATGAATGAAAGAAACAAAATAGATGAATTTTTCTTTAAACAAGAACCTATCCTTAAACATAATTTGCCTGTTGAAACCTTGGGAGATCCACCTCCACCCAAGGGTGATCCTGTGTTAGATTTAAAAGCAATTACCTGATACTCTTAAATATGCTTATCTTGATGAAAAGAAGATATATCCTGTTATTATTAGTGCTAACCTTTCAGAGCATGAAGAAAAGAGATTACTTAAAACTCTAAAGAAGCGTCGTGCCGCTATTGGACATACTCTCGGCGATCTTAAGGGCATTAGCCCCACTTTATGTCAGCATAAAATTCATATGGAGCCAGATGCTAAACCCGTTGTTGATCATCCAAGAAGGCTGAACCCTAGAATGAAGGATGTGGTAAGAACTGAAATATTAAAGCTCCTGGAAGCAGGTATAATTTATCCCATAACTGATAGTAGATGGGTAAGTCCTGTTCATTGTGTTGCTAAGAAAGGAGGTATTACCGTTGTTCCTAATGATAAAAATGAACTTATCCCACAAAGAATTGTAACTGGTTATAGGATGGTAATTGCTTTCAGGAAATTAAATAAAGCTACTAGAAAAGATCATTACCCCTTGCCTTTTATTGATCAAATGTTAGAAAGATTGTCTAAGCATAAACACTTTTGTTTCCTAGATGGTTATTCTGGTTTATCTCAAATACCTGTGTCACCTGAAGATCAAGAGAAAACCACCTTTACTTGTCCTTTTGGAACGTATGCTTATCGTTGTATGCCTTTTGGTTTACGTAATGCACCAGCTACCTTTCAAAGATGTATGACTGTTATATTCTTTGACTTTTGTGAAAAGATTGTTGAGGTTTTCATGGATGATTTCTCCGTTTACGGAACTTCTTTTGAAGATTGCTTGAGCAACCTTGATCGAGTTTTGCAGAGATGTGAAGAAACTAATCTTGTCTTGAATTGGGAGAAGTGCCACTTTATGGTGAATGAAGGTATAGTCCTTGGGCATAAAATTTCTAAAAGAGGTATTGAAGTTGATAAAGCTAAAGTTGATGCTATTGAGAAAATGCCATGTCCTAAAGATATCAAAGGTATAAGAAGTTTCCTTGGTCATGCTGGTTTCTATATAAGGTTTATAAAAGACTTCTCTAAAATTTCTAGACCTCTTACCAATCTCTTGCAAAAAGATGTTCCATTCGTTTTTCATGATGATTGCGTAGAAGCCTTTGAAGTACTTAAGAAAGCCTTAATTTCTGCACCTATTGTTCAACCACCTGATTGGAACCTACCCTTTGAAATTATGTGTGATGCCAGTGATTATGCTGTTGGTGTTGTGCTAGGGCAAAGAGTTTATAAGAAATTGAATGTTATTCATTATGCTAGTAAAACTCTAGACAGTGCTCAAAATTTTTTGCTACTACTGAGAAAGAATTTTTAGCAGTTGTGTTTGCATGTGATAAATTTAGATCTTATATTGTTGATTCCAAGGTTACTGTTCACACTAATCATGCTGCTATTAAATACCTTATGGAAAAGAAAGATGCTAAACCTAGACTTATTAGATGGGTTCTTCTGCTAAAAGAATTTGATTTGCATATTGTTGATAGAAAGGGAGCTGAGAATCCCGTGGCTGATAACTTTTCTAGAATGGAAAATGTTCTTGAGGACCCACTTCCTATTAATGATGATTTTCCCGATGAACAATTAGCTGTGATAAATGCTTCTCGTAATACTCCTTGGTATGCAGACTATGCTAATTACATTGTTGAAAATATATACCACCTAGATTTACATACCAACAAAAGAAAAAGTTTTTCTTTGATTTAAGACATTATTTTTGGGATGACCCACACTTATATAAAGAAGGAGTAGATGGTATTATTAGACGTTGTGTACCTGAGCATGAACAGGAAAAATCCTACGTAAGTGCCACTCCGAGGCATATGGAGGACACCATGCGGGAGACCGAACTGCACACAAGGTATTACAATCTGGTTTTTATTGGCCTACTCTTTTCAAGGATGCACGTAAGTTTGTCCTTTCTTGTGATGAATGTCAAATAATTGGTAATGTTGGTAGACATCAGGAAATGCCTATGAATTATTCACTTGTTATTGAACCATTTGATGTTTGGGGTTTTGATTATATGGGACCTTTTCCTAAATCCAATGGGTATACTCATATTTTAGTTGCTGTTGATTATGTTACTAAGTGGGTAGAAGCTATTCCAACTAGTAGTGCTGATCATAACACTTCTATTAAAATGCTTAAAGAAGTTATTTTTCCGAGGTTTGAAGTCCCTACATATTTAATGACTGATGGTGGTTCACATTTTATTCATGGTGCTTTCCGTAAGTTGCTTTCTAAATATGATGTTAACCATAGAATTGCATCTCCTTATCATCCTCAGTCTAGTGGTCAAGTTGAATTAAATAATAGAGAAATAAAATTGATTCTGCAAAAGACCGTTAATAGATCCAGAAAGAATTGGTCTAAGAAACTTGATGATGCATTATGGGCTTATAGAACTGCATATAAAAATCCTATGGGTATGTCTCCGTATAAAATGGTTTATGGAAAAGCATTTCATTTACCTCTTGAACTAGAACATAAAGCTTATTGTGCAATGAAAGAACTTAACTATGATTTTAAACTTGCCGGTGAGAAGAGGTTATTTGATATTAGCTCTTTGGATGAATGGAGAACACAAGCCTATGAAAATGCCAAGTTGTTTAAAGAAAAAGTTAAAAGATGGCATGACAAAAGAATTCAAAAACGGGAATTCAAAGTAGGTGATCATGTTCTATTATACAATTCTCATTTGAGATTCTTTGTAGGAAAACTTCTCTCTAAATGGGAAGGACCGTATATCGTCAAAGAAGTTTATCACTCCGGAGCCATCAAAATAAACAACTCCGAAGGCAATAATCCGAGAGTGGTGAATGGGCAAAGAATTAAGCATTATACTTCAGGTACTCCCATTAATGTTGAAACTAATATTATTGAAACAATGACACCGGAGGAACATATCAAAGAGTCCTTCCAGAACGCTCCAGAACCCTGAAAAGGGGTAGGTATGTGATACGGTAAGTAAACCGACTCCAAAAATTCCATAAAAATTATTTCTGTTAGTCTTGGAATATTAGAAAAATTACAAAAATAAGAAACAGCCGAGGGGACCCACGTGCCGCCCACAAGGCAACAGGGCGCGACCCCCCTGGGGTGCACCGTGATGCCTTGTGGGCCCCACGTGTGCCTTCCCGACTCCGTTTTCTTCCCGTATGCTTGTTTTGCAAGATAAAAATTCTTTATATATACTCCCGTATGTTTTGACCACCATATCGCAAGTTTCTCCTCTGTTCTTGTTTCGTGCTGTTTTTTGTCAGATTTTGAGGCCAGGCATCATGTCTTCCTCTTCCTCCAACAATGTGGGAGACGATGCTTGGTTGCTGCAGATGGAGCTCAAGAGGGAGGAGGAAGGAGAGGTTACCATGGAAGAAGAGGATGGAGATTCGCATGAGGTCCACCCTCCGGCTTCCGAGAGGGGCACCCTTGCCAGCATCTCCACAATTCCAAACCCTCATCAAGCCGTGAGAAGCACTACAAGCCATGGGAGTACAGAGGTACAAGAAGGGCTTCCCCCTAGGAGGCCCTTACACAGGTTACATCGGAACAACTTTCATAATTTGGTTCACAATTATGGGGTTGAAAATACTCCTCATATGCACATACCCTCCAATTGGGACATCTCTCGTCCAAGTGAAAGTGATGTAGGAAAGAATGCTTGGGGCCAGAGAATAAGCATATTATGGCCGAAGTTCAAAAGAATACAGAGATGATACAACATGTGCTCCGGGAAATTCAGAGCCTAAAGGAGATCCTAATTAATGTCATGAAGGACAAGCCTATCTCACCATCAACACCATCACCCAAGAAGGAGACTTGAGTACACGGGTATGGGCACTCCCCTTGGCTTGTGCCAAGCTTGGGGGAGGCGCCCCGGTATCGTATCACCATCACTTTTTCATCATCATTATCTGTCTTAGTTTGATCCTAAGTTATTTTTTGATTTAGAGGAATAAAATTTTAGTATGATTTAGTTTCGAGTGCTTGCTTTGTGATCTATCTATCTATGTAATCGTGTGTGAAAGTTATATAATAAAGAGTAGTTTGAGTTGAGTGTTTTGCTTTTGATGATCCAATCTTAGAAATAAAGAAGGAATAAAAATAAAATCATATGCTAATCCTATGGGGAGTGATGACTTCACATAAAAGAAGTTTAATTGATAAAACTTGTTGGAAGTTGACAAACATAGCATTGGTCATTGAAGCAATTCATGCAAAAGTAATAAAGGAAGAGAGGTCTCACATATAAATACACTATCTTGGACATCTTTTATGATTGTGAGCCCCCATCAAATATTCTATGTCAATTAGTTGACGTTGGACAAGGAAGACAACATAATGGGTTATGTTTGCTTATATTCACATAGAAGTTATATTGTTTTGGATCCTCTAACATGTGGTGTTTGCCCCCTATCTTTGCTAGCCAAAAATCCGCACCAAGTAGAGATACTACTTGTGCATCCAAAAACCCTTAAACCTAGTTTCATGCCATGAGAGTCCACTATATCTACCTATGGATTGAATAAGATCCTTCAAGTAAGTTGTCATCGGTGCAAAAGCAATAAAAATTGCTCCTAAATATGTATGAACTTTTATTGTAAGGGAAAATAAGCTTTGTACGATCTTGTGATGGTGGAGCAATAAAAGCTACAGACTGCATAATAAAGGTTGCTATCACAAGGGGCAATATAAAGTGATGTTCCTTTACATTAAGAGTTTGCACATCCAAAAACAAAAGCGCATGACAACCTCTGCTTCCCTCTGCGAAGGGCCTATCTTTTACTTTATGTATTTACTTTCATGCAAGAGTCAATAGTATTCTTCTCTATTCCGTTTTTATTTTCTCTTTTGGCATACATCATGTGGTGGGGATTGATCCGTGCACATATATCCAGTTGAATGTAGGTGATCATGAGTTATTATTGTTGACATTACCCTTGAGGTAAATACGTTGGGAGGCGAAATTATAAGCCCCTATCTTTCTATGTGTTCGACTAAAACTTTTGCTCCATAAGTATGACGTGAGTGTCAGCAATCATAGAACTAAATGATAGTTGAGTATGTGAACTTGCTAAACAAAGCTCTTACAAAGAATCTTTCTGATAATATGATGAATTGCAATTGCTTCAGTGACTGAGATCATAGTTTGTTAGTTTTCAATTTGGTTTATGGTTCATACTTTAACTTGTGGATGAATTGTCACTTTTTCATGAGAAGTTTTATGATGATATATT
Organism: Elymus sibiricus; assembly: GCA_039707655.1. NCBI lineage: Eukaryota > Viridiplantae > Streptophyta > Magnoliopsida > Poales > Poaceae > Elymus > Elymus sibiricus. Next base: position 267,339,290 of record CM077676.1, on the reverse strand, counting down.
GCTATTATAATAAAGAGCATGATGCTCCATGTCCGTATTTTATTTGTATCGATGTCTCTCTCTCTAAACATGTGGTCATGATTATCGATTTTGACTTTTTGCCCTAGGGAAAGCGAGGTCTAAGCTTGGGGGAGTTGATACGTCCAATTTGCATCATGATTTCCTATGGAGGCTAATTTGAGGTGTATTTATTTTGCGCAGCGAGTGGTGTTCTCCCGTTGGCACCTTCAGGATTTCCTTGGCGAGTGTCAAAGCAGGCCACGAGGATTTGGCTCCTCTGGTACGACTCGGGGGAGAGGACGACGAGACCCCGATGCAGCTTGGAGAATGCAACGGTTGGATGCTGCTGTGGCCGAAGAGTCTTCTTTGTGTTGAGCCGGCCGGGAGCACACCAACGACTACACATCACCAAAGTATGAACACCACCCCTCTTACGCAATTACCACTGCCTGTCTTGCTGGGTGAGAGCAGCGGACGACGCGAGGAAGGGGGGTCCAATAGTGGATGATGAAGTCTCCCCCGTGGAACAAGCAATGGATGATGACATGGAGGAGGATGACCCTCTCCGGTTCCTCAATACCGGCTATGACGACGGAGGATTGATGAGTCAGCCATATGACTCGGGCTATGAGCATGCAGATGAGGAGACGGATGATGTGCCGAAGCAGGAACGTCCTAGGGTTGATTGCAAGAAGTCTCTCTTCATGCAATCCTCGCAGGACATGCCTCCAGATGCCGCCTCATCCCAGCAAAAACAAGGCGAGGGTCGCTGTGCATTGTTGTTCAGCCCGACAACACTGGGGGACGGTGGTCAGGGAGGGTATGCTAGACTCACAACCTCTAGGCAAGAAGAAGCAAAGGAAGAGACCGCCGGGGAGAGGCTCTGCTGCCGCCAAAGCTTCTAGCAACCAGTCGGCTCCGCCGACCAATTTTGCAGATCGTGTACTGGTCAAAGGTGCGGCATTGTACCATGTCGCAGGCGAGCCGATCCTACCGCCGAAGCCGCTAGAGGGCATATCAGGGGATCTCAGGAGACTGCACGACCATGTCCTATTGACAGAGAAAAGCCTACTCGCCTCGAAGGATCCAGGATACCCGCTTTATGCGGTTCGTGTGCCTCAGGCCAAGTGCTACGTCGACAGACTCCCCGCGGAGGTGTTCTCTCTGCGGTTTGATCACATCTTTGAGATGTTTCTCATGAGGCGGCTCGATTTTATGATCGTCCGCCTTTTTGTGCTACATATGAACTTCGTCATCAGGAGAGACAAAATCTCGCAAATCTCGGTGGTGGATCCATACTACACGCATGAGTCCTACTTGAGTCTCGGTGACTTTGAACATCAAACTGGTAGGAAGTGCATCGAAGAGTTCATGATAATGAATAAGGACAAGGAAACGGTTCTCGTGCCTTATCATCCAATGTAAGTCATTGCCAGATAGCCCTTTCGTACATTTCAATCATTCCTTCGCTCATATGGAGGCTAATTTGAGGTGTATTTATTTTGCGCAGCGAGGGGCATGATACGTCCAATTTGCATCATGATTTCCTACTGTTATTTATTATGTTTTTAATCATTATTTCACTTTATGGTACAATTCTTATGCCTTTTCTCTCTTATTTTGCAAGATTTACATGAAGAGGGAGAATGCCGGCAGCTGGAATTCTGGACCTGAAATAGCCACATCAGAGATACCTATTCTACAGATCTCCAATTGACCTGAAATTTCACGGAGATTTTTCATTGAACATATAAAAATTACTGGAGAAAAGAAATACAAGAGGGGACCCACCAGTTGCCCATAAGGCAACAGGGCGCGGCCCCCCTGGGCGCGCCCTAATGCCTTGTGGGGCCCCTGGCTGGCGTCTGGCACCCTCCTTCTGCTATATGAAGCCATTTTCCCTAGAAAAAAATGAAGAGAAGACTTTCGGGACGAAGCGCCGCCATCTCGAGGCGGAACCTGGGCTGGAGCACTTTTTCTCTCCGGCGGAGCTATTCCGCCAGGGATACTTCCCTCCGGGAGGGGGAAATCGAAGCCATCGACATCACCAACGACCCTCTCATCATGGGAGGACCAATCTTCATCAACATCTTCACCAGCACCATCTCATCTCAAACCCTAGTTCATCTCTTGTATTCAATCTTTGTCTCAAAACCTTAGATTGGTAGCTGTGGGTTGCTAGTAGTGTTGATTACATCTTGTAGTTGATGCTAGTTGCTTTATTTGGTGGAAGATTATATGTTCCGATCCTTAATGCTATTCAATACCCCTCTGATCTTGAACATGAATATGATTTGTGAGTAGTTACTTTTGTTCTTGAGGACATGGGAGAAGTCTTGTCATAAGTAATCATGTGAATTTGGTATTCGTTCGATATTTTGATGATATATATATTGTTGCTTCCTTTAGTGGTGTCGTGTGAACGTCGACTACATGACACTTCACCATCTTTGGGCCTAAGGGAAGGCATTTTGGAGTAGTAATTTGATGATGGGTTGCTAGAGTGACAGAAGCGTAAAGCCTAGTTTATGCGCTATTCCGTTAGGGGCTGATTTGGATCCATATGTTTCATGCTATGGTTAGAGTTATCTTAATTCTTCTTTCGTTGTTTCGGATGCTTGCGAGAGGGGGTAATCATAAGTGGGAGGCTTGTTCAAGTAAGAACAGCACCCAAGCATCGGTCCACCCACATATCAAATTATCAAAGTAGCGAACGCAAATCAAACAAACATGATGAAAGTGACTAGATGAAATTCCCATGTGTCCTCGAGAACGCTTTGCTTATTATACGAGTTCGTTTCGGCTTGTCCTTTGCTAAAAAAAGGATTGGGCCACCTTGCTGCACTTTTTGTTACTGTTACTACTTGTTACTTGTTACGAATTATCTTGGTATCAAAACTATCTGTTACCGCTACTTTCAGTACTTGCAGAGAATACCTTGCTGAAGACCGCTTGTCATTTCCTTCTGCTCATCGTTGGGTTTGACAGTCTTACTTATCGAAAGGACTACAATTGATCCCCTATACTTGTGGGTCTTCAGGGCTCGCCATCCTTATCATTCTTTTTCCGCAAGTCTCCCACGCTATGTATTTTTCGTCCAGAAACTTCCAGAAGAGGGACTACACCCACATAATGAATATTCCGGATGGTGCTCTCCATGGTTTCGACATGATGGGTGGCCACATCAAGATCAGGAAATAAAGGAAGGGCGTGCCGGGCTTCGGGCATAAAACTAACTTCTGCTGCGTCCATTAACTGATAACATGTACGAACGATGGATTCCACGTCCTCCATCTCATGTTGGAGTTCAGAAGGGATCGCCAACATCTTCGCATGACAACCAAAAATGATGAACATATCCGCAAATGGGCAGAATCCTTAGGAGCCGAACCGGATTATAAACTCAGATATGATTTCTTTCGCATCCAGAAGGACATTGCAACGATCATCATGAAAGAAGTCATCGAAGAGAACGGGATGTTCCACCACGGCCCTATATCACGAGCTGACGTCCGAACTCGCATAGGCCTACAACGTATGGACCTGACGCCGTTCATGATGCTAGGGTGCATCCTCCCGGATCTGGATGGATGGATCTTCCAGTGATTGACGATGCCGATGATGATGTGTCGGTTGAATTTGTACTTTATGTAGCGATGAAACTTTGTGATGTAAACGGTCCTACTGAACTTCCATAACGCTAGTTAATTAGTTTGGGTACGATGAACCTGTGTAGATTATATATGTTTACTACATGTTGCATCTATTTGGTAACTCTTTCTCTTCGTGTAGCTCAAGTATATTATGTTGCATATTATTGTTGAATTCGCTTGATGAAGATGCATCTCTAACAGGTACATAGATCATCGATGGCGAAGAAGTGCTATGCCGTGTACATAGCGAGGGTTCCAGGAGTGTACGACGAGTGGCCAGTGTGTCAGGCCCAAGTGTACTGGTTCCCGGGCGGCAGCCAGAGAGGGTTCAATACCAGAGGGGAAGCGGATGCTAGTTACTTGAGGTTCATGCTAGCGCGAGAGAGGGATCAGAACCGGCGTCTCATGAGCTACTACATAATTCCGCTCTTCCTCATCGTGATCGCTCTTCTCTTCTATATCATAGTTTAGATGGATGATGAAACATGTGCATGTGATGACCATGTAGTTGCATGTATTCGAGACATGTGACAACTTCTATTGCTATTTAAAGATGACGACGAGAGACATCATTTGTGTTGGATCATGATGATGATGACATGATATATATGATGATCAGACTATTGTATGTGTATGATATGATGAGATTGGTATGTGTATAACATGATGAGACTATTGTGTGTATGATATGATAGAGACTATTGTATAAAACATGTACAAATACAGAGAAAATACATAGGAAAAAATACAGAAAATAATACGTAGGAAAAAATACAGAAAATAATAACAGTAGCGCGGGGTATGTGTGTAGCAGCAGGGCGGCCTTAGCAGTAGCGCGTGCTAAATAGAAGCGCTGCAGCTTTTAGTAATAGCATGGGGGCAAAACCCGTGCTACTGCTAAAAGTTAGCTGTAGCGCCGTATCAGTAGTGCGGGGACCAGCGCTACTGATAGGACTTTAACCTGCGCTACTGCTAGGGTTTTCCCTAGTAGTGTAACATCAGCATCATCGTGACTTTTCAAGTCACAACTTTCCTTGATCATCAGCTCAAGGGTATTGAAAGATAACTATCCAGGGACCGAAGCAACTTCTTCACAATCTCATGATCGGTAATATCTTCAGCACCATGACCTTGCAACTCATTTGCGATATCATTCAGACGATCAAAGGTTTCTTGACAATTTTCATTCTTGAGCCTCTTGAAGCGGTTGAACTTGGCCCGAAGAATATTGATTCGGGTTTCTTTCTGAGTTGAAACACCATCATTGATCTTCTCTAATCTGTCCCAGATTTCTTTCGTTGTTTCAAGTCTTCTGTACCGAAGGGATATATTCCTTGAGACATAGTTGTGAATGATATCCTTTGCTTGTGCTTCCAGCTAAATGTTTCTTTCGCCATTGGGTGTGGGAGATTCGGGAAACTGAATTGTGTAGCCATTTTCAACAATCTGCCACATTTCTTCGTTGATAGCCTTCAGTCGAATCATCATCTTTTGTTTCCAGAACGGATAGTCATTTCCATCAAAGATAGGAAATCTTTCAGAATGCCCATGGTGTCCTGCAAGCGACATACCCAAAACTCCAAGGCGGTTAGACGTTAATAAGCAGAGACAAGGAGTACCTTGCTCTGATACCAATTGTAAGGACCGGAGTATATCGACCAGAGGGGGGTGAATGGGAGATTCAAAATTTCTTTCGAAATGTTGAATACTCTCGACACAGCACAGCGGATAATCAACTAAGTAGTTTTAGTTCTACGAAAGAAAACTATTCCCGAAGGAAAAGTAGTTCCAAAGCAAAACTTGTTCCAAAACAAAACTGTTCCCGAAACAAAACTGTTCCCAAAACAAAACTGTTTCCGAAACAAAACTGTTCCTGAAACAAATCTGTTCCCGAAACAAAACTGTTTCCGAAATAAAACTGCTACGGAAACACAACTGAACAGATTTAGTTCTACAAATCAATACTACCACAGAAACAAAATTATCAGCATAGATAGAATTGCACACATTAAGCAATTGCACACATAACAGAAACAAAACATGCACACTACTGCGAAATGTTCATCAGAGCAAGACTTAGCACAATGACTAAGTAGTACCATATGAAAACCAGATGAACATACAGACAAACAACCTTAAGTACAGCGAAAGCAAATATGCACCACAATATGGTCACAGTACTGAAAGGAATGCTTGCAAGATAAAGTATCAGAGTACACAGATAGATATCTATCGACAACAGAGAGCACCGAAAGTAAACTACCGAAAGAAATGCAGTAGGATAGAAATGACCGATGGTGCTCAATGGTGACAGATGATTCGGTAGACCAGTTCACTCTTCTGCAAAAGAGCTACGTCTGGTTGGAGGGACTTGTGATTCAACACATGAGATAAACTCTCTCCGTCCTATTCTCCTCAATGACAAGTTCCTCGAACTTCCGTTGATTTCATTCGTGGTAGATTCTTCTTTGCAATCTCCAAACCTTTGATAGACTTTGTCTTCGGTGACCACAATTACTCTTGGTCACTCTTCGCAAACCACAACGACTCTTGGTTGCTGAAGTCTTTGACTTGGAGACGACAATTACTCTTCGTCACTCGAGGCGACACCTATCCGTCTAGAGAGTATGCAGTTCTCAAGAGTAATAGGTACAAGAACTCTCACCTCAGATCTACTGTGATGCTCAACCACTATCTAAGTTTAGGCTCTTGATTTTCTCTCGGTGGATTTTAAACTCAAATCTCTCGGAGAAGGGTGCTCAATCAATCTTCTCAAAATTTCAAGTGGAGCAGCTAACGGACAACGTTGGAGCGGGGTGGCTATTTATAGCCACAGCCTTCCCGGATGGGAAATAACCATTTAGGACACGCGGTCCAGCCAATGGCCAACCGACACGTTTCCAACGGTCGGATTTTGAGCACAACGGTAACATTACTTGAGGAACAAGTAATGCTAACTCCTCGGTAAGAATTAAATCTCTCGCAGCAAAGAAGAACTGCGTCTCTTACTGGCAAGTATCCATTCGAAGCCCAAAGAGATTTCTCTCTGTCTTTCATAGGATTGGCTAAGCATCACAACAGACATAAGTCTCGAATACCTATACCCCTCTTAATAGTACGGTGGTCCTATGACTCAAATAAGAGAAAGAAGAACAACGAAACAAATACTACATCTTTGCTCCGTCTTCAATCTTCTCGACTGCAGTCATTCTTCTTCGGACACACCGAATGAAAATTGTTTCTCTTCAACAATAATTTTTTCGGGGCCATCTCCGGCACGCAATTTCCTCGATAACAAACTCTTTGAGACATGACAATCTTTAACGCAACACAGATAACTTTCGAGGAAGTTTATAGCAAACTTCTCGGAAGTAGCAATCTTCTTGATATTAAGCTTCTCGAAGCATATCAATCTTCTCTACTGCGTGGATAACTTTCGCAGAAGTTTATAGCAAACTTCTCAGAAGTAGCAATCTTCTCGGCAGCAACCTTTTCTGTAGCAAACCTTTCGTTAGAAAACCTTTCGGTAGAAAACCTTTTGATAGAAAACCTTTCGGTAGCAAACCTCTCGGAAGATTATAGCAATCTTCTAGGTAGCAAATCTTTCGGAAGATTATAGCAATCTTCTCGGTAGCAAATCTTTCGGAAATAACATTCTCCAAAACCTAATCATCTTGTCTGTTGCGCAGATAATTCTCAGTGAAGTTTACAACAATCTTCTCGACAGAATATAGCATTCTTCTCGATACTCCAGGGACTATTTCTCTCTGTGTGCACTAGCAAACAAATCAATCCCTCATTGTTTCTGACAACAATCTCCAAAACACAAGGGGCAAGGAATTGCACAAACACCGTCAAAAAAAATAACGAGGTTGACACACAGGTCATGAAAGTGACAATCCCTTGGCTCCAGCCGTCATGCCGTACTATGACGTGCAGGTCACTTAACGTTACATCATATAACCATCTCATACATAAACTCAGTATCGTGACGAAGTCTATACCACATCACATGCATCCTGCAAAACCAAGTTAGACATCCTCTAATTGGTTTGGCAAACTTTAATTACACGGCTTACAGGTTTTCTGGATAACTCTAGCTACCTACGTCCACCATTAATGCGATAATTCTTATTGCTAGATTAACTTTGTGAGGTGTGTGAATGAAGAGACTTAATTAAAAATCTCTATCCCCACACTAAACTTTGTCAATATGCGTGACCCCCGTCAAGATCAAACATCTTAATTGCCCTCTTGTGTTTGCGGCAGTTCACTATTCTTGACTATGATGAAGCCCAAAGAACTGTTAGCAGATCGTCGATAGCCAGAGCCGATCAATTGTCAGAACTTTGTACAAAGATACATCATGCTACCAATGAGCTGAACCAAAGCAACACTTGAGGCAAGCAAAACAAGATCATCAAACCCTCACATCCACATGTGATCTAGATCGAAACCTGCATCTACTCATAGAACTCATGATGCCACTGTTGGGAAACATAGTAGAATACAAAATTTTCGTCCTACGATCACGGTCCAGGAACACTATGAACATGCATATAGAGGTTTAGATCAGATCGTTACCAACTTTGAGTTGCAATGGAAGAAGAGTTGGTGTAGATCGTTGATGAAGTCCTTCAAACCGTTCATGAACGATCCCTTGAACCAAAGACCGAAAGCACGTCCTCTCTACAGATTGCAAGCGTACAGGCTTCACGATCCGGTAGCGCTTCGCTGTCCAGAGCTAATCGTTGCCGGAGAATTAGAGGAGGGAGAAGAGAACCTCACTGGTCTACTCTATTATGAGAATTAGAGAGAATTAGAACTAGCTCTAATCTAGATCAAGTCTAGATAAAAACTAGAACTAGAGAGAGAGGGGCGCCCGAGATCAAGGGAGAACTTGTGTGTCTCAAAGGGTGCCCCCCTCACATATATATATAGGTGGAGGGAGGGGCTAGGACGACTTGGAGGAGGGAAAGCTGTCACATGGGTCGTGACCAAGCAGGAGTCCTTATCTACCTCCCATGCGCCCCCTTAGCTTCTCCAATATGCTAAAAAGGGGGCGCCATCCCTACATGGGACTTCAAGGCCCATTAGCTCTCCACTAATAGGCCAATTGACATTTCCCTTAGCCCATTGACTCTAAATAAATTCTAGGAGCCTCTCAATCAATATTAGAGCCTTCTATTATTTGTATTAAGTCCCCGGAAACAATTTCCGCCTATATATCATTTTTCGGTATTACCCGGTATTCCCCGAAACACTTCCGGTAACCCCGAAACGCTTCCGGTTTCTCTCGAAACTATTTCTTATGTTCCCGAAACTATTTTGAGAATATTTTCTCATAACTCTCACTCCACTAACACTCAACAGATCATGATTCCCTTAAGCTTGTGACCCTGTAGGTTCGGTAAACACAGACATGAACAAAACTCCTTTCGTTCAATGGCCAATAGCAGAACCGTGGACATCCATATTGATCTCTATGAATACACGAATGATATTCGAGTGAACCATTTGGTTATCATGTGCAATTCCCTTTACTTCGTGATACTTTACAAAACTCGAGGTGAGATATATCGGTATCCTCTTGAGTCATTCTCATGCTCACTATATGTCACGCCGAATATGCGGTCCTATCCCCAAGGAACTCGGAAGTTCCACTAAGGATAGAAGCACATATCGAAGACGCTTCGCAAGGTGGATATCATTACAACATACCATGTACTGAATAGATGAGAATACCAGATAAAGGCTTACACTCGCCACAAGCTACAACATGAATACATGTATACATCAATACATAGCAATCATCATACAGAAGAGCAGGATCTGACTACGGATGAAATCAAACGAAAAAGAAGAACGACATCCACCCTGCTAATCCCAGGCTGCCAATCGGGAACCTATCCTATGATCAATGAATAAGAAGAAGCAGAAGAAGAACTCCAAAAGCAAACATGCATCGCGCTCACATCAAATCATCGCTTTACCTGTACCTGCAACTATTGTTGTAGTAATCTGTGAGCCACGAGGACTCAGCAATCCCATTACCATGGGTATCAAGACTAGCAAATCTTAATGGGTATGGAATGGATAAGTGGTGAGGTTGCAGCAAGCACTAAGCATTTGTATGGTGGCTAACTTATGAGTACAAGAATAAGAAGAGTAAACTACGCATAAGGGTCGCAATCTAGTATGATCAAGAAGTGATCCTGAACACCTAATTATGAGTCAAACATAACCCCACCGTGTTCTCTTCCCGAACTCCCTCGAAAAAAGACGGTCACGGTTACGCACACGGTTGGTGTATTTTAATTGGATTTAGTGTCAAGTTCTCTACAACCGGAGGTTATAAATTTCCAAGTCGCTACATAACCACGGGCACGGTTTTCCGAAAGATTTAACCCTGCAGGGGTGCTCCAAGTAGTCCATTATAAATTACCACACGCATCCGATGGAACATCCTCACACCGTGATAACACGATGCTTATGATAAGGAATCACGGTGGACAAGCCACTCGTCAAAGGTAAAACTAAACCAGCAAGACCTCCCGGCATGCCGACACCCTACTAGGAGCCACGCGTATCTCGTTCTCAGGCCACGACCGGATAAGCTACGCGTACAGGTACCAAAAGACCCCAAGTTGCCTAGGGGTGGCCCCGCACAGTGCTCTAGTTTTGGACTAGCACCATCAGCACTGGCCCACCTGTATTATGTGGAATTAAAAATCCACGGGTAGCGCTAACTCCCTATGCATTAATTAATTATCAGTATGTGGCACCCCGGCTCAGAGCAACCGGTTTACCTTGCATTGCCAACCCAGAGATCAAGTCTTCTGGCAATACACAACAACTTGGTACAGAAAACAACCGCTTTATTGATCTCTTAGCGGAAACATAGGTTTACATCTTACATGATGAGTGAGGCCAAGCGGCACACACGGTGCGGCTGCACTTATGTACATTATTTAGTAGACATGGCAGGGGCCTCGATGATAAGGGAACTACTACGCGGCAGCGGAATGATGGGGTAGCGGAACTCCATTCCATAGGGACACTGCTGGGACGCGGCCTAGATCGTGACAAACTGCTCAACGTCAACTCCTTGCACGGCTTCTCCTGCATCTGGCATGATAAGCCAGGTGAGTACTTTGAATGTACTCGCAAGCTCACAGCAAACAAAACAAGTGCGACAAACAATAACAAGGCATTTAACAGATTTAATGCATGAGCATGATGCTACTTATCATGAGATGTGCGTGAAGTATTGCCATGGTCCTCGGGACCAACTTACCATTTCGGGGTTACCGCGTAACCACCGTTCACAATTTACCAACGTGATCCTCACTTGATCACATTCATACCTTGCATAGTGATCCTCGATCACCATGTTTGCATGTGCCATCTTGTGAATCTTAGTGTGCAAATTAATTATATCTGTTGACCCACGGTGTGACCTACTACGAACTGTGTCCATATCCGAGGACGCGGCTATCGATAGATTATACACTCTGCAGAGGTTAGTACACTGTACCCACACCACGGAACTCATGGCCTGGTGCTCCCATTCGGGTGGACCAACGACGTTCCGACAAAACCAGTCTATTGCATGACACTCTCTCGGCCACTCCGACAAACTCCCCTTTGGGCTATGTCCTGGGTGACCCTGATGTCAACATGTGACATCTGCCACCTCTGTGGCTGCCACCGTCGTGGCCAAACATCAAAACTGTCCCAAACGGGGACCTCGGTACCATCAAAACTTGGGTCCTCAAGGTTATGACTGCCTACCAGGCCAGGGTAGCGCCAGAGCACAACCTTCCCTCGTAGGAGGCACCAACGAGAGGCATGACAATAGACCTCATTAGGGCCTCCCCATCCAGGCAAGTGTGGTTGCACTGGTAAGCTCGATTCGGTGGCACCATGACTCGATCAACAGCATGTTCAAGTTGGATTATTATCAAGTTTAACTTGAAAAGAAAATGATTCGAGCCATAGTGAATGAATGGGTGCACGGGTCACGGTCAAGAATAACAAATGCATCATGTTGTCATATGAGTATATGCCATGATACCTACTGCACACTAGCAAGAAAGCATGTATCCTACTGCATAAATTATCAGTATGACAGAACAAAGTTTATGCAATAAGATTTATATAGCAAATCATTTTAATAGTGAATAAAGGATGAATTTAATTCAATTAAACCAAGTCATTGCAATGCCATCCTTGTATATGAAAGTTGTGGCTTGCCTTGGTTCAGAGGAGTGTCACAGTACTCCTGGCCTTCTCCAACACAACTAGGTTCTTCTGAAATTAAATTAAATGCTAAAAGAAAATGTCACATAAAACTGTTTATTGCACCAGAAATTCTCAACAGCAAGAAAAATTCTGAAACTTGGCATACAGAAACTTTGGAATTTTATAAACCAGTAGCAAAAAGAATCAAATCATTTGGACTTATAGATTAAAAGTTATAGCTGGTCAAAGTTGGATTAGAATCTGGTCAAAATTTCTATTTAAAAGAATTTAACCGAGCGACCACGTCGAAGGCGTATTTTGAGAATACGCCTCCACTTACGTACCGGTTCGGGAGCGAGGGAGAGAATGACAGGTGGGGCCCGATGTCAGGATTAAACAGAGAGAGAGAGAGGAACAGAGGGCGGCGGCGCTGTCGTCGGCGTTTCTCCGGCAAGGAGACGTCGGCGATCACCGGAGAGGAGGGGAACGGGACGAGCTCGACGAGTCGGTCAAGTACGTACCCGAAGCGCAGGCTGGGGTGGTCGGACGGAGTCACGGCGATCTTCTCCAGAGACTGCGGCGGCGGAGCTGATCGGAGTAGGCATTTCCGGCGACAATCCGGTGAGTTCTTGCTACCGTCGTGCTCAGGAGGTTGCTACGGTCTCGTTGGTGGCAGTGGTTGGAGCTGAGGTGATCTATCTTGAGTGCTCGGAGGAGGGGGATCCGCGGCGGTCGCCGGCGAGGTTCGAAGGCCAGAGGCCTTCCCGGCATTGCCACCAGCTTCTAGAGTTCGATTTGAGGGTGGAGAGGTGTGTTGGGATGGCTAGAACGATCGGGGGAGTGCTCTATTTATAGGAGGAGGCGAGGCAGAGCTCGGGCTTCCGCCAGAGCTGAGCGGGAGGTCGAACCGGGGACGGTGAGGACTCGGGCAGCGGCGTGGGGTGAAGCAGAGGAGCACAGGGCGACGCGGTGCACGCGTGCGGCCACAGTGGCGCGCACTACGTGCGAAAAACGGGCACGCGAGCTCACTGTTCCCGCCGCTAGCTCTCGGCCTCTTCCGGCGAGCTGCATTCCGGCGTCGGGGAGGAGCAGGGAGGGCATTGGGTGGTGCACGGGGGTTGGCTGCGGCGCTGAGTCATGGAGAGGTGTCGCGGGGAGGATGGTTGGACGGCGGCCGATCGGACCCGACAGGCAGAGCGCACAGAGCGCGTGCATTGCACCCTGCCCGCACGCGGTAACCGCGTGCACAGGCACGCGGGGTGCTTTCGGCGCTGCCAAACCGTGTCCACCGTGAAGTCGTCTCAAAGCTTTGCCTAGAAATGCGCTGGGCTTGCCAAATGGCTCACTGGAGGTGACAAGAGGGAGTTGCAAAGTTTCTGGACAGAAACTTGCTCCAAATGCTGAGGACAAACGGCTAAGATTCTGGGGCTGGTTTTAGGCGTTTAAGCATTACTTAGGAAGGTCATTAAGTGGTAAAAATTTCAGATTAAAAAGATCAAGGAATAATATAGTTGCTTCACAAAGTGACTTTTCTGTCCAGAAGCAAAAATATTTTCCTGGGCTGAAATTTCCCAAATGACCATGGGATATTTTTGCATGGGAAGGTGAGGCATGACCCAAAGAATATTTGGGAATTTTCTAGGAATTTTCTGGGCAATAAAAATAGGGGTTGCTTAAGAGCTTAGTGAGAAAAGAGGCATTTTCAGAGAGAAAAATGGTATAATGCCATTAAATAAAAATACCCAATGGCATTATTATGAGAGGGATGAGGTCCAGGGAGGGTTTATGGATGAAGGAACCCACTTGGAAGAAAATCAAAAATAAATCCAAGTGGTAAGTCCCAAAGAAATGACTGGAAAACCCAAATGCAAATAAAAAATTCAATAAATCCAAATAAAAGAAAAAGGGCTAAAATCCAGGGTGTTACAAACCTCCCCCCTTAGGATCAATCTCGTCCTCGAGATTTGGTTGCTCAGGAAACAAATATGGGTATGCAGTCCTTAAGAAATCCGCTCTTTCCCAGGTGGCTTCATCCGCAGTGTGGTGCTCCCATTGGACCTTGTAAAACTTTATAGTTTTGCTGCGGGTGACTCTGTCCATTTCTTCCAAGATTCTCAAAGGTTTCTCCTCATATGTTAAATCCTTGTCCAGCTCTAGTGTCGGAAGTGGGGCTCTGGGGACCCAAAGGTTCCAACACTGGGGTGAGCTCGTTCTTCTACTTCTTCCCCTACCACGGCAGTGCTACGGCGAAAGCGCGCTAGCGTAGGATGGGCAAGGGCACAGCGGTTTACCCAGGTTCGGGCCACCTTGCGGTGTAAGACCCTACTCTTGCTTTGTGGTTGAGATTATCGTGGATGAGAGAGTTCTTGCGTACAAGGTTGAAGATGATGGATCCCCCCCCTCTCTCTCTCTCCCTCCTTCCCTCGTGCTAAGGTGGCTGCACTGCCCCTTTTTATACCGCCTTGGTCCTCTTCCCCCTCGAAACTTAGGCGGGAAGGGTCGCCACACTTGGCGGTTTTGAAAGGGGACAGGCGCTCAGGCTATCCTGACTAAAGGTGGTCTTCGCCTGCCAAAGCATGATCCATGACGCGCCGGTGGGCTCGGTGATGACCTCCGCCCTGCGCGCCTGCCGACTTGGTCTTTCTTCGTCGATCGTGCAACCTTTGGGGTGGCTTTGGGGAGTAGATAGCTGGCCCTGCTTCCTTAGCACAAAAGAGGAAACCATCTGTATCCGCGCCTGCTGGCGCGGCCTCTGCTGCTGCTCGTCGCCGCGCGCGTCACCCATGTGATGGGCTCCAGTCCGCGCGACACGCCGAACGGTCTTCTCCTCGAGCGCCCACGGGAGGGGGCCTCGGAAGGCCACCTCGGGAAGCCGCCTCGTGAGGCCACTCGGGAAGCCGCCTCGTGAGGGGACTTGGGAAGCCGCCTCGTGAGGGGACCTCGCGAGGCCGCTTATGGTGGTGCTGAGCGTTGCCTGCTACTCCCTGAGGAGGGGGCCTCAGGAGGCTAGGGCCCCATGAGGGGGCATGGCGAGACACTTGGTGGCGACGGCCCGCCGGGCACACTCCAGGAGTCGCGCCCTGGGCCAAAGGCAGACGGGCCTGGATACCCTGGGTTCCATGGGCCCGACATCTAGTTCTGCCATATCTGCCTGCTTTGCGGGTGGTGCGATGCATCTCCGTAGCTGAGATACGTGGAATACATCGTGAACCTCGGATAGTTCGGGAGGCAATTCCAACTGATAGGCCACTTGGCCCACTCTGGTCATAACTGGAAATGGGCCGATATATCTTGGTGCAAGTTTTCCCCGAGTATGAAACCTCTTGACTCCTTTCATAGGGGTAACTCGGAGATATGCATATTCACCTGGTTCGAAGTTGATCTGCCTATGCTTTGAGTCATAGTAACTTTTCTGACGAGATTTTGCCACTTGTAGTCTGTCTCGAATTTCTTTGACTTGCTTTTCTGCTTCCATCATCAGATCAGTCCCGAAGATTCGGCTGTCTCCTGTCTGAGACCAGTTCAGCAGGGTACGGCACTTACGCCCATATAGAGCCTCAAAAGGTGACATTTTGAGACTAGTCTGATAGCCGTTGTTGTAGGAGAACTCAGCGTACGGCAGGCTGTCTTCCCATTTGGGTCCTTGTGCAAGAGCGCATGCCCGGAGCATATCTTCCAATATTTGATTTACTCGCTCCGTCTGTCCATCTGTCTGCGGGTGATAAGCGGTGCTATGCTTCAAGGCGGTTCCCAAGGCTTGGTGTAAACGTAGCCAGAATGCTGAGGTAAAAAAAGACCCTCGGTCTGAAGTGATAGTCCTGGGTACCCCATGCAGACTGACAATCCTGGATACATAGAGTTGAGCAAGTTGATCTGCACGGTAGGTGGTCCTGATTGGAATAAAGTGGGCCACCTTGGTGAGCATGTCGACCACGACCCATATGGCATTGTTTCCTCGTGGGGTTCTGGGTAATCCCACGATGAAGTCCATGCAGATATCATCCCACTTCCATTGTGGAACGGGTAAGGGTTGAAGCAGACCGGCTGGTTTCTGGTGTTCAGCCTTCACCTTGTTGCATATATCACAACAGGCGATGTAATAGGCGATGTCTTTCTTCATACCTTCCCACCAGAACGTTTGCTTTAGGTCTTGATACATTTTGGTGCCCCCAGGATGAATAAGAGTATGCGGACTCGTGAGCTTCCTTCAGAATCTGCTGCTTTAGGTCCTTGAGGTCCGGTACACAGACTCGATCTCGAAATCGGAATGTACCTTTGTCATCAATGTTGAAATCTGGTGTCTTCCCTTCTCGTGCTTGGGCCATTATCTTGAGTAACATAGGGTCACTAGTTTGAGCCTTTCGAATTTCATCTTGCAGGGTAGGGGTTACTTCCAAGGTAACCGAGCAGATTGCATCGCACAAGATCATATTTAGCTGAGCTATTTCTTCTTGAAGTGCTAGGTGCAGACGCTCGATTAATGAGTTTGCGGTAGCCGGTTTGCGACTGAGGGCATCGACGACCACATTCGTTTTCCCTGGGTGGTAGTTGATACCCAGGTCATAGTCTTTGACCAACTCAAGCCATCTTCTTTGTCGGAGGTTCAAGTCCGGCTGTGTGAATATATACTTGAGACTCTTGTGGTCGGTGTAGATTTTACATCGCTTTCCAATGATGTAATGCCTCCAAATCTTTAAGGCGTGAACCACAGCTGCCATCTCTAAGTCATGGGTAGGATAATTCTCCTCATGGGGTCGGAGCTGCCTTGATGCATAGGCCACGACCTTTCCATCTTGCATAAGTACACACCCAATGCCACGCCTGGATGCGTCGCAATAGATGTCGAAACTCCGGTAGATGTCTGGTAGAGTCAACACTGGAGCGGTAGTCAAACAGGTCTTGAGCTCATTGAAACTGTTCTCACATGCTTCGGTCCATATAAACTTCTGATTCTTCTTAAGTAGTTCAGTCATTGGCTTGGCAATCTTTGAGAAGCCTTCAATGAAACAACGGTAATAGCCTGCTAGACCCAAGAAACTTCTGATTTCTGTTACTTAAACAGGTGTCTTCCACTTCAGAACTTCGGTGACTTTGCTTTGGTCCACGGCCACTCCTTGAGCGGAAAGGGTATGCCCAAGGAATCCCACTTCTTTTAGCCAAAATTCGCATTTGCTGAACTTGGCATAGAGTTGATGCGCGCGTAATCGTTCCAACACTGCTCGGAGATGTTGCTTGTGCTCCTCTTCACTTTTGGAATATATGAGGATGTCATCAATGAACACCACTACAAACTTATCCAAGAAGTCCATGAATACCTTGTTCATCATGTGCATGAAGAATGCAGGAGCGTTGGTTAGTCCAAATGACATGACCGTATACTCGTACAACCCGTATCTTGTGGTGAATGCTGTCTTAGGGATATCTTCTTTTCTGATTTTCAGCTGGTGATACCCGGTGCGCAAGTCGATCTTGGAGAACACTTGAGGTCCGTTGAGTTGATCGAACAAATCATCAATCCTGGGCAGCGGGTATTTATTCTTGATGGTGACATCATTTAGAGCACGATAGTCAACACACATCCGAAGACTGTCGTCTTTCTTGCCCACGAATATTGCAGGTGCACCCCAAGGAGATGAGCCGGGGCGAATATATCCTTTTTGGAGCATCTCATCCAATTGCTTCTTCAACTCCACTAGTTCCGACGAAGGCATTCGATAATATTTCTTGTAAATTGGTGCTGTTCCGGGTACAAGCTCAATAGAAAATTCCAGCTCCCGGTCAGGTGGCATGCCTGGCAACTCATCTGGAAACACATCTGGGAACTCACAGACCACTGGGACTAGATTCATTTCTGATGCAATGGCAGCATAAACCATCCCTTTCTTTGGTATGGCTCGACCGGCATAGAATCGAGCGGACTGGCCCAAGGGATTTATTAGCGTGACTTCTCTTGTTGCGCAGTTGATGCAGACCTGGTGTCTTGTCAACCAATCCATCCCCAAAATAATATCCAAGGTGGGAAACTCAATGGATACCAGTGATGCGGGGAAGTTGACTCCATAGATTGATATCGTCAACCCTCGGCATACAATATTTGTCTTGAGCCTGGACCCGGGGGACTGTACCACCATAGTTTTGTCCAAAATAGTATAGGGAAGACGGTGTTGTGCAACAAAACTCCGTGAAATAAAAGAATGGGAAGCCCCGGAATCGAATAAAATTGTTACAGGTATGTCATTAACAGGAAACATACCAATGACCACCTCGGGGACTTTGGCGGCTTCTTCAGCGGAGATATCATGAACTTGCCCTTGAATGTATCTCCGTTTGGGGAATTGCCCCACGTAATTGACTTGAGGTTTTAGGTTGGCTTGTGCCTTGCCGTTCTTGGGACACTGCCTAGCGTAATGCCCAGTCTGTCCGCAGGTGAAACATGCATTGTTACGCTGACAGTCTTCCTTATTTGGCTTGGCGACCACAGCCTTGATCTGACTTTCATTCTTGATGTTCCCCTGCTGCCAGGTCGGCTTGAACTCGAACTGAGGTTGCTGCCAAGTACGAACCTTCTAAAAAACTTGCCCTTCCTTCTTGGGTTCAAACTTGCGTTTGCGGTCTTCAAAGGCAGTCTTATGATCATTAACCAGTTTGTGTTCCCTTTCGGCAATGAGTGCCTTGTTTACCAAGGTTTGAAAGTCGGGGAAATCCAGCATGCTGAGTGCACATCGGAGGGTAAGATTGAGCCCTCCGAGGAACCGATCTATCTTCCGTTCTTCAGTGGCCACATCATGAGTGGAGTAACGGGCCAAATGATTGAACTTGTTTAAATATTCACTTACAGTCGAGGTTCCTTGGGTAAGAGTGAGAAATTCTCGCTGCTTGACCTTCATGATGCCGGCAGGAATGTGGTACTTGCGGAATTTGTCTTTGAATTTTTCCCAAGTAATCTCGTCTTCAACGGGCCACATCTCTTTGGCATTGTCCCACCATATAGCAGCTAGTCCTTCTAGATAATGAGTGGCGAATGGTACCTTGTCAGCATCTTCGGTGCGAGCAATTTCCAGCTTCTTCTCTATGGTCCTTAACCAATCATCGGCTTCCATCGGGTCCACTGCTTGACTGAAACTTGGGGGCTTGGTCCTCTGAAAGTATGACAACTTGGAGTGATTACCATTGTGATTATTCTGCCCAACCACAGTCTCCATGCTTCTCAGGAATTCCATCAGGTCTTGGTTTCTCTTTTCCTCAAACATCCGCATAATCTGCTCTGTCGTGGGTGCTTGAGGTGGAGGAGGTGGTGGCTGATATGGTTCCGGAGAATATCCTGCTTGCCTGGCGGATCGACGAACAGGAATATCGTCGCCACCATAACAGTTACTGCCACACCTTGTCATCCTATATATGTTTCCCAATACGAAGCATCGAGATGAGCAACATCCATTAGGGGATAACAAGCAAAATAGGGAGGTGAAGCAACAAACCCGAAAAAGAAATCGAGAAAAGCCAAAGCAAATAACAGAAAGCATCATAATTATACAATACACCGTCCAGCATACATAGCAGGGTAACAACATGGATAGTACCACTACATGCATACAACCAAACACCACATCATCCTCGTTTACATGCGACGACTGGGATCACACTGGCACACTGACAGTCCTGTTGGTGTCTCCTCGGTGTCAGACTCCGAACCGGAACTGATAACTGATACATCCGGAGCAAAGGAAACACGACGACGCTGACGGGAAGGCTCTCCCTCAGGGTTTGGAGCAGGGTGACTCCGCAGCATCGGAGCGGCTGGGGTAGCAAGAAGCATAGCCCATTAGGCTGGGGACTCGTGGGGAGTCACTGCCGAAGTGCCTGAGCTACTCTGGGAGGGTGTGGGGATCACTGGTGTGGATGGGGGTAAGGTAGCTGGGGGAACAAGTGATGTGTGGATAAGCAGAGGTGGAGCGAATGCAGATCGAGCGGCAGCTAGCTCACCTCGAACGCGGGTCAACTCCTGGGCTAGACTGGTGATCAGAAAGTATCCTGCTATTATGTAGCGAGACAGGTGACTGGCTGACCGGTCGCACTCCGGATTAATGTAAGGGAAGCGGATCTGTCCTGACTCGTACAGGGACGGATAGAAGTAGAAACCTGGGTGAGTCTGCATCTGAACCTCGTTATAGCGCAAGTCAGTGAGAGCCTCGAATGCTGCAAACTGGATCGCCTGGTCGGGTGTAGAAGCCGTCCCGCTCTTGGTGGAGCGAGTGTACGTGCCCACCACGATACTGTTGTGCAGGATAACCTCCGCGTGATACTCGTAAACGCCATCGGCGAGCTGCTCTCGGTACACCTGGTATATGGGGTCATCGCCATCGGGGTAGAGTCGGTGCCACACGTTGGTCAGCAGATGCGGAAAAGTGGAAGATGCAGGCTCAGGCTGGTACGGATAAGGGACTGGTGCCATCTACACTCACAACATTAGCTGGTTAGCATAAAATGCAAACTATATGCATGCGATGCAACACCCAATTGCACAATCAACCTCAAATCACTACAGGGGCTAAAACTACCGTTTTCTAATGCGTCGGCTGTCTAGGGCGTCCTACAGTCAGCGCGGCTCTGATACCAAGCGTTGTGGCACCCCGGCTCAGAGCAACCGGTTTACCTTGCATTGCCAGCCTAGAGATCAAGTCTTCTGGCAATACACAACAACTTGGTACAGAAAACAACCGCTTTATTGATCTCTTAGCGGAAACATAGGTTTACATCTTACATGATGATCGAGGCCAAGTGGCACACACGGTGCGGCTGCACTTATATACATTATTTAGTAGACATGGCAGGGGCCTCGATGATAAGGGAACTACTACGCGGCAGCGGAATGACGGGGTAGCGGAACTCCATTCCATAGGGACACTGCTGGGACGCGGCCTAGATCGTGACAAACTGCTCAACGTCAACTCCTTGCACGGCTTCTCCTGCATCTGGCATGATAAGCCAGGTGAGTACTTTGAATGTACTCGCAAGCTCACAGCAAACAAAACAAGTGCGACAAACAATAACAAGGCATTTAACAGATTTAATGCATGAGCATGATGCTACTTATCATGAGATGTGCGTGAAGTATTGCCATGGTCCTCGGGACCAACTTACCATTTCGGGGTTACCGCGTAACCACCGTTCACAATTTACCAACGTGATCCTCACTTGATCACATTCATACCTTGCATAGTGATCCTCGATCACCATGTTTGCATGTGCCATCTTGTGAATCTTAGTGTGCAAATTAATTATATCTGTTGACCCACGGTGTGACCTACTACGAACTGTGTCCATATCCGAGGACGCGGCTATCGATAGATTATACACTCTGCAGAGGTTAGTACACTGTACCCACACCACGGAACTCATGGCCTCGTGCTCCCATTCGGGTGGACCAACGACGTTCCGACAAAACCAGTCTATTGCATGACACTCTCCCGGCCACTCCGACAAACTCCCCTTTGGGCTATGTCCTGGGTGACCCTGATGTCAACATGTGACATCTGCCACCTCTCTGGCTGCCACCGTCGTGGCCAAACATCAAAACTGTCCCAAATGGGGACCTCGGTACCATCAAAAGTTGGGTCCTCAAGGTTATGACTGCCTACTGGGCCAGGGTAGCGCCAGAGCACAACCTTCCCTCGTAGGAGGCACCGGCGAGAGGCATGACAAGAGACCACATTAGGGCCTCCCCATCCAGGCAAGTGTGGTTGCACTGGTGAGCTCGATTCGGTGGCACCATGACTCGATCAACCGCATGTTCAAGTTGGATTATTATCAAGTGTAACTTGAAAAGAAAATGATTCGAGCCATAGTGAATGAATGGGTGCACGGGTCACGGTCAAGAATAACAAATGCATCATGTTGTCATATGACTATATGCCATGATACCTACTGCACACTAGCAAGAAAGCATGTATCCTACTGCATAAATTATCAGTATGACAGAACAAAGTTTATGCAATAAGATTTATATAGCAAATCATTTTAATAGTGAATAAAGGATGAATTTAATTCAATTAAACCAAGTCATTGCAATGCCATCCTTGTATATGAATGGTGTGGCTTGCCTTGGTTCAGAGGAGTGTCACAGTACTCCTGGCCTTCTCCAACACAACTAGGTTCTTCTGAAATTAAATTAAATGCAAAAAGAAAATGTTACATAACACTGTTTATTGCACCAGAAATTCTCAACAGCAAGAAAAATTCTGAAACTTGGCATACAGAAACTTTGGAATTTTATAAACCAGTAGCAAAAAGAATCAAATCATTTGGACTTATAGATTAAAAGTTATAGCTGGTCAAAGTTGGATTAGAATCTGGTCAAAATTTCTATTTAAAAGAATTTAACCGAGCGGCCACATCGAAGGCGTATTTTGAGAATACGCCTCCACTTACTTACCAGTTCGGGAGCGAGGGAGAGAATGACAGGTGGGGCCCGATGTCAGGATTAAACAGAGAGAGAGAGAAAGGAACAGAGGGTGGCGGCGCTGTCGTCGGCGTTTCTCTGGCGAGGAGACGTCGGCGATCACCGAAGAGGAGGGGAACGGGACGAGCTCGACGAGACGGTCAAGTACGTACCCGAAGCGCAGGCTGGGGTGGTCGGACGGAGTCGCGGCGATCTTCTCCAGAGACGGCGGCGGAGCTGATCGGAGTCGGCGTTTCCGGCGACAATCCGGTGAGTTCTTGCTACCGTCGTGCTCAGGAGGTTGCTACGGTCTCGTTGGTGGCAGTGGTTGGAGCTGAGGTGGTCTATCTTGAGTGCTCGGAGGAGGGGGATCCGCGGCGGTCGCCGGCGAGGTTCGAAGGCCAGAGGCCTTCCCGGCGTTGCCACCAGCTTCTAGAGTTCGATTTGAGGGTGGAGAGGTGTGTTGGTATGGCTAGAACAATCGGGGGAGTGCTCTATTTATAGGAGGAGGCGAGGCAGAGCTCGGGCTTCCGCCAGAGCTGAGCGGGAGGTCGAACCGGGGACGGTGAGGACTCGGGCAGTGGCATGGGGTGAAGCAGAGGAGCACAGGGCGACGCAGTGCACGCGTGCGGCCACAGTGGCGCGCACTACGCGCGAAAAACAGACACGAGAGCTCACTGTTCCCGCCGCTAGCTCTCGGCCTCTTCCGGCGAGCTGCATTCCGGCGTCGGGGAGGAGCAGGGAGGGGATTGGGTGGCGCACGGGGGTTGGCTGCGGCGCTGAGTCATGGAGAGGTGTCGCGGGGAGGGTGGTTGGACGGCGGCCGATCGGACCCGACGGGCAGAGCGCACAGAGCGCGTGCATTGCACCCTGCCCGCACGCGGTCACCGTGTGCACAGGCACGCGGGGTGCTTTCGGCGCTGCCAAACCGTGTCCACCGTGAAGTCGTCTCAAAGCTTTGCCTAGAAATGCGCTGGGCTTGCCAAATGGCTCACTGGAGGAGACAAGAGGGAGCTGCACAGTTTCTGGACAGAAACTTGCTCCAAATGCTGAGGACAAACGGCTAAGATTCTGGGGCTGGTTTTAGGCGTTTAAGCATTACTTAGGAAGGTCATTAAGTGGTAAAAATTTCAGATTAAAAAGATCGAGGAATAATATAGTTGCTTTACAAAGTGACTTTTCTGTCCAGAAGCAAAAATATTTCCTGGGCTGAAATTTCCCAAATGACCATGGGATATTTTTGCATGGGAAGGTGAGGCATGACCCAAAGAATATTTGGGAATTTTCTAGGAATTTTCTGGGCAATAAAAATAGGGGTTGCTTAAGAGCTTAGTGAGAAAAGAGGCATTTTCAGAGAGAAAAAGGGTATAATGCCATTAAATAAAAATACCCAATGGCATTATTATGAGAGGGATGAGGTCCAGGGAGGGTTTATGGATGAAGGAACCCACTTGGAAGAAAATCAAAAAAAAATCCAAGTGGTAAGTCCAAAAGAAATGACTGGAAAACCCAAATGCAAATAAAACATTCAATAAATCCAAATAAAAGAAAAAGGGCAAAAATCCAGGGTATTACACAGTATTATTATGTTGGGCAAATTTTAAAACCAATGTCGGGCCTTGCTGGAGAAGTTCTATCCTAAGATGAATAAGCAAGGGGGTCCCCATAAAACCGAGACCTTCATTATTTTCGTGTTATGTTCTTGCTTGGATGCTATGTTGTTGTTATTGTGGCTCCATGTTATTATTATTTTTGCATCATGCATCATGATCATCCTTGTTTACTTTGCATGATTATTTATTGTGTTGTGATCTTGTGTGCAGCTCCATCCTCTCCTCTTCATCATTCTTTTTCCACCTTGTTCATCTCAGCGAAAACCTTGATCTATGCAAAACCCCATCATCTAGCTTCTTCATTCCATTCACCCAATTGTTTTCAAGTGGCATTTTTCGTATCTCAGAAAAATGTTCACCATTTTTCTTAAATCCCTACACCATGTCAATAACCTCTCTTCCAAATTGCAGCCCATTTGGATATGCTCTGGTTGGACTTCCAAATTATCAAAATTTGAATTAAATTCAAACTCGATTTAATTTTCAGTATTTAAAAATTGCCAGGGCATTTTATTCAAATTGTGCATATTACCAGCATTCCAGAGATATTTCTATCTCAGCCCGAAACCTCTCCAAACTCCCTGTACATTTCCCTCTACTGTTTCTGTTTGAAGAAACAAGGAAAAGGAAGAAAGGCCTACCTGGGCCGACCTCACCTGGGAGCGCCCTGGCCCAGCAGCCTCCAGCAGCGCAGCAGCAGCCACCGCTAGCGCTCGCCTCCTCCCTGCGCTCTCCCTCTCTCTCCCGGGTAACTGATATGTCCATTTTGCATCATGTTTTCCTACTGTTATTTATAGTGTTTTTAATCAATATAACACTTTGTGGAGAAATTCTAATGCCTTTTCTCTCTTAATATGCAAGATTTACACAAGGAGGGAGATTGCCGGCAGCTGGAATTCTGGACCTAAAAAAGCTATGTCAGAGATACCTATTCTGCACATCTCCAAATGAGCTGAAATTTCTTGAAGATTTATTTTGGAATAAATAAAAAATACTGAAAGCAAGAAGTACCAGAGGGGGCCACCCAGGTGCCCACGAGGCACCAGGGCGCGCCACCCCCCCCCCCCCCCAGGCGCGCCCTGGTGGCTCATGAGGTCCCTGGCCAGCCTCTGGCCCCCATTATCTGGTATATAAGACCATTTGCCCTAGAAAAAATAGAGAGAAGACTTTTGGGACGGTGCGCCGCCGTCTCGAGGCGGAACTTGGGCAGGAGCACTTTTGCTCTCCGGCGGAGTGATTCTGCCGGGGATACTTCCCTCCGGGAGGGGGAGATCGGAGCCATCGACATCACCAACGACCCTCTCATCGTGGGAGGACCAATCTTCATCAACATGTTCAACAGCACCATCTCATCTCAATCCCTAGTTCATCTCTTGTATTCAATCTTTGTCTCAAAAAACCTCAGATTGGTACCTGTGGGTTGCTAGTAGTGTTGATTACATCTTGTAGTTGATGCAAGTTGGTTTATTTGGTGGAAGATTATATGTTCAGATCTATTATGCTATTTAATACCCCTCTGATCTTGGACATGAAGATGATTTGTGAGTAGTTACTTTTGTTCTTGAGGACATGGGAGAAGTCTTGTCATAAGTAATCATGTGAATTTGGTATTCGTTCGATATTTTGATGATATGTATGTTGTTGATTCTCTTAGTGGTCTCATGTGAATGTCGACTACATGACACTTCACCATTTTTGGGCCTAAGGGAATGCATTGTGGAGTAGTAATTAGATGATGGGTTGCTAGAGTGACACAAGCTTAAACCCTAGTTTATGCGCTATTCCGCAAGGAGCTGATTTGGATCCATATGTTTAATGCTATGGTTAGAGTTATCTTAATTCTTGTTTCGTAGTTGCGGATGCTTGTGAGAGGGGGTAATCATAAGTGGGAGGCTTGTTCAAGTAAGAACAACACCCAAGCACCGGTCCACCGACATATCAAATTATCAAAGTAGCGAACGCGAATCGAGCCAACATGATGAAAGTGACTAGATGAAATTCCCATGTGTCCTCGAGAACGCTTTACTTATTATAAGAGATCGTTGCGGCTTGTCCTTTGCTATAAAAAGGATTGGGACACCTTGCTGCACTCTTTGTTACTATTGCTACTTGTCACTTGTTACAAATTATCTTGCTATCAAACTACTCGTTACCGATAATTTCAGTGCTTGCAGAAAATACCTTGCTGAAAACCGCTTGTCATTTCCTTCCGCTCCTCGTTGGGTTAGACACTCTTACTTATCAAAAAGACTATGATTGATCCCTTATACTTGTGGGTCATCAATACTCTTTTCTGGCGCCGTTGCCAAGGAGTGAAGCGCCTTTGGTGAGTAGAATTTGGTAAGGAAACATTTATATTACGTGCTGAAATTTACTGTCACTTGTCACTATGGAAAGTAATCCTTTGAGGGGTTTGTTCGGGGTATCTTTACCTAGACCGGAAGCACAAATAGTTGCTCCTCAACCTACTACACCTACTGAAAATATTTATTATGAGATTCCTTCGGGTATGATAGAGAAACTGCTAGCTAATCCTTATGTAGGAGATGGAACGGTACATCCTGATATGCACTTGATCTATGTGGATGAAATTTGTGGATTGTTTAAGCTTGCAGGTATATCCGAAGATGGAGTTAAGAAGAAAGTATTCCCTTTATCTTTGGAGGGAAAGGCATTGACATGGTATAGGCTATGTGATGATACTGATATATGGGACTGGAACCGATTGAAATTGGAATTCCACCAGAAATTTTATCCTATGCATTTGGTTCATCCTGATCGGAATTATATATATAATTTTTGGCCTCGTGAAGGAGAAAGCATTGCTCAAGCTTGGGGGAGGCTTAAGTACATGATGTACACATGCCCCAACCATGAGCTCTCAAGAGAAATTATCTTACATAATTTTTATGCTCGGCTTTCTCATGATAATCAAACCATGCTCGATTCTTCTTCGACTGGCTCCTTTATGAAGAAAACCGTTGAATTCAGATGGGATCTTCTGGAAAGAATTAAACGCAACTCTGAAGATTGGGAAATCGACAAAGGTAATGAGTCAGGTATAATACTTGAGTTCGATTGTGTTAAATCTTTTATGGATACCGATGCTTTTTGTAAGTTTAGCACTAAATATGGACTTGACTCTGAGATAGTAGCTTCCTTTTGTGAATCATTTGCTACTCATGTTGATCTCCCTAAGGAGAAGTGGTTTAAATATTCTCCCCCTGTTAAAGAAAATATTGAGGAACCCGTTAGTGTTAAAGAAGAAACAATTGTTCACCATGTTGATCCAGTTGTGCCTACTGCTTATATTGAGAAACCACCTTTTCCTGTTAGGATTAAGGAACATGCTAAAGTTTCAACTGTGGTTAACAAAAGTAATATTAGAGCACCTAAACCCTCTGAACAAATTAAAGTTGAACCTAATATTGCTATAGTTAAAGATCATTTGGTCAATAATATAGATGGGCATGTTATTTACTTCTGCGATGAAGCAACTAGAATTGCTAAACCAGATCCTAAAGATAAAAACAGACCTTTAGTAGGCATGCCTATTGTCTCTGTTAAAATAGGAGATCATTGTTATTATGGCTTATGTGATTTGAGTGCTAGTGTGAGTGCTATTCCGTTTACCTTATACCAATAAATTATGAATGATAATGCACCTGTTGAAATAGAGGACATTGATGTTACTATTAAGTTTGCAAACAGAGATACCATTACACCACTTGGGATCGTTAGAGATGTTGAAGTCTTGAGTGGAAAAATAAAATACCCTACTGATTTTTTAGTCCTCGGTTCTCCACAAGATGATTTTTTCCCATTATATTTGGTAGACCCTTCTTGAACACTATTAATGCCAAGATTGATTGCGCTAAAGAAATTGTTAGTGTTAATTTTGGTGGTATGTCTCATGAGTTTAATTTCTCCAAGTTTCGTAGACAACCTCATGATAAAGAATTGCCTAGTAAAGATGAAATTACTGGTCTTGCTTCTATTGACGTACCTCCTACTGATCCGTTAGAACAATATTTGCTAGACCATGAAAATGATATGCATATGAATGAAAGAAATGAAATAGATAAGATGTTCTTTGATCAACCACCTATCCTTAAACACAATTTGCCTGTTGAAACTCTTGGAGGCCCTCCTCCACCTAAAGGTGATCCTATATTTGAATTGAAGCAATTGCCTGATACATTGAAATATGCTTATCTTGATGAAAAGAAGATATATCCTGTTATTATTAGTGCTAACCTTTCAGAGCATGAAGAAAAGATATTACTTAAAACTCTGAGGAAGCACCGAGCTGCTATTGGATATATCCTTGATGATCTTAAGGGCATTAGTCCCACTCTATGTCAGCACAAAATTAATATGGAGCCTGATGCTAAACCAGTTGTCAACCAGCAACGACGATTAAATCCTAAGATGAAAGAGGTGGTAAGAATTGAAATATTAAAACTTCTGGAAGCAAGTATAATCTATCCCATGGCTGATAGTAGATGGGTAAGTCCCGTTCATTGTGTCCCTAAGAAAGGAGGTATCACCGTTGTTCCTAATGATAAAAATGAACTCATTCCACAAAGAATTGTAACTGGTTATAGGATGTAATTGATTTTAGAAAATTAAACAAAGCTACTAGAAAGGATCATTACCCTTACCTTTTATTGATCAAATGTTAGAAAGATTATCTAAGCATACACATTTTTGTTTCCTAGATGGTTATTCTGGTTTCTCTCAAATACCTGTATCACAACCCGATCAAGAGAAAACCAACTTTACTTGTCCTTTTGGAACTTATGCTTATAGATGTATGCCTTTTGTTTTATGCAATGCACCTGCTACCTTTCAAAGATGTATGACTGCTATATTCTCTGACTTTTGTGAAAAGATTGTTGAGGTTTTCATGGATGATTTTTCCGTTTACGGAACTTCTTTTGATGATTGCTTACAACCTTGATCGAGTTTTGCAGAGATGTGAAGAAACTAATCTTGTCTTGAATTGGGAGAAGTGCCACTTGATGGTGAATGAAGGTATTGTCTTGGGGCATAACATTTCTGAAAGAGGTATTGAAGTTGATAAAGCTAAGGTTGATGCTATTGAGAAAATGCCATGTCCTAATGATATTAAAGGTATAAGAAGTTTCCTAGGTCATGCTGGTTTCTATAGGAGATTTATTAAAGACTTCTCTAAAATTTTAGGCCTCTTACCAATCTTTTGCAAAAAAGATGTCCCATTTGTTTTTGATGATGATTGTGTAGAAGCCTTTGAAACACTTAAGAAAGCCTTAACCACTGCACCTATTGTTCAACCACCAGATTGGAACTTGCCTTTTGAAATTATGTGTGATGCTAGTGATTATGCTGTGGGTGCTGTTCTAGGACAGAGATTGATAAGAAATTAAATGTTATCCATTATGCTAGTAAAACTATAGACAGTGCCCAAAGAAATTATGCTACTACTGAGAAAGAATTTCTAGCAATTGTGTTTGCATGTGATAAATTCAGATCTTACATAGTTGATTCTAAAGTAACTGTTCACACCGATCATGCTGCTATTAAATATCTTATGGAAAAGAAAGATGCTAAACCTAGACTCATTAGGTGGGTTTTATTGCTACAAGAATTTGACTTGCATATTGTTGATAGAAAGGAAGCTGAGAATCCCGTAGCAGATAATTTGTCTAGAATGGAAACTGTTCTTGATGACCCACTTCCTATTAATGATGATTTTTCGGATGAACAATTAGCTGTCATAAATGCTTCTCGTAATACTCCTTGGTATGCAGACTATGCTAATTACATTGTTGCTAAATACATACCACCTAGTTTCACATACCAACAAAAGAAAAAGTTCTTCTATGATTTAAGACATTACTTTTGGGATGACCCACATCTTTACAAAGAAGGAGTAGATGGTATTATTAGATGTTGTATACCTGAGCATGAACAGGAACAAATCCTACGGAAGTGTCATCCCGAGGCTTACGGAGGACACCATGCGGGAGATAGAACTGCACATAAGGTATTACAATCTGGTTTCTATTGGCCTACTGTCGGTACCAAAACCGGCAGATCTTGGGTAGGGGGGTCCGAACTGTCGATCTAGGAATCAATGAGTAACAGGGAACATAGAGATAGCGATTTACCCAGGTTCGGGCCCTCTCGAAGAGGTAAAACCCTACCTCCTGCTAGATTGTATTGATGTGATTGTATGAAGGTTACAGAGTTGATCTACCTCGAGATCGGATGGGCTAAACCATAGGTGGTTATGACGATCCTTCTGCGGACTAAACCCTCTAGTTTATATAGACACCAGAGGGACCTAGGGTTGCATATGGTCGGTTGCCATCAGGGGATAAACATGCTGCTAATTATTTCTTGGAGGAGATGCCAAGTCTTCAGAGGTTTCCTTCTGGTGCACGGGGTTGCCCGCAATCCAGCCTTCCTTTGATGAGTAAAGAGCGGCCCACTAGTCCGGCCAGCGAGAGATAGGCCAGCAGGCTGAGTACCCCCTAGTCTGGGACACCCTCACCTACTCTCTTCAAGGATACTCGTAAGTTTGTCTTATCTTGTGATGAATGTCAAAGAATTGGTAATGTTGGTAGACGTCAGGAAATGCCTATGAATTATTCACTTGCTATTGAACCATTTGATGTTTGGGGATTTGATTATATGGGACCCTTTCCTAAATCCAATGGGTATACTCATATTTTAGTTGCTGTTGATTACGTTACTAAGTGGTTAGAAGCTATTCCAACTAGTAGCGTTGATCATAACACTTCTATTAAAATGCTTAAAGAAGTTATTTTCCCGAGGTTTGGAGTCCCTAGATATTTAATGACTAATGGTGGTTCACATTCTATTCATGGTGCATTCCGTAAATTGCTTGCTAAATATGATGTCAACCATAGAATTGCATCTCCCTATCACCCTCAATCTAGTGGTCAAGTATAATTAAGCAATAGAGAAATAAAATTAATTTTGCAAAAAACCGTCAATAGATCTAGAAAGAATTGGTCTAAGAAACTTGACGATGCATTATGGGCTTATAGAACAGCTTATAAAAATCCTATGGGTATGTCTCCTTATAAAATGGTTTATGGAAAAGCATGTCATTTACCTCTTGAGTTAGAACATAAAGCATATTGGGCAATTAAAGAACTCATTTATGATTTTAAACTTGCCGGCGAAAAGAGGTTATTTGATATTAGCTCACTAGATGAATGGAGAACCCAAGATTATGAAAATGCGAAATTGTTTAAAGAAAAGTTAAAAGATGGCATGACAGAAGAATTCAAAAATGGGAATTCAAAGTGGGTGAGCAAGTTCTATTGTACAATTCTCGTTTGAGATTCTTTGCAGGAAAACTCCTCTCTAAATGGGAAGGGCCATATATCATCAAAGAAGTTTACCGCTCCGGAGCCATCAAAATAAACAACTACGAAGGCACTAATCCGAGAGTGGTGAACGGGCAAAGAATTAAGCACTATATTTCAGGTACCCCAATTAATGTTGAAACTAATATCATTGAAACAATTACACCGGAAGAATACATAAGAGAGACCTTTCGGAACGCTCCAGAACCCTGAAAAGGAAGAGGTACGTGATACGGTAAGTAAAACGACTCCAAAAATTCCATAAAAATACTTTCTGTCAGTTTTGGGAATATTATAAAAAATACAAAAAATAAGAAACAGCCGAGGGGACACACCTGGTGCCCACGAGGCACCAGGGCACGCCACCCCCCAGGCGCGCCCTGGTGGCTCGTGGGCCCCTCGTGAGCCTTCTCGACTCCGTTTTTCTTCTGGATTACTTGTTTTGCAAGATAAAAATTCTTTATATATACTCCCGGACGTTTTGACCACCGTATTGCACAGATCTCC
Source organism: Elymus sibiricus (assembly GCA_039707655.1). Lineage (NCBI taxonomy): Eukaryota > Viridiplantae > Streptophyta > Magnoliopsida > Poales > Poaceae > Elymus > Elymus sibiricus. Next base: position 267,307,453 of record CM077676.1, on the reverse strand, counting down.
TCTGTTCTTGTTTTGTGCTATTTTTCTGACAGATCCGGAAGTATGTCGTCTCAAGACTCAGATGGAGAGAGCTTCGTATCACACTATGTTACAAATCCAAGAATCTATGGGGATATAGACCCCTTTGGATGGTCCGTGGAGGAGGAGCGAGACGCCACCATGAAGGGAACGAAATACATGAGCTCAGATGAAGAAGATGCCCCTCTACCTCAACCGGGAGATATGCATGTGGAGTTCAAGAAGTCGAGCCTCCCCGACACAGTAAACAAATCTAAGATTCAATTTATCCCTTTCCGTCTTCTACAGGAAAACAAGAACGTATTGTGTGAGAAGATAGTGGAGCTTGAGCAAGAAATTAGCAAGTTGAAGGAAGAAAACTATGTTCTCAAGCGGAAGCTGAAGGACAAGCCCACCAGTTCATCACCACCACCATCACCGAAGAAGGAAACTTGAGTACATGGGTATGGGAACTCCCCTTGGCTTGTGCCAAGGTTGGGGGAGGTGCCCCGGTATCGTATCACCATCACTTTTGCTATCTTTACCTATTTTTAGTTCGATCATTAGTGATTTCGTGATTTAGTTGAATAAAAGTTTAGTATGATCTATTTTCGAGTGCTAGTTTCGTGATCTATCTATATATGTAATCGAGTTGAGAGTGATATAATAAAGAGTAGTTCGAGTTGTTGCCTCTTTACTTTTATGTTTCAATCCTAGCAATGAAAATAATGAAAAAGATCATATGCTAATCTTATGGAAAGTAATGACATTACATAAAGAAAAGTATAAGTGATAAAATTTATTGGAAGTTAACAAACATAGCATTAGTCAATGATGCAATTCATGAAAGAATTAATAAGGGAAGAGAAGATTCACATGCAAATATACTATCTTGGACATCTTTTATGATTGTGAGCCCCCAATAAGTATTTTATGTCAAATTGTTGATGTTGGACAAGGAAGACAACATAATGAGTTATGTTTGCTTATATTCACATAGAAGTTATATTGTTATAGATCCTCCAACATGTGGTGCTTGCCCAATATCTTTGCTAGCCAAGAATCTGCACCAAGTAGAGATACTACTTGTGCATCCAAAACCCTTAAACCCAGTTTCATGTCATGAGAGTCCACTATATCTACCTATGGATTGAATAAGATCCTTCAAGTAAGTTGTCATTGGTGCAAAAAGCAATAAAAATTGCCTCTAAATATGTCTGAACTTTTATTGTAAGGGAAAATAAGCTTTGTATGAACTTGTGATGGTAAAGAAATAAAAGCGGCGGACTGCATAATAAAGGTTGCTATCACAAGGGGCAATATAAAGTGATGTTCCTTTGCATTAAGAGCTTGTGCATCCAACAACAAAAAGCGCATGACAACCTCTGCTTCCCTCTACGAAGGGCCTATCTTTTACTTTTATGTATTTACTTTTATGCAAGAGTCAATAGTGTTCTCACCTATTCCTTTTTATTTTTCTCTTTTGCAAGCATCATGTGGTGGGGGAAAATCTAGGCATATATATCCAGTTGGATATGAGTGATCATGAGTTATTATTGTTGACATCACCCTTGAGGTGAATAACTTGGGAGGCGAAATTATAAGCCCCTGTCTTTCTATGTGTCTGGCTAAAACTTTTTGCTCCATATATATGTTGTGAGTGTTAGCAATCATGGAATACTATATGATGGTTGAGTATGTGGACTTGCTAAAAGCTCCTACATGAGACCCTTCCTGAAAATATGATGAATTGAAATTGCATTGTTGACTGAGAACATAGTTTGTTAGTTTTCAAGAAAGTTTATGCCTTATACTTCATTGTTGTGATGAATAGTTACTTGCTCATGAGAAGTTTTATGATGATAAATATTGCTGTTATAATAATGATCATGATGCTACTATGTCCGTATTTTGTTTTTATCGACACCTCTCTCTCAAAACATGTGGACATGATTATCGATATCGGCTTTCGCTTGAGGACAAGCGAGGTCTAAGCTTGGGGGAGTTGATACGTCCATTTTGCATCATGTTTTCCTACTATTATTTATAGTGTTTTTAATCTATATAACACTTTGTGGAGCAATTCTAATGCCTTTTCTCTCTTAATATGCAAGATTTACACAAGAAGGGAGATTGCCGGCAGCTGAAATTCTGGACCTGAAAAAGCCATGTCAGAGAGACCTATTCTGCACATCTCCAAATGAGCTGAAATTTCATGGAGATTTATTTTGGAATAAATAAAAAATATTGGAAGCAAAAAGTACCAGAGGGGGCCACCCAGGTGCCCACGAGGCACCAGGGCGCGCCACCCCCCCCCTCGGCACGCCCTGGTGGCTCGTGGGGTCCCTGGCCATCCTCTGGCCCCCATTTTCTGGTATATAAGCCCATTTCCCTAGAAAAAATAGAGAGAAGACTTTTGGGACGGTGACCCACCGTCTCGAGGCGGAACTTGGGCAGGAGCACTTTTGCTCTCCGGCGGAGCGATTCTGCCGGGGATACTTCCCTCTGGGAGGGGGAAATCGAAGCCATCGACATCACCAACGACCCTCTCATCGTGGGAGGACCAATCTTCATCAACATGTTCAACAGCACCATCTCATCTCAAACCCTAGTTCATCTCTTATATTCAATCTTTGTCTCAAAACCTTAGATTGGTACCTATGGGTTGCTAGTAGTGTTGATTACATCTTCTAGTTGATACTAGTTGGTTTATTTGGTGGAAGATTATATGTTCAGATCTATTATGCTATTTAATACCCCTCTGATCTTGGACATGAAGATGATTTGTGAGTAGTTACTTTTGTTCTTGAGGACATGGGAGAAGTCTTGTCATAAGTAATCATGTGAATTTGGTATTCGTTCGATATTTTGATGATATGTATGTTGTTGATTCTCGTAGTGGTGTCATGTGAACGTCGACTACATGACACTTCACCATCTTTGGGCCCAAGGGAATGCATTGTGGAGTAGTAATTAGATGATGGGTTGCTAGAGTGACAGAAGCTTAAACCCTAGTTTATGCGCTATTCCGCAAGGGGCTGATTTGGATCCATATGTTTAATGCTATGGTTAGAGTTATCTTAATTCTTCTTTCGTAGTTGCGGATGCTTGCAAGAGGGGGTAATCATAAGTGGGAGGCTTGTTCAAGTAAGAACAGCACCCAAGCACCGGTCCACCCACATATCAAATTATCGAAGTAGCGAACGTGAATCAAACCAACATGATGAAAGTGACTAGATGAAATTCCCATGTGTCCTCGAGAACGCTTTACTTATTATAAGAGATCATTCCGGCTTGTCCTTTGCTATAAAAAGGATTGGGCCACCTTGCTGCACTGTTTGTTACTATTGCTACTTGTCACTTGTTACAAATTATCTTGCTATCAAACTACTCATTACCGATAATTTCTGTGCTTGCAGAAAATACCTTGCTGAAAACCGCTTGTCATTTCCTTCCGCTCCTCGTTGGGTTCGACACCCTTACTTATCGAAAGGACTACGATTGATCCGCTATACTTGTGGGTCATCAGTAACTCCTACGTGGATCACCTCCCCGGACCCACTGCCAGCGACTCCCTCCTCTCCTTTCCTTCCTCCTCTACCAGGCGCTCCCTCTCATAGTAAAAACTGGAGGGGCAGCGCACATGGCCACCGTGACCACCACGACCCATCATGCTCCTCCTATAAATCCAAGCCGCGCCCTAGGGTTTCCCCCTTCCTCCTTGTTCCTCTCCGCGCCACTACCACCTGGTAGGTCCACGCCCATGCCACCATAGCCGACGCCCGCACCATGGCCGAGGAGAGCTCGGGCTCTTCTCCGGGTTGATCCTCGCCGTAGCCGTCTTCTTCTCCCACGGGAACGTTGTGGACGCCTCCGTCTTCTTCCACGACCACGCACACGACCACACGGACTCCCGGAGCTCCTTCCTCTCTGACGACTCCTTCTTCCTCTGCTTTGGCTCTGCGCGCGTACCCGAGCACCACCACCACGATCAGCACATCGTCTCGCCATCCCCGTTCCCTCCGACCTCATTCAACTTCAGTAGCACCCCCTCGGTGAGCAGCCGCTCCTCCCAGCCCTCTTCGGTTTGAGTTCGTCGCTGTAGTTGTCGATCCCGTCATGTCCGAGCCGCGGCTGCCGTGCTATCGCCATGGCCGATTTTGAACCGAGCCGATATGCTCTGTTCCGTGGCACCCGCACCCTCACCTAGACACCCGTGCACGCACAACCATTTTTCCACACACCCGCAGCTCACACGCTTGGCCGAGTGATTGCTTAAGGGCGTGGTCGAACGCCTCGACCAGCAAGGCCAGCCCTTGTTTGGTTCGTCTTGTATCAGTTTTCACTGATCTTGTGAATCACCTAGCACCGAGCAGCTCTCCTAGCACAACCGCCGATCCAACCTGCTGGTCACCGCAGCCACACTGCCTCGCCTCGCTGTGCTCCGTAGCCGAGACGAGCTCCAGCTCGATGCTCGAGCTCCGACATCCTTCCTCTGCTCACCCGTAGCATACGCACGCCTCTCCAGATGCACGCGCATGCGCACACCCACACCTGCACACCAGCGCCTAGCTTGCCACAGCACGCGCAACACTCGGGGTGCACCCTGCTCGCTCCTCGGGCACACGCTGCCGTGCGTGCCCAGTCATGGCCACAGAGCAATCTGTCTTTGTTTGTTGTTTTTCAGTTTGGTTTAGATCAGCTCGAGTTGATGTGTGAACTAGAGCCGAACCCATCTAACATCACAGATGCATTCTGGCTCAACTGGTTGACCACGCCTCCAAACATCCATGGGGTCCTTGGTTCGAAACCCAGCTCGCCCCTTTTGCCTCTATTTTGTTTTTCTTTTGTTTGCATTAATTTGCATAAATGATATGCTAAAATAATTTATTTCATAACTAAATAACCGTAGCTCTGAATTAAATAAACTTTATATGTAAATGGGGTAGAAAAATGTGTAGATTAACATGATGCACTTACTTTGCATGTTAAACAACTTTAAAATTGTGTTTTAGGCAGAACAGTACCAAATTCGAAATTTGCATATGGGGATTTTCCAAAATCATTGTTTGTTGTTTCCGGCCTCATTTAAATTGCCTAGATAGGTAGATTAATTATGCTACACCTCTTGCCATGTTTAACAACATTTAATCTTGTTGAGTAGCATAAACAGGAGTGAATTAAGTAATTGATTGTGGAGTTTGGTCAATATGCACTCGTTGCATGTTGAGCTTCACTTAATGTGTAGTAGTTGTTTGTTGCATCTTTGCCATGCTATGCATCTTTAAACCGGACATGCATCATACTTGTTTGCACATCATGCCATGTTTATGCTTGTGTGTTTACCATGTTGTTTGCTTCTTTCTAGTTGTGCTTCTTCTCGATAGTTTTGGTTATGTTGCGAAGTGTGAGGATTCATTCGTCTACATTGGTTCGTCTACTTCATGGATTTGGTCTTCTTCCCAGCGGGATTTCAGGCAAGATGATCATTACCTTGGATATCACTACTATATTTGCTTGCTAGTTGTCTCAATGCTATTGCTATGTCTCGCTACCTACCACTTGTTTGTCAGCCTCTCAAATTGCCATGATACAACCTCTAACCTTCCACCATCCCAGCAAACCGTTGTTTGGCTATGTTACCGCTCTGCTCAGCCCCTCTTATAGCGTTGCTAGTTGTAGGTGCAGTGCAGTTTGTTCCATGTTGGGACATGGATATCATGGAATATCACAATATCTCTTATTTAATTAATGCATCAATATATTTGGTTGTGTGTGGAAGGCTCGGCCTTTTGCCTGGTGTTTTGTTCCACTCATGCCGCCCTAGTTTCCATAATACCGGTGTTATGTTCCTTGATGAGCACTTCTAACACATGTGGGGTTTTATGGGGACCCCCTTGCTTATTCATCTTAGGAAAGAACTTCTCCAGCAAGGCCCGACATTGGTTTTAAAATTTGCCCAACATAATAATACTGATAATTAATTAATGCATAGGGAGTTAGCGCTACCCGTGGATTTTTAATTCCACATAATACAGGTGGGCCAGTGCTGATGGTGCTAGTCCAAAACTAGAGCACTGTGCGGGGCCACCCCTAGGCAACTTGGGGTCTTTTGGTACCTGTACGCGTAGCTTATCCGGTCGTGGCCTGAGAACGAGATACGCGTGGCTCCTATTGGGGTGTCGGCATGCCGGGAGGTCTTGCTGGTTTAGTTTTACCTTTGACGAGTGGCTTGTCCACCGTGATTCCTTATCATAAGCATCGTGTTATCACGGTGTGAGGATGTTCCATCGGATGCGTGTGGTAATTTATAATGGACTACTTGGAGCACCCCTGCAGGGTTAAATCTTTCGGAAAGCCGTGCCCGTGGTTATGTAGCGACTTGGAAATTTATAACCTCCGGTTGTAGAGAACTTGACACTAAATCCAATTAAAATACACCAACCGTGTGCGTAACTGTGACCGTCTTTTTTCGAGGGAGTTCGGGAAGAGAACACGGTGGGGTTATGTTTGACTCATAATTAGGTGTTCAGGATCACTTCTTGATCATACTAGATTGCGACCATTATGCGTAGTTTACTCTTCTTATTCTTGTACTCATAAGTTAGCCACCATACAAATGCTTAGTGCTTGCTGCAACCTCACCACTTATCCATTCCATACCCATTAAGATTTGCTAGTCTTGATACCCATGGTAATGGGATTGCTGAGTCCTCGTGCCTCACAGATTACTACAACAATAGTTGCAGGTACAGGTAAAGCGATGATTTGATGTGAGCGCGATGCATGTTTGCTTTTGGAGTTCTTCTTCTGCTTCTTCTTCTTCATCGATCATAGGATGGGTTCCCGATTGGCAGCCTGGGATTAGCAGGGTGGATGTCGTTCTTCTTTTTCGTTTGATTTCATCCGTAGTCAGATCCTGCTCTTCTGTATGATGATTGCTATGTATTGATGTATACATGTATTCATGTTGTAGCTCGTGGCGAGTGTAAGCCTTTATCTGGTATTCTCATCTATTCAGTACATGGTATGTTGTAATGATATCCACCTTGCGAAGCGTCTTCGATATGCACTTCTATCCTTAGTGGAACTTCTGAGTTCCTTGGGGATAGGACCGCATATTGGGCATGACACTATACCGGTCTCCTCATTAACGGTTTTGTTGTTCTTTCTCGTTGACATGTTCCGGCATCCCTGTGACCTTGTCACATGTGTCTAGCTAGACGATGATGGATGCCGTCACACCGAGAGGGCCCTAAAAATATCTCTCCATCGTCAGAGGAGCAAATCCCACTCTTGAGCTATCTAGCCCCTTGTCAAACTTTCCGATGAACCTATAAGTTGTCGTTATGATCACTGTGTTACATGTGACATTTGAGCAACCCCAAAGTACATCATCTAGTAAGAAGAGACTATGATACTCTCATGGTCTAAGGAACTAAAGAATTGTTTAACTATCTGTGTTATAACGATTGACTTGTGATGATTTATCTCAAAGTATAACAAACAATTTGGGTTAATTCAATATTATTGTTCTTCCAATGTCATATTTTCAAAGTTGTTTTAGGACTATCGTTACACTTAATGATATCTTAAGATCCAAAAAACATGATCACAAATGACACTTGAGCTAGTCTTATAGGCGAGACTAGGAATTAGGTTTTACCGTTTATCATTCCACACGTGCATATTAGTTTTCCACTAAATCGCATATTCCAGGATCATAGCGGTTATAGCATAGAATATAAACTCTAAATTATAAACATGGAAATATAATAATACAATATTATTGCCTCTAGGGCATATTTCCAACACCAGCTTAAGGCCGAGAAGGACCACTAAGCCATGGAGATTGAGAGGCTCAAATCGCAGCTAGCTGCCGCCGAGAAGGAAAACAAAGAAGACTGTGAGTTTCTCACTGGTAAAGTGATCGTCCTGCTCCCGGTCCTTTTGTGTGTTTTTCGTTTGATGACGTATCTCACAACTGTTTTACGCGCACCTGTCCTTCCTGGCCAGCCTGGTGAATCCGGCTAACATCGTTAAAGGATGTTATGATCGGGCTTAGCGAACTGCATGAGCAGTCTTGTAAAGTCAATGGAGAAGGTGTTCTGAGCTCTATGGCCATCTGAAGTCGTGCCAAGGGGCCTGGCCGACCTTGCAGATCGCTTGAAAGGCACAAGGTGTCGCATTCGAACATGGAAGATATCGGCCTGCCGTGAAGGCGGTCGAGAAGCTTGGGCCATGATCAACACATGCTACTATCTGCTAGAGACAGAGGAGCTAGCCAGAGTTGGCCCCAAGGGGCCTGATGGGAAAGAAATAAAAGACAGCATGAAGTATGAGAACGTCATGCCTGCAGCTCAGCTATCCGAGAAAGATTGTCTCCTGGACACCCTTATAGATGGCCTTAAATAACTTTATGTAAGCAGTTTATGCTGTTTGGGTGACTTTTATATATGAATGTACATTTAGTATATATCTCATATCCATAGATATTATACTCTGTTAACTAGCCGTTGGCTTCTACCTCTTCGGCCAGGGGCCGAGGAGTGTTCCTAACATCGGACCGAGAGTATCAGACTACGCTTTGAAGGAACGAGGCAATCTGGCCATACGGTCAAAAATGTAAGTCTTGCAGAGAGTTATGCTATATTGCTTTTTTAACGCAAGTCGCATCTTCGGCAAAAAATAGTTCCTCTATCAGTTCCTTTTCCCAGGGTGTCATGTTAATCACGACGAGTTAGCCAGTATTCCGACATTTGCGTCCGAAGACCTTTATTTCAGGAATACTTTTGGCGTCAAGGGGCTTGAGATCCCGTTCTGCTTCCTTTTGAAGAGAATCACGTATTTTCACTTCCTTTGCGGCCCACCAATTATATTCTTGTGACCGCTAGCTTTCGGCTTCACCCGTCTAAGGTACTTGCTCGGTTGACCCGGAAGTAATATTCACAGAGGTGCTCTCTTTACCCCCTAACCGAATTTGTCAGAAACGTAGAGGGTAAGCGCAGGAGCCAGGCAAGGAAGCTTGGCAAAAAATATCAAGTCAAATTGATGCATATTGTGGCTTTATAACGAGTGGTACGAAGGCGTTGCCTGTATATTTAATACGACGTCGATAAGAAATGGGGTCCAAAGAGCCCCGAGGTCTCCAAGCCGAGGCGTTTCAAGGAGCCCCCAGTGTATTTGTCTGGGCGCTTTCATAGGTCCGAAGTACTTTACATAAATATGGTTATATTCTTAAGGACTGCGCACAATATGGCCATGAGCCATAGTATGCATAGTGCGATATACATAAACGATTTGAAAGGGGAAAAGACATAATAATAAAATTAGTGCGATAGTTCGATGCTAATATTTATTAAAAAAGGTACTGGTCTATAGTATAAAAAAATAGTAGAAAAAAAGAAAGAGGGGGCGAGGGTTGTATTTAACCGTGAAAACGGCGCAATCGAGCAGTGTTCCATGGGTTTGGCTCCAGGCGATTCTCCTAGGGGTCCCGAAAACGATATGCTCCTCGAGTAAGCACGTTGTCAATGATGAATGGTCCATACCATTTATTGGATAGTTTATGTTGATCCGGCTCTGGTAGCGCCTAGCCTGTTGTTGATAAAACACAGAATGTGCTCGGGTAACATCGCGTTCCTCTTCAAGGGCATCGAGGTCATCCTGCCAATCCAACTCGGCTTCTCTTTCTTCATACATGCGTACCCGAGGTGTGTCATGGATGAGATCTCTAGGGATGATGGCCTCGGCATCGTAAACAATAAAAAAATGGAGTATAGCCCGTGGATCTATTTGGTGTGGTGCGTAAGCCCCAAAGGACAGTGTCGAGCTCCTCGACCCACTTGCAATCGGCCTTTCCCAAAGAACGAACCAGGCGTGGTTTAATACTGCTTAATATTAGGCCATTGGGTTGTTTCACCTGACCATTGGATTGTGGGTGGTACACCGAGGCATAATGAAGCTTAATGCCCATTTTGGCACACCAATCCTTCACTTCATTGGCTGTGAAATTGGATCAATTGTATGTGATGATGCTGTGTGGTACGCCGTAGCGGTGCACAACGCTAGAAATAAAGTCAATTACTAGCCTTGCCTTTGCCAAGGTCACCGGCTTGGCCTCGATCCATTTGGTGAACTTATCCACCATCACGAGGTGGTATTTCCTGTGGTCGGATCCTCCATGAAGTGGGCCGACCATATCAAGCCCCCAGACCGCAAACGGCCATGGGATATGGATGGTTCACAGGGTTGTGGCTATCATGTGACTTTGGTTGGCAAAGGCTTGACATTCTGCACATTGCTATACCAATTCTTTAGCATTTGCCCATGCAGTGGCCCAATAGAATCCGACTCGAAAGACCTTACTTACCAAGGTCCGAGGTGCTGCGTGATGGTCGCACATACCGGAATGAATTTATGAGAGGAGAGTTTTCCCTTCCTCATCGGGTATACACCTCTGGAGAACACCAGTGACGCTGCATTTGTACAATTCTCCTTCATGGACTTTGTATACTTTTGATCATCTAACGATCCGGCTTGCGTCTGTCTGGTCCTTGGGTAGCTCCTTACGAAGTAAATATGCCAGGATAGGCTCGGTCCATGGCGCGATTACTGCCATGATCTCATGTAATGAGGATTTCTCTTCAATTTTAGAGCCCCCAATTATCCCCTCATCTGTCTCAACAGCTATAGGGGTAATCATCTCAGAGATGGGGGGTTCGGTTGGCTGTGCTCCATCCTGTCATATCGCCGATGGTTTGAACAATCTCCCGAGGAAGGTGTTTTATGGCACGGGGTCACGTTTAGCTCCCATCCTGGTGAGGATATCGGTAGCTTGATTGCTGTCTCTAGGGATGTGATGAAATTCTAGCCCTTCAAAATGAGCCGAAATTGTTATGACAGCATTACGATAGGCCGTCATTTTTGGGTCCTTGGCGTCAAATTCCCCGTTAACCTGGGAGATTGCGAGGTTGGAGTCCCCGCGGACTTCCAGACACTAGATTCCTATTGAAACTGCCATCTGAAGACCTAGCAATAGTGCTTCATATTCTGTAGTGTTATTGGAATAAGTGGACATAATCTGAAGTACGTACATGATTATCTGCAGTTGGTGATGTGAGAACCACCCCTGCTCCTAGGCCAGCGAGCACTTTGGAGCCATCAGAGTACATAGTCCAATGTGAGTATGTACTATGCTCTCTAGGGAGCTTGGCTTCCATCCATTCGGCCACAGAGTCGGCGAATACATGTGATTTGATAGCTCGGCCCGGCCGTTAAGCGATTTCAAAAGGTAAGAGCTCGATAGCCCATTCAGCGATTTGGTCAGTGGCATTGCAATTATTAATGATGTCATTGGGTGGTACTTCCGAGGCCACAGTAATGTAACATTCTTGGAAGTAATGCTGTAATATCTGTGAAGCCATAAAGATGGCATACGCTATTTTCTGGTAGTGCGGATACATGGTTTACACGATGTGAGCACCTCAGAAACATAGTATACTAGCCTCTGTACCTGTAGTTTATGACCCTCCATGCTGCGCTCGACAACGAGAATTGCGTGATACGTCTCCAACGTATCTATAATTTATGAAGTATTCATGCCATGTTAGCAATGATTTTATATGGTTTTGGTGCACTTTTATATGATTTTCATGGACTAACATATTAACCAAGTGCCTAGTGCCAGTTGCTGTTTTCTGCTTGTTTTTGGTTTTCCAGAAAATCCATACCAATAGAAGTCCAAACGCGATGAAACTTTTTGATGATTTTTTTGGAACATAAGAGACCCTCGAAGCTTCGAGGGAGGACCAGAAGACCCACGAGGCAGTGACAAGGCAACCCGGCGCGCCCCGGGGGGGCCGCGTGGGGTTGCCTTGTGGGCCACTCGTAACTCCTTTTCACGTGATTCCAACGCTGAAAATTCTTATAAATAGAGAAACCCCCAGAAATAAACCTAGAACTTCAACTTCGCCGCCGCAAGCCTCTGTTCCGAAGAGATCCCATCTGGAGGCCTTTTTCGGCACCCTACCGGAAGGGGAAATCATCACCGGAGGCCATCTTCATCATCCCGGCGGTCTCCATGCTGAGGAGGGAGTAGTTCACCCTCGGGGCTGAGGGTATGTACTAGTAGCTATGTGTTTGATCTCTCTCTCTCTCTCGTGTTCTAGATTTGGCACGATCTTGATGTACCGCGAGCTTTGTTAATATAGTTGGCTCATATGGTGTTTCTTCCCTCTCTATCTTCTTGTGATGAATTGAGTCTTTCCCTGGATCGGAAAATTGTGCCAAAGTGTTCGAAGAAGAATTCAATAAAATGTTTGGCATAAAATCTTTGAATGATGAGCATGATTGCAATGTTGTTAGTATGCTTTCTATGAATATCCATGATTCTAATAATACGCAAAGCCATAAGCTTGGGGATGCTATATTTGATGAAGGTGATATTTTTAGTCCCCCAAGTTTTGATGAGCAAATTTATTATGATGAAAGCATGCCTCCTATTTATGATGATTATATTGATGAAAGTGGGTTTGGAAGAGTGTCAACTCTAGGTACTAATTATCCCACTATTTTGGAGGGTGTTGAATCTTATGGCAATAATTATGAAAGTGGATTTGGAGAGGTCATAACTTTATTTAATGATGATTCCACTATTTTGGAAGAGGTTTCAATTGATTATGACAACAAAGTTGCTATCTATGATGATTATGGTGATGACATGTATGCTATAAAGAATAATTATTACCATGAAACTTGTCATCATGATTTTAATTTTCAATTGGATTATGCCAATCAAGTATCACATGATAGTTATTTCATTTAGTTTGCTCCCACTATTATTGATGATAATAAATTTGCTTATGTGGAGAGTAATAAAAATCCTATGCTTGTAGATCATGAAAAGAATGCTTTATGTGATAGCTATATTGTTGAATTCATTCATGATCCTACTGAAAAATTATTATGAGAGAGAATCATATGCTTGTAGGTGTTGCAACAACATCAGGTTTCCTCTCTATATGTTGAAAGTTTCAAAGTTATACTTGTTTTGCCTTCCTATGCTAGTTGATTCTTGCTCCCAGAAGTTGTTTGCTCACAAAATCCCTATGCATAGGTGTGCTAGTCATATGTTTCATGATGCTCTCTTTGTGTTTCAATTCTTTACTTTTATGTGAGCATCATTGAAATCATCATGCCTAGCTAAAAGGCTTTAAAGAAAAGCGCTTGTTGGGAGACAACCCAATATTTATACCTTCTGTTTTTGTGTGTTCACATGATTAAGCTACTTTAGTAATCATGTTTTATATGTCTTCTTTCAATAATGTGCCAAGTAAAGCCTTTGGGATAGTGTGGATACTTGTTGATTTGATTTTGTGCAAAAACAGAAACTTTTGCGTCCAGTGCTGGAATTTCTTTTCTGTACTGGAGCATGAGAAAATTCTGAAATTTTTACAAAGTATTGGTTTCAAATTTTTTACGTTGTCCTAATTTTTCAGAATTTCTGGAGGTACATAAGTATGCTTTTTAATTCGCTCACTACATGTTGTGCTATTTTTGATAGATTCTGTCTTTATTGCATAGTTTGCTTGTTTTAGTGTTTCCATAGCTTATATTGAGTAATATAAATTGTGGAAATGATAGAGTGCAGTAGGAATTATGTGAGAACAATTATGAATCTTGTCTTGACAGTACCAAAGTGAAAGATTTATTTTCATACTAACCTATCTCACGGAGTTCCGTTAAGTTTTGTGTGAATGAAGTTTTCAAGTTTTGGGTGAGATATCGATATGAGGAGAATAAGGAGTAGAAATACCCTAAGCTTGGGGATGCCCAAGGCACCCCAAGGTAATATTAAAGGAATACTCAAGCGTCTAAGCTTGGGGATGCCCCGGATGGCATCCCCTCTTTCGTCTTCAACATTATCGGTAACCACACTTGGAGCTATATTTTTATTCGTCACATCATATGAGTTTTTCTTGGAGCGTCATTTTTTTTGTTGATATTTTCTTGCTGTTATCAATAATCATGTTTTGTATCTTTTATTTCAATAAAATGCCAATTATAGCCTTTACTATGCTCAGTTTGCAAGTTTATGTGTTGCTCTTTGAAAACAGAAAGTTTTCTGTTATGTCCTGAATTTATGTGAATTGTCAGATCACGATAAAAATCTGAAATTTTTACACAGTAAGCATGCATGAGTTCTCTATCACATGGTAATTGTTCAGAATTTTTGGAATTAGGGAAGTATGAATTTTTATTCCCCCTTTACAGACTATTCTGTTTTGGTAGATTGCTGTTATAGTTGCATTGTTTGCATATGTTTGCTTGTTTAATGTTTCTATTTGTGGATAGGGGTATTAAATATGTAGAGGCATTTAGTGTGCAATTTTTAATTATAATTTTAGTGATTTGTTACAGTAGAGAATGTTAAGGTTTTGAGTTGATTTATCCTAACTTATCTCACGAGTTTGTGTTGAGTTTTGTGTGGATGAAATTTTTAAGATTTAGGAGAAGCCATGATATGAGAGGAATTAAGGAGACACAAGAGTTCAAGCTTGGGGATGCCCAAGGCTCCCCAAGGTAATATTCCAAGAAGTCTCAAGCAACAAAGCTTGGGGACGCGCCGGTGGGCATCCCACCTTTCTTCATCAACACCTATCGGTTAGCCTAAGTTTTTACTTGTTCACATGATATGTGCTATTCTTGGAGTGTCATTCTCTTTTATTTTGTTTGTTTGAATAAAACATTTATATCTGAAAGTTTTTATTGAGAGAGAGTCTTCACATAGCTACCCATTCATTTAACTACTCTTTGTTCTTCACTTATATCTGTTGGAGTAGTTTGTCATTTACTCTCGTGCTTCACTTATATCCCAAGAGTAAATTGTTGAATGAATTGAATATCATAAAGTTGAAATTATATGTGTTTCGTATGCTTGTCACATGGGGAGTAGTGACTTCACTTAAAAGAAGTATAAGTGGTAAAATTTATTGAAAGTTAGCAAACACAGCATTGGTCACTTGAGCAATTCATGAAAGAATATTGAAGGAAGAGAGATTTCACATATAAATATACTATCTTGGACATCTTCTATGATTGTGAGCCCCCATTAATTTATTTTCAACCTTGATCAAATAGTTGATGTTGGACAAGGAAGACAGCGTAATGGGTTATGTTTGTTTATATTCACATAGAAGTTATATGTTCTTGGATCCTCTAACATGTGGTGCTTGCTCATAATCTTTTGCTAGCCAAAATTTCGTACTAAGTAGAAATACTACTTGTGCATCCAAAAACCCTTAAACCCAATTTCTTGCCATGAGAGTCCACCATATCTACCTATGGATTGAATAAGGTCCTTCAAGTAAGCTGTCATCGGTGCAAAAAGCAATAAAAATTGCCCCTATATATGTATGATCTTTATCTCTACTCCTAATGTCTCAGTTGGTAGCGTAGCATCCACGGTTTTTTTTCGTCCCCCACTATCGTCTGGTTTTTTTTCGTCCCCCGCACGCAAAAAAAAAAAAACCCACCTCCGCTCCTCTCTCGATCCACCCCTCCCGATGGAACCCACGCACACCACAGCCTCCTCATCCTCCCCACGATCGCCCCCAATGCCGCCGGCAGGCCATGCCGGCCGCCCCCCAGATTCCATGCCGATCCTTCTGCACGCGCCACCGCCTCCCATGTGAGGACGCCCCGCCATTGGTCTCCATCGGCGCCACGACGGCCGCGGCCTCCCCACCCGCCGACGCTCCAGATCCGGCCGTCGTTGACCCCCTCCGTGATCGGTCAAGGTAGGGGGCGCTATCCATCTTCCCGCTTGTACGGCGGCCGGTGCCCGCGTCCGTGTATCCCGGCCAAGGGTGCTCTCAAGGAGGTCCTCTCAGTCCTTCATGGCGACGACGCCGAGCCATGGTCAGATCTCAAGGAGGAGGGGCGTGCGGCGGTTGCGGCCGTCGGTGGCTGCATCGGCTTGGGTACGCGGCTGCAATGGCTTGGGCCGATGCCTGCAATCTGGGCCAGCGGAGATAACGTGGGGCTGTTCGCCGTGATGCGCGGCCGCGCTGCGGAGATGGAGGATGCGTGCCCGCCGTGCTGCGAGCTAGACAGGATCAGGGTCGACTTCGACGCTGCCAAACTCGGGCTTCCGGGCGACCAGGACGCCTCCTCGTCACCTGCCGTAGCAGCGGCATGGGCAGAATGGGTACACCATCTGCACAGACATGGTGGTCGACGACGCTCTGGATGTGGCCGTCATCAACATGTACCCTGAAAAGGTACATGTTCCAGGCTGTACTCTCATTACATGATTTATCTTTACTTTAGTTGTTGACTTCATCTCACGGTTTCTGGTTAAGGATCCGTGAGCACAGTGGCGGAACTCAGTGGAGATCAACCTGGACCATCGCCCCCAGCCCAGGAGGTTTGTGCATACTATCATCAGTAAATGACCCAAATAATCACTGAAATCTGGTCTAAACCTGATGTTGGTCGCCCCTCCCGCCTATCCAATTTTCACCTCCCAAGATGTGTACCAAGCTCCGCCACTGCGTGAGCAGGTAGGTTTTTGCTGGCGTTGTGGTTCAGGCATACCAATTATGTGGAATAGTATTGTACTTCTTTGTTCTGCCTTTCTACTGGGATAGCAATCCCAGTATACGTACCTACGGCGTGGAATGAAACTTTTTGTACTTCTTTGTTCTGCTATGTTCCGGGTTATAGCAGTTGTACTTCTTTGTTTTGTTATTAAGGAACTCAGTTTCACCTTAACACTGTGACTGAGCTATTGGAGTGGGTAAATTATCTCCTTTTAGAGGTCATTTTTTGTTCCTTCTGTTTTCTATATGTTCAGTGCAACCACAAACCAAAATGTTGACTGCTAAAGTGTCTTGCAGGTGTGATTGCTATATTTGCACAAGGCACTAATAACACAAGAAATAGTTGGTCCTGAATAAATTATTACAAGAACACTTGATTCTGAGTCCGCACTTGCAAGCAGAGATTCATTAGCGAAAATAATATACCCCCGCTTGTTTGATCGGTAATAATAAATTATACTTTGTACTTACAAATCTTGACATTTTTCATTTTAACTTTGATCCTACGTGTACAGGATCATGGGAAAATATTGGTGTCTCCATTGGAAAGGATCCAACTTCTAAACAATTGACGAGGTACTTCATGGATTTAGTTTTGCTTATATGGTCGGCTTTTGGAAATAATTGATCATGTTTTCCTCCTTTGGATCAGAAAACTAGAAGTACGATATGTCTAAGCTGAGAGTGGTTTTAGATCTTAGCATCACACAAGAAAGGCTCCAATCCCCTTCTAGATATACTCCCTCCGTTCCAGAATATAAGGTGTATTGATTTCCGTGCAAGTCAACCATATGAATGTTTGACCATGATTATAGAATAAAATAACAACATCTAGAATACCTAATAGATAAAATATTAAACAACATCTAGAATGTCTCTGAAGGAGGCCATAACCTCCTCGCCTGGATCGCAAGGTGCCGCACCATCTGAAGGTTGGAAAGTTCCCAAAAACATTGATGAATGCCACTGGAGGATCACTTAGAGAGGGTTAGCACACACCCGATGCGCCGCCTAGGCACTCCGAGAGCGCCGCCTAGGCACTCCGAGAGCAAGCAGAGGCCACGCAGCCCACGGCTAGACCACGTCGGAGGAAAAGCACATGCTTGGACGAAGAAGAGCATGCCAGCTGCCGACGCCAACACTAACCGAACAGTGCCCACCACCGTAAAGCTCCCAAGGCGGCGCCTTCAAGAAGGGAATGACGCGAGAGCGCCGCTGCCCATCGTACTTAGGATTTTCACCCGATAGGCTCTGGCCAGGGAAGAGGTGGAGCAGACTTGACCGACGCCTCCATGAAGAACTACGGCACCCTCGGGCATCGTCGCCGTCATGGCTGGCCGGAGCCGACCAGGGATTTCTCCTGGTCTGGGTCCCCACCACCAGCTCCAACCGCAGCCCGGAGACCGGCTAGACACGCCAACGCGGCCTAGATCCGGAGGGAAGGGAGCACACCGACCATGGGCAGAAGAGCAGTGAGCAGATCTGGCACCGCCAGCCGCCAGGGCAGCCACGCCATGGCCCCAGTCCATCGGAGGCCCGCCGTCCGCACGGCCAGGCCACCAGTACCACGCCTGCCCCATCGCTCACCGCAAAGAAAATGGAGCCCCGTCGGAAGGGCCACCGCTCCAAATCTAGGGAGTCACACTCACCCGTCTCCGAAGAAACGAGCAGCTCGCGCGAAGCCGGCCACTCCAGGCACCGCAACAAGCACCACTTCGAGGTCCCACACCGGAATGACCTCCTCCTTGCACCCCATTGCCATGCCCCAGATCTGGCCGCTCCAAGTGAAGGGAGCGACCCACCGGACGGGCAACAACCAGCAGTGGCCACGTCTGCTCCCCAGGCCGATCAGCGGCAGGAGCCCAGGCCCCAACCCGTGGGGAGGCCACCTGGACGGGATCCAGCGGCAACGACCTCCACACAGCAAATGCACAACCAAGGACGAAGCCGGCGAGTAGGGAGGAGGAGGTGGAAGAAGTCCCGCTGCCGCCGCGAGCCGGCCGTAGGCCGCCGGCGACAGTGACGATGGGAGGCAGCAAGGGTGGCGGCGCTCGGGAGGAAAACCTAATCGCCCCCGAGTCGCCTATGCGAGACGACGCGAGAGGGGGGGGGGCTCGTTCGAATGTTATCTCTACTCCTAATGGAGGAGTTGGTAGCCTCGCCTCCACGGTTTATTTTCGTCTGGCTTTTCTTCGTCTGGTTTTTTTTCGTCTTGCCTTCCACCATCCCGTTCGTCTGGTTTTTTTGTCAAACCTTCCACCGTCCCGTTCACCCAACCAGCCGCCCGCCGCCGCTATCTTCCTCCTCTCCCGATTCCCCCCAAACCAGCCGCCGGCCTCCAACCCCACCGCCCACCTCGTCTCCCCCAACCCCGGCCTCCGCCCTCTACCCCACTGGCAGCGCCCCCTTCCCTCCCCTCCCATTCTCTCCCCCTACGATCTCAGGCCGCAGAAAGATACGCCACGGTCGCACCGCTGCTTCCGCATCTGCGCCATCCTTGAGCTCCACAGCCACGCACGGGCAGAGGAGGAGGCCTCTGCCTTCCACCGCCCAGCCGCCGTGAAGGCCTTGCTGCTCGTCCAACCTCCACAGCACCGCTGCCTCTCGCCCTCCGTCCCTCCCTCCTCGCGCCCGAAACCCTAGCCCGTGCCCATGGCACCCAAGCTGGCATAGGCGTCGCAGATCCCCCTCTCGTCCAAGGCCTCAAGCAGGTGTGAATCCCTCCTCCACTTCTTCTGGTTTGGTTCATCTCCGCATCTGATGCGGGCGGTTGTGTGCAGTTTGCTATGATATATGTAGAAAGGACCACAACTTTTAATTTGCCCTCGTTATAATTTGTACATGAAGTCATGAAGACTTCCTCTGTGTATGAATTTGTGTTCAGTCTCATCTGACACTTGCTGTTATGGTAGAATTTGGTAGAGTATTTTTATTTCTGTGCAAAATGACGGCAATATAATGTTTCTTTTATATAGGATGCAGCTGGTGAAATAGCTGCAGAATTACAGTGTACCTCAGATTTCATAATTGGGAACTGCAGTGATGGGAATCTTGTGGCATCATCACTATCTTATGAGATGGGGGTTACTCAGGTTCATCACTATCTTATGAGATGGGGGTTACTCAGGTATGACTCGTTAAATTATGGTTGAGGTTTTGAACTTTTTTTCTTTACTGATCATGTCAGAATATTCTTTGCAGCACAATATTGCTCATGCACTGGAAAAGACCAAATATCTAGATTCAGACATACTGGAGGAAGTTTGATGAGAAGTATCATTTCTCTTGTCAGTTTACTTCTGATATAATCGCTATGAACAATGCTGATTTCATAATCAATACACTCGATGTTTCACGATCTGTACTGCAGATTTTCAGAACACTAAGGGCATATCTTGGCTTGGAATGCTGCTGGTTCGACGAACGTCATGGAGCGTGGCAAGTGCTCCTCTCCCCTTCCCCTCCCTGCTAAAAATCAGTTCCAATTGCCGTACAAGTTCCCGGATATGGCCTTCTGGATTTTAATTTGCCGCTTGTTCTGTCGTACTCGGTGGTTATTGTTTCGCCTACATCTAGAGGTAAATGTTTTGTACGAGATTATTTATCAGGACCTCGCTGGTGTACTACTACTTAATTGTAATTGTCGTGGCGCTTTGTATTCGTTGTCGTATTTGTGGTGCTTGCTTTTATGCCTGCCTGCCTAATTCGTCTTGCTGTTTTTGGTTGATTTCGCTGGGTCGTTTCAAATGGATGTTGGTTAGTTAGCGATTGCTTCCGGTAATGGGATGTAAAGTGGGGGTCGCTTGGTCTGTTGTTTGCATCGCTAATTAGTTGCTTCTAGGACAAAATCAGGGAGAAACCATGGAAATTGCAATTAGAAAAATATAGGCTTCCTCTGTTTAGCATTTGTTCGAAGAAGAGATCATGCGAATTTCTAAAGAACTGGTCCGTCTGGAAAAATTGAAAGAACATCATTAGAGTAGAGAGGCTACAATAATACTAGAGCAGGATAGAACCTTGGAACTTAGAGGATTTGTAAACGTCAGTATGGCCCAACTTGCATCGCAATTTCCCTCTTTTGTTTCATGCCGATTTAGATTCATCTTCTTGGCAATTCAGATGTGCGAAGGATGTTGCATCGGGGGATGTGCGAAGGATGTCTACATCGAGCCGGAGAAGGGTATGGATGCGGTGGTGACGAGCGCAAAGGAGGAGGAGCGGAGCAGGTGGGGGCATGGAGCTCTGCAGCTATTGCACCTCCAGCCTATTTCCTCCTCTCCCCGGTCGACACCCCTTCCCCATGCAAGTTGGCAAGCGCGACGACTGAAACGGGCAGCGCCCACAGTGGTTCATGGCGAGTGCGGACGGGGGCAGCATGGGCGCACGTGCAGGCTGGGTTGGCTGGGCTTTGTCGTGTGCCAGGTGGGATTGGGGAGGGCTCTAAGCCGAGGTATTCACCGACTGCAGCAGGTGGCAGAATGGTGAGGCTGATCTGACCCCTCTCCTCTGCCCTCTCCGTCTCCCTCATGTGTTTCTTCCACAAGCAGCATGGAGAACCACAACGTTTCTGCTCTTATGCCATAAGATCTGACCAATCTCTCTCTCTCTCTCTCTCTCTCTCTCTCTCTCTCTCTCTCTCTCTCTCTCTCTCTCTCTCTCTCTCTCTCTCTCTCTTCTCTTGAACTAGCACTGAGGAGCACAACGCTGCTGGTGAGCACCGGATCATGGAGAAAGCAGCAAGGCACTCTCCTTCTCCTAAAAAAACAGAGGTATGCACAAAAGCTGTACCAGCTTTACTGCACTGGATATTCATAAGCTTGGATTACATGAGGAAACTGTAGTAGAAAATGTGGTGCATGGCTTCAATTCTATTCCTACACCAGTTTGAAACGACTCCAATTTTGTTACACCAAATTCATTACTTCAACCAGTTAATACCGTGTTGATTTAACTAAATCTTGGCACTTATAAGAAAGAACATATTCATTTAACAAAAGACTTTCATCCAAGTTTAGCTCTTCAGTCCATGAAATATGCTGTCATTACTCCAACTTTAGCTGGCCGAACTGGTAAAATTTGGTTTTTAAACAAAGAACATCTTGCCTTAATGGAATCCATACCCATAACAATTATGTCGGAGTTTTCGTCTTAAAATTTTGATGGCATAACCATGGAAATTAAACATCCTTTTTCTTCATTCTTCTGTGGGTAAATTGCTTTGATTTATTATTTTCTAATTTTTTGCCAATTTCGGGTGAATCAGAAGGCCATAGGACTTTTGCCTTCTTTTTCTGGTGCTATTTTTCATGTTGTTATGTTACATACTGCATACTTAACTGATGGCATGTTTTTCTTTCAGGTTATGTGATCGATGTCATTTATATAAGATATAGGCATCTTCGTTTTGTATTCCTTTTAAAAAAATTGAAATTTATTTTGCATTTAAGTTAGTTACTCATGGTGTGAGATTTGAGCCTTTTCTTATATATTGGCCAATGCAGTCAATTTCTAAACAATGAAGATACTTATGCTGATTACCTGTCACATATTTGTGCTGGGGACTAAAAGCAATATCATGTTAAATACATTGCTCTCTTTGCAGATGAAAATTGACTAAAAGGACGCCATAGAGAGGGTTGAGGTTGACGCGGACTGTTGCTGGCAATTGGAAGGTAATCCGGCAGAACCCCTAATTCCACCAAAAGCTATTAATTCAGCAATGGTAGTGAGATTAAAATATTGCTGTTATCTGTGGGTTGTCTTTAGAAATAGGAAGGCATTGAACACAGCTTCTGATCATTGGCTCCACTTCATAGGTGCCTTGTAATGATTATGTAGTTATCTATATATAATCACTCTCGTGCAAGAAAATAAAACTGCATCCGGCAAATATCACCACCAGTTTGTATTGTATATGATAAGGCTCTTCTGTGAGAACACTCTGATGTCACCAAACAGCAAAATAGAAAACTGTGATAAACACTGCAGTTTTTTTCTTTGATCTCCTGTCTATGACTGTTGTTGGAAGTACTTTGCTTATTCAATAATATGGCATATCAACATTTTTTATTCATTTGCATTGTTATTTGATTATTTGTGCTGCTACATGGTGAACTATGTAAGAAACTTTACACTATAGTCCATGAAGTTTCGAATGCCATCCCTGCCCTTGAGAGTACAAGACCTGGAAGTAGTTGTGGACTTCTGGTGTTGAGCTCCTTGCGCATAGCTGTTGATAAAGCCAAGAATCTACTTCAGTATTACTCAGAGTGTAGCAAGCTTTACTTGGTATATAATTTTTATGTGTATGAATATGCTTGCTATTTCCAAGTTTGAGAAGTAAAAGCTTATCAGACTATGTATGCACGGACTGTACTTTTACTGCACTACTACATTATATAAAATTCTTATTGGTAGTTGGATAATCTCGCTCATACTTGCTGGTTGTGTCTGATGTTAGAGAACAAGTATTCTAATATTTCTGCATCAAGGGTCTGACACCTAATTATTACATCAAGGGTCTGATAGCATCCTGGTGTGAACAAAATGGGGTTCCAGTTCCTTCCGCCTCGCCAGCATCTCCAAAGCCCAAATATTTGAGGATAACATCTCTTAAGAGTAGCAAATGCCTGGTGACGAATGGTGTTAGCACGATGTTGTTCGAAGACGCAGGCGCAAAAGACGACAAGCTCAACACTGATGCTGCTATGGAGAAGTGCTCTTTTCAGAATAACCCTAACCTTGTAGAGGCTACACCCAGAGATGTGAACGTTGGCTCCGTGTGCCGAACAAGAGCGGTGGGTGCAACGATGAGCAGCCTGAAGTGATCGAGTAGGTCAGGTTCCAGTTGAAGGATGATGATGAGCTCAGGGACTATGTGGGTGCTAATGGTATTACTGAGCCACTCACCTAAAATATAAAGTAGGGAATAATTTCCCTACTTAAGAAAATGTGACAAATTGCATAAGCGAGCGGTTCATATACTTTTTTCATCAAGTCATATAACTTTTTGGTTAGGACAGAAGGATAAATGCATTGGTTGGTTGCTTCATCAAAGAGTTAATAGCGGATGGCTTCATGGGTGGCGCACGCCTCGTCTCCCTTGATGGTTGTGGCGGATCTGCATGAACACGGGGGGAGGGGATCAGGGTGTAGAGTGGGGCGGTTGGCGGAGGACTCCTTGGCGCTCCGTGGGGAAGTACGGTGTGAAGGAGAGAGGTTGTCATGTCGAAGGTGAGGTGGGCGTCATCCGGTTTTAAAGGAAAGGGCTCGAGCGAGAAATGTCCCTCTACGGCGGGAAACCGAGTGGGAAGAGGAGGGTCCTGCAGTAAAAGGAAGGGTGCATCTGAGGTACGGTTTTTGTGAGACCACGTGTAACGTGTTGGAGATAACGTGGCGAATCGTCCAGTCAACCACATTTCTCCCCCACATATGGGCTGGATTGGGGGAGTCCGGACTGTCCAGACGGTTGGATTTTGGGGAGCCTGCTGGGCGCCTTTTTGATGTCTAAACACGCCTAGACGAGAAATGAGCTTCGACCTTGAAGACGGCCTTAAAAATTTGTTTGATTCATTTATATGCATTGTAGCCCGTAGCAACGCACGGGCATTCTACTAGTATATATGATCTTTTGTTGGAAGGGAAAATAAGCTTTGTACGAACTTGTGATGGTGAAGAAATAAAAGCGACAGACTGCATAATAAAGGTTGCTATCACAAGGGGCAATATAAAGTGACATTCCTTTCCATTAAGAACTTGCACATCCAAAAATAAAAAGCGCATGACAACCTCTGCTTCCTTCTGCGAAGGACCTATCTTTTACCTTATGTATTTACTTTTATGCAAGAGTCAATAGTGTTCTTCTCTATTTCATTTTTATTTTCTCTCTTGGCAAGCATCATGTGGTGGGGAAAGATCCAGGCACATATATCCAGTTGAATATAGGTGATCATGAGTTATTATTGTTGACATTATCCCTGAGAGAAATAAGTTTGGAGGTAAAATATTAAGCCCCTATCTTCCTATGTGTTTGACTGAAATGGTTTGTTCTAAAAATATGCTTTGGGTGTCAGCAATCATGGAAGACTAAATGATAGTTGAGCATGTGGAATTTGCTAAATCCAAGCTCTTACATAGACCCTTCCTGAAAATAAGATGAATTGCAATTGTTTGATGACTGAGAACACAGTTTGCTAGTTTTCAAGAAAGTTTATGGTCTATACTTTAACATGTGAATAGCTTGCTACTTGATCATGAGAAGTTTCATGAGATGAGCTACTGTTTATGATATATAATGATGCTAGAAAAAGTGATTGAAATTATCATTGATCAAACTTGTGCACTATGCTAGCATTCACACTTCATAAATTATTTCTTTTATCATTTACCTACTCGAGGACGAGCAGGAATTAAGCTTGGGGATGCTGATACGTCTCCAACATATCTATAATTTATGAAGTATTCATGCCATGTTTATAACAATTTTATATGGTTTTGGTATGATTTGATTAGAACTAACCCGGACTGACGTTGTTTTCAGCAGAACTACCGTGGTGTTGTTTTTTGTACAGAAATAAAAGTTCTCGGATTGGGCTGAAAATTTACGGTGATTTTTTGTGGACAAAAAGAGAACCTCGAAGCTTCCAGGAAGTGCCAGAAGAGCCACGAGGGCACGACAAGCCTGGGGGGCGCGCCCCCGAGCTTGCCGCTTCCTCATGGACCCCCCTGGAGTAATTCCAACGCTGAAAATTCCTATAAATACCAGAAACCCCGAAAAGAAACCTAGAACTTCCACGCCACCGCCGCAAGCCTCTGTACCGAAGCGATCTCATCCGAAGCCCTGTTTCAGCACTCTACCGGAGGGGGGAATCATCACCGGAGGCCATCTTCATCATCCCGGCGGTCTCCATGACGAGGAGGGAGTAGTTCACCCTCGGGGCTGAGGGTATGTACCAGTAGCTATGTGTTTGATCTCCCTCTCGTGTTCTTGATTTGGCATGATCTTGATGTACCGCGAGCTTTGTTAATATAGTTGGATCATATGGTGTTTCTTCCCTCTCTATCTTCTTGTGATGAATTGAGTCTTTCCCTTTGAGGTTTCGTTATTGTCGGATTGAATACTTTGGATTTGAGAACACTTGATGTATGTCTTGCATGTGGATACCTGTGACACCCTGGTTTTCGCTCCTTGTTTTTTTTCCTTCGCGGGATTTGACTCCCTTCTTTTTTTCGATGTTATTGGATTTTCTCTCGCTCTTGGGTATATGAAGATGGTCATTTTGCCTTGCCTTTCCTATCCAACCAGAGCTTCTCTCCAGTCCAACCTTGCCACCCAAGATATATTCTCAGGGTTTTGTCACCGAAACCCTACTTTCCGAGTTGTCGGAAGGGAAACCCTAATTCTGGCTGTTACAAAGGAACCCTAATTTCCTTTCATCTGTTGCCTCTCAAACTTTTCCCAGTAACTCTCCAATATATTTTAACTTGCATATCCAGGGTTAAAATATATAGGAGAGTTACTGTGAAAAGTTTGGGAGGCAACACATCAAAGGAAATTAGGGTTCCTTTGTAACTGCCAGAATTAGGGTTTCCCTTCTGACAACTCGGAAAGTAGGGTTTCGACGACAAAACCCTGAGAATATATCTTGGGTGGCAAGGTTGGACTGGAGAGAAGCTCTGGTTGGATAGGAAAGGCAAGGCTAAATGACCATCTTCATATACCCAAGAGCGAGAGAAAATCCAAAAACATCGAAAAAAAGACGGGAGTCAAATCCCGTGAAGGAAAAAAAACAAGGAGCGAAAACCAGGGTGTCACAAACCTACCCCCTTAAGAAAATATCGTCCTCGAGATTTCTAGACTTACCTCCTGGCGAAGGGGACTTACCCGTGTGCGACTGGGATCCATCAGTTGTCTTGTCTTCGTCGGCTCACTGGCCTTTTAACTGCCTCTCCTGATGGCTCAGGTGTTGTCTTTTCACACAGCTAACTTGAATCCTTCTCTTTCCTGTCAGGCGTACCTTTTGTCCTCGTAGTGGTGTTGCTGGGTGGGGTAGCGGGTAATACCAACAAACAACTCGGTTTCCATGGCCTGGAAGTGGCTGCTTCGGGTTTTATTGCGATACTTCATACACTGACTGCCAAGGGCGAGACATCCTCTCTGGGTATAGGGCTCACGTGCTCGTATGGCCTTGAGTGACTAGGGGTGGCCTTCTTTCTACCTTGTCTGAAGGCTTAGTCTGGCTTTGGGTTCCGTACTGATGTTTCCTTCTGTCCTATGCATTTCTGACTTTGTCCTTAGGTGATCCACAACTGTGTTCCCAGAAAATGCACTAAGGTTGCTGCAATAGTGTTGTCTAGTACCTCTTAAGATATTTGTCTCAGTTGGCAAGGAAACAACATATCCTCTATAGTCCTTGTTGTGACCACTGAGCTGAACAATGTATGACCACTATTTTGGGTAACTTTTAGAGCATAGCCTCTCATCTTGGTTGATGGCCCATATTCATGATGAGTATGACATGTTGGCTGCATTGTTGTGGCCGTATATGCAAGAGTCTGACAAGGATTGGCAATATCAACTTGTCTGTGAAGCTTTACTTTTATTGACCATCACATATGTGGTTTATCCAAAGCTTCTTTATTCTTGAGGGTTCCTTTTGGAGACCTGTCATGACTTACCAACATGGTTCCTTGGTCATATCCCAGCTTGTCGGGCTTGTATTCACAGCTTAGTCTTGCATATCCCGTAGGGGTTGTTGTGCTCATATCCTTCTTTGAATTATGGGGCCGATGTTTCTCTGAACACAGTCATTCCCGTGTACGAGTGGCTCGCATGAACTGATCCACTGGACTGCATGCTCACATCATATGCAGAGGTAGGATAAACCCTTGCATAACCGTTGAGTTCTGAGGCGGACATGTGTCTGGACTAGTTCGTGCTTCTAACAAGATTGTTGAGGGCACGATGGCGTGTTGAAGAAGGCTGAATTCCTTACGCTCAAAGCTTTTGACAAGGTAGCGTGTCGAAGAAGGCTGGGTATTGTACCTCAGAAGCTTTCCTCATGTTGCTTACTGAGGAAGCTTGAGTGCCTTATGCCGGAAGCTTTCCATGGTAGCGGGCTGAAGAAGATTGGAGTGTCGTACCCCAGAAGATTTCCCCCCTAGTGGCGTAGCGAGGAAGATTAAGAGTCTTGCGTCGTAAGCTCCTCCCGATAGCTTGCGGAGGAAGGCTGGGTTTCTTATACCAAAAACCTTGCACTGTGACACACAGTCGGACCTGTGACCCATTCTGGCTTCCTTCCGAAGTACCCAAAATTTAACCATAGCAGAGCCAAAACTTTGTATAGACCATACCTTGTCTGAATATATTCTGTTGGTCATGCACACCACTAGTCCTTCTGCTGGTCTGCTCATTGTTGCTGTAAAAGTTGCACAACTGATGCAGATTTCATGTTGGTAATTAATCCGGATGTGTGCTGATAGTAAGCAGTTGGCGAATAATTCCATTCGGTTTAGCTGAACTTCCAGGCATTTAAAATTCTCAATGATTCCGGATAGCTGTGGACTTATCCATATGTCTCGCAAACCTTGTTCACAGTGCCCGGAAGTTTTGTGTATGCACTGGTGAATCCCAAAATATTTTGAAATTTTTATCAACATACCAGAGTTTTGTTGCGGCTCTCGGCACATTCACATTCTTGAAACATGTCTTCTGTGGGTAATAAATGATTGTTGAGTCCATTAAGAAAAGACTTCAAGGTTCACCCCACTGACTAAAATAATCCTTGTGTTAAGGACGGAACCATTTGTCCCTTTTGGTGTTCATTACTGATAGCTCATTTGACCATTCCTTAGGTATGATTTGTTCTGAGGCAAACTCTCTCAGGTATATTCTGGCCTTGTCCGTTGCATGCAGAGTCTGCTTTTGACCCATTCTTCATTCTTGACAGTTCTGAGGTTGCTGTTCTGAATATCGGGCAGTTGGGTTAGCTTGACTCTTACTGAATTTGGATTATTGGGTATTATCCAAGTTGTGTGTTGGTCTTCTTTGGTAGCTCTTGTGGATGGATCCAGTCGAAGCAAGAGAATGGAATCGAGAAAAGAAGCAAGAACCGCAAAAAACCAAAAATACCAAGAAGCAAATAAAACTCAAATTTTTGTGGACTTTACACATGGCCAAAGATTCACTAGTATAACTAGCCTAGCGCACTCGATGTACCTCTAAGGATTTAGAAGCGAGCCACACAATGCTCCTGGTAGCAATTGGGGGCAAGCTCCTACTACTTCCTTAGGGAACATCAAACTCGACGCATGACCACAGCCAAAGTGGCTTAGTCCACGATCCTAAGGCTGTCGGGGAAAGATGGAATTTATAGGCGTTTCCCAAAGGAAACTGGATTTAAGGAGAGAAATGCCATGGTTTGCAAGCAAGGTGGGGATATCTGGTTTGCCTAGGGGTTAAGGACTCACGGGTCATTGCCTGGTGCGGATATTTCACACCAGAGGCAAAGGCCACAAGAGTTAAGGTCTAATGGAGCCAAAAACCTATGGGATTGCCTTGTCATAAATAGTAGCCGTGCCGGTTTGGCAAAGATGGCTGAAATCCATCTAGGCTTTCTACTGAGCAAGAGGCAATGAAGTCTGGCTAGGTTAACCTACAGTCAGCCTGGCTGCTTTGATACCATCCGTTGTGGCGCCCCGCCTGAATACCACTGTAGCCAGACGGTCGCCACACACACCAGCCCAGGAAATCACTCTGGCATGCGCGTTTACAACAAGTATCATGAACATAGGCACAACTGTAACAAGAATATATTTATTGGCCACTATGGCTAGAATAAATACATCATGGTTACAAAGCTGGGGCAGCAGAAAATATTAACTAAGGCGGCACTAACTTGGAGAGGCTCCAATCCACAGGGATCTGACTGGGTTACTCTTCTAGCTCGCGAACGCTCCCTCTCCTTGACGGATCCTTAGCTGAACCTGGTCACGTTAAAGGCCGCTGAGTACTTTTGAATGTACTCACAAGCAAACCAAATAACATATACACCAAGCAATGCAATCCATGGCATTCAA
This sequence comes from Elymus sibiricus, assembly GCA_039707655.1. Taxonomy (NCBI): domain Eukaryota; kingdom Viridiplantae; phylum Streptophyta; class Magnoliopsida; order Poales; family Poaceae; genus Elymus; species Elymus sibiricus. The sequence goes on along the minus strand of CM077676.1, from coordinate 267,277,775 downwards.
GCATGTTTTTGTTATTAGAGCGACATTATCTATTATGGAATAGCATATCTATTTAGCAATATTAATTATCAGGTCAAAATAGGATTATCCAGCAATATAGCTACTGAAATGAAGACAATAAAGTAAAGTACAACGGTAAATGGAATTGATCAAGTTTATTCACATGATCCCTCCGGATCCAAGTTCTTACGGTCATTCGACCCTCTCTCATAGCCATCCTGAAAGCACACTTGCTCCCTTGGTGGTTTTGGTAATTCATGCCAACATACATATTGTTGGACTAATGCTTTTATCTATTGATTTTCAGACAAGTTCAAAAATGGTGTGGCAGGGAGAATTGGATGTGGAATCCCTTCAAAATGCTAAGGACAAGGATTGGCAAAAGATCAAGACTCTACATTTTTGGTTTAGTGATCCAAGATCACATTGAGTCCATAGGAAAGCCAATACTATTAAAAGGGGATGAGGTGTTGCTTAATGGTCTTTCTGCTCAAGTGCTTAGTGACAGTACTCCTAAATCCTCAACCACTCTCTCTACCCCAAATATGTCCAAAACCCACATTCCAACTCGGCCCCACCGAAATTTCCTATCCGGAGCCACCGAGTTCATCTGGACTTAGCCACTGCCAAAACCCTAACAAAATCGGATCCACCGATATGGATCTCGGTCTCACCGAGATGGACTTGCCAACTCTCTGTAATCATTTTCACTAACTTCGGTCTCACCGAGTTTTGCAAATCGGTCTCACCGAGATGGCTTGCCAAGTCTCTGTTGCCTTATTGCTTCACTTCGGTCCTACCGAGTTGATTCAATCGGTGCCACCGAGATGAGGTTTGCCCTAGCCATTGCACTTCGGTCCATCCGAGTTGTTCCTATCGGTCCCACCGAGATTCCTAACGTTCATATCTTTTACACAGTTCGATGTTACCGAGATTATGGTTTCGGTGCCACCGAGTTGGGTCAAAAGTGTGTAACGGTTGGATTTTGTGTGGAGGCTATATATACCCCTCCACCACTTCCTTCTCAGTAAGGAGAGCCATCAGAACGTGCCAACACTTCCACCATACATTTTCTGAGAGAGAACCACCTACTCATGTGTTGAGATCAAGAGATTCCATTCCTACCATTTGAACCTTGATTTCTAGCCTTTCCCAAGTTGCTTTCCACTCAAATCCTTCTTCCACCATAGCCAAATCTGTGAGGAGTTGTTTGAGTGTTGGGAAGACTATCATTTGAAGCACAAGAGCAAGGAGTTCATCAACAACACACCGTCTATTACCTTTTGGAGAGTGGTGTCTCCTAGATTGGTTAGGTGTTACTTGGGAGCCTCCGACATGATGTGGAGTTGAACCATGGAGTTTGTAAGGGCAAGGAGATCGCCTACTTCATGGAGATCTACCCCGAGTGAGGCTAGTCCTTCATGGACGTAAGCCATGGTGGAATAGACAAGGTTGCTTCTTCGTGGACACTTCGTGGGTGGAGCCCTCCGTGGACTCGCGCAGCCGTTACCCTTCGTGGGTTGAAGTCTCCATCAACGTGGACGTACGATAGCACCACCTATCGGAACCACGCCAAAAACCACCGTGTCTTCATTGCGTTTGATCTTCCATACTCTACCCTTTACATTCCATACTTTTGCATGCTTTACTATTTCCGCTGCTCAATCTCTAGAAATGCATGTGTAGAAAGTATTGGAGTGATCTTAACTTGTGCCAAAATCTGCCTAAGTTCCAAGAGAAATTAAAATCTGCAACTTTGGTTGGTTAAGTGTCTATTCACCCCCCCTCTAGACCTATCTCCTCGATCCCACAATTGGTATCAGAGCATTGGTCTCCATTGCCTTGGTTTCATCACCATTGGAGGGAGATGGATGTGTCTACTTTGGGGAGTCTTAGACGTAGAGTGACTATTCTCAATGGGGAGTATTACAACTTTTGGAAGGATGAAATGCTTGATATCTTTGATGAATTTAACTTGAGCAAGTATATTCATAATCCTTATGTGCCCCCTATTGATCCCTTGCATCCTACTCATGAAGAGGAAATTGACATGCTTCGTAATGTTAGAACCGTCAATCTTATCATTGGAGGATTACCTAAGGTTGTGCTTGGTTGTATGCAAAACTTTGAATGTGCTTATACTCTATGGCATGACTTAGAAAAGCGATATCCCGATTACTCTTTAAAGAGTCTCAATAAGATTCTTCATAAGACTGTTGCTTTTCACAAGATGAGTCCTAGTGATCCTAAGTTTGATGATTGCTTGTTTGAGCTTCGTGATCTTATGCGTGCCAAAGGAGATGTTAGAATTATTAGTAACATTATCATGGAAGCCATTAGAATTCATAAATTTGAACATTGTCATGATCATGAAACTAATGAATCTATTACCCTAGGTAATGATCACATGCATAATGATGAAGATGTTGAGCATGGCTACTATGATGAGGATGAATAGTTTGATATTGAATTCGAGAAGACCATGAGGAATCTCAGTCTTATGGCAAATCTTCGAGATTACATGGCCGGAGGAAAAGAATGGATTCTTGATAGTGGATGTACCGATCACATGACCGGAGATAGAGACATGTTTCGTGAGCTTGCTAAAAATGATGGTCCACGCAAGTATGTGACTTTTGGAGACAACTCCAAGGGTAAGGTACTTGGCCTTGGTAAGGTGGCCATATCCAATGATAGCTCCATAGAAAATGTTATGCTTGTTGAATCTCTTGGTTACAATCTTCTTTCCGTATCTAGACTAGCCGATTTTGGTTTCAATGTTCTATTTACCAAAGTAGATTGCCAAGTGTTTCGCCAAGATAATCATAATATGGTCTTTACCGGCATTCGTAGAGGTGATCTATACATTGTTGATTTCACTAAGAGAGCCCAACCTCGTACATGCTTAATTGCTAAATCTTCTAAAGGTTGGTTATGGCATAGAAGACTTGGACATGTTGGCATGCGTAACCTTGATAAACTTGTTAAAGGAGATCACATTCTTGGAGTGAAAGATGTTATATTTGCCAAAGATCGACTTTGTAGTGCTTGCCAAGCAGGAAAACAAGTTGGAGGAAGCCATCCAGTGAAGAACATTATGACCACAAGGAGACCACTTGAGCTACTTCATATGGATCTTTTTGGTCCCAACTCCTATAAGAGTCTTGGTGGTAACTCTTTCGGTTTGGTCATTGTTGATGATTTTTCCAGATTTACATGGGTGTTCTTTCTTGATGACAAATCGCAGGTACAAAAGATCTTCAAGAACTTCGCAAGAAAGGCCCAAAACCAATTTGAAGTGAAGATCAAGAAGGTTCGGAGTGACAATGGAACGGAGTTCAAGAACGCCAATGTGGACACCTTTCTTGATGAGGATGGTATTTCACATGAGTTCTCGGCTACGTACACACCTCAACAAAATGGAGTTGTTGAGAGGAAGAACCGTACCCTTATTGAGATGGCAAGAACAATGCTTGATGAATACAAGACGCCAAGACATTTTTGGGCGGAAGCAGTTGAAACAGCTTGTCATGCAACAAATCGACTTTACCTTCACAAGCTTCTTGGTAAAACGGCATATGAACTGCTCACTGGTAACAAACCTCAAGTTGGATACTTTCGAGTATTTGGCTAAAAATGTTACATTCTTGATAAGCATCATCGTTCAAAATTTGCTCCTAAATCTCATGAAGGTTTTCTACTTGGTTATGGATCGAACTCTCACACTTACCGTGTCTACAACAACTTCACTCGAAAAGTTGAAGAGACGGTAGATGTGAAGTTTGATGAGACTAACGGCTCGCAAGTCGAGCAATTGCCACTTGATGTAGGAGATCAAGAACCATCGGAAGCAATCCAAGACTTGCCCATTGGCAAGATTCGCCCTGTGGAAGTGAAGGAGAGTACCTCGTCTATTCAAGTGGAAGCCCCAACTTCACATCAAGGTGAACGACAAGTTGATATGGAGGCATCCACAAGTGGAACACGTCAAAACGATGGGAATGAGGAAGTGCAACAAGATGATCCACCTCAACCTCCTTCTCCACCTCCACAAGCGAACAACGACAACATCAACGAAGAAGAAGATGATGATGATGAGGAGGAAGCCTCACCATAACCCAAGAAAAAGCTACCTCGAGTTAGAGCAAGAATCGACAAGGATCATCCCGTCGAACAAATACTTGGAGATATCCAATCCAGGAGAATCACTCGCTCTAAATCTCATTTAGCTAACTTTTGTGAGCATTACTCATTCATCTCTAGTGTTAAACCCTTGAAGGTGGAAGATGCTCTCAAGGACCCCGATTGGGTGAATGCAATGCACGAGGAGCTACACAACTTTGAGAGAAACCAAGTGTGGACATTGGTTGAGAAGCCTAAGGAAGAGCAAAACATCATTGGAACCAAATGGGTGTTTCGAAATAAGCAAGATGAAGATGGACAAGTTGTACGCAACAAGTCTCGTCTCATAGAATAAGGTTACACACAGGTCGAAGGTATGGACTATGGTGAGACCTATGCCCCCGTTGCAAGACTTGAGTCCATTCGTATTTTACTTGCTTATGCCAATCACCATGATATCAATCTTTACCAAATGGATATTAAAAGTTCCTTCTTAAATGGTGCAATTGAGGAGGAAGTGTATGTTAAACAACCTCCCGGCTTTGAGAATCCCAAGAAACCTAATCATGTGTACAAACTTCGTAAAGCTCTTTATGGTCTTAAACAAGCCCCTAGAGCTTGGTACAAATGCTTGACAAAGTTTCTTCTAGAAAAATGTTTTGAGATTGGGAAGATTGATTCAACTTTGTTCACTAAGAGGGTTAATGGAGAATTATTTGTATGACAAATTTATGTTGATGATATTATCTTTGGATCTACTAACCCCTCTTTTAGTGAAAAGTTTGGAAGGTTGATGTCGGAAAAGTTCGAGATGTCTATGATGTGTGAACTCAAATTCTTTCTTGGTTTGCAAATCAAGCAAACTAAGGAGGGTACCTTTGTTTCTCAAACAAAGTATATCAAGGACTTATTCAAGAAGTTCAACATGCAAGAGAGTAAAGGTACGAAGACTCCCATGCCCACGAGTGGACATCTTGACTTGACCAAGGATAGCAAACCGGTTGATCAAAAGGTTTATCGATCTATGATTGGTTCATTGCTATATCTATGTGCCTCCCGTCCCGACGTTATGCTAAGTGTGTGCATGTGTGCATGATACCAAGCGGCACCAAAAGAGTGTCACCTTAAGGCGGTGAAAAGAATTGTGAGATACTTGTTACATACACCAAACTTTGGCATATGGTATCCCAAAGGATCTTCTTTTAATCTTGTTGGCTACTCTGATTCGGACTATCCCGGAGACAAGGTTGGCAGAAAATCTACTTCGGGTACATGTCAATTTCTTGGTAGATCTCTTGTGTCTTGGTCCTCCAAGAAACAAAATTCCGTATCTCTATCTACTGCCGAAGCGGAATACATTGCCGCGGGATCATGTTGTGCTCAATTACTATGGATGACACAAACTCTTAAAGACTTTGGTGTGCATGTGAGACATGTACCATTACTATGTGACAATGAGAGTGCTATTAAGATAGCACACAATCCCGTGCAACATTCTCAAACTAAGCATATTGAGGTTCATCACCATTTTATTCGAGATCATGTTGAGAAAGGTGACATTGATCTTAAACATGTTCGTACTGACAAACAATTGGCAGACATCTTTACCAAAGACCTTGATGAGAAAGTGTTTTGTCACTTGAGAAGTGAGTTGAACATCATTGATGCTTCAAACGTGAACTAGAGGTTCATGTGGATGCATACAAGGGCATGCGCATTCTTGACTAATCCATGATATCTTTCATGATCATCTTATATCTTGGACATTTTGCTCCCTTGTATTGTATCTAACCTTTTGTAGGTACTTGGACAAGCTTCATGACACAAGGTTGCGTCTCACACTTATCACAAGCAATCTTGTATGACCCAAGTATCAACAACTGATGGTGGAACAAGGAACAAGACAACCTAAACATTTCCTTTGATAAATTCTTGAGATATGCTTCATTCTTGTCATTTTGGATATACATGTAGTTCCTTGCAAAACTAACCCATGTAGGAAGATGAACAACAAATGATAGGATAGCTCCAAACTTCAACTCATGAGCATCCACTTCAAGTTCAACTACATGATGGACATCACCAAAATCCCAATGTAAGTTCTCACGTCTTAGAGAAGCTTTAATCAAAGACATGAGCTAAAGCAACTCAAAAAGATGTGAATACATTGAAATGCTTAAAGGAAAAATGGCAACCCCATTTTGAGCTTAAACGATGAGTATGACCTATGATCAAGTGTTCTCACTTGACTCCTAAGTCAATATACTCTAACATAGGTGACCTAGTCGCCGACCCATCTAGATGAAGTTCTCTAGTGTTTCTTTTGTTTGATCTCTTCCTGCTAGAGTGTTCCCTAAAAAAAACTTCATCTAGATGTTTCTTTGCTTCTTTTCTTTTAGATAATTTCGCAGCTAATTCATTGCAAATCTTTGTGAGAATTCCTTTGCCTAGTGAGCTGAGTTGACAAAATGTTCCATTGCATCAAACTCGGTTCCACCGAATTGACTCAACTCGGTGTCACCGATTTTGCTGCTCTAAGGGAATTTCTGTCAAATATTTCCTGAGTTTTTCTGCTCCAGCTCCACTCAATGATTCTTATCCTCTGCTTGCATCTAGAGCCACTCAATGGCTAGATGTGTTTCTCAAGGACCAAACCCACTTGATCAACAACCTTGAAGTCCCTTCTTGGAAATTGATGTAAAAGGGGGAGAGAGGAATACATCAAAGCTTATCAGAGGAATACATCAAAGCTTATCACTACAAAAGAGATGCACCTTACAAGAGGAGAGAATGTTACATGTTTCTAAGAGGGGAGAAACATGATTAGTTTGTTCTTTGGTTGTTCTAGTTTTCTCTCTTTACCTACTCCCAATATCCATGTCTGATTCAGGGGAGAGGAAGTTCTTTAAGGGGAGACAACTATTTCTTTTGGGGACATGTCTGCTTCATAGAAGTATTCACCTAGTGATACTCCATTCTACATGTCTTCTCAATCTTGGTATCTTGTTGATCTTGTGTCTTTTCTTGAAGAAATTATCTTGTGTTATCTAGCCTTGTTTTCTCAAGTGTATTTCTTCAGGTACTTGATCAAGAACTTCAAGGTAAGTATATGCATCACACTCATGAACATGATTGACCTCTTGCTAGTACATATTGTTTGCAAGAAGAAAATCATGGACATATGGATATCTAAATGTCATATATATTGCTCTGATGCATATAGCCAAGATACATGTTGCATGTATATTTCCCATGAGATATCATCATGTTATATGCACCTCTTCGGGGGGAGTTCAGGGGAGTTCATACATGTTACATGCTTTCCTTCAAAGCTTTCATACAAACTTCTGCTAAATCCTTATTTGAAGCTTTGATGTATGTTGTCATCAATTATCAAAAAGGGGGAGATTGAAAGCACACTTGCTCCCTTGGTGGTTTTGGTAATTAATGCCAACATACATATTGTTGGACTAATGCTTTTATCTAGTGATTTTTAGACAAGTTCAAAAATGGCATGGCAGGGACAAGAGGATGTGGAATCCCTTCAAAATGCTAAGGACAAGGATTGGCAAAAGATCAAGACTCTACATTTTTGGTTTAGTGATCCAAGATCACATTGAGTCCATAGGAAAGCCAATACTATTAAAAGGGGACGAGGTGTTGCTTAATGGTCTTTCTGCTCAAGTGCTTAGTGACAGTACTCCTAAATCCTCAACCACTCTCTCTACCCCAAATATGTCCAGCCCACATTCCAACTCGGCCCCACCAAAATTTCCTATCCGGAGCCACCGAGTTCATCTGGACTTAGCCACTGCCAAAACCCTAACAAATCGGATCCACCGATATGGATCTCGGTCTCACCGAGATGGCCTTGCCAACTCTCTGTAATCATTTGCACTTACTTCGGTCTCACCGAGTTTTGCAAATCGGTCTCACCGAGATGGCTTGCCAAGTCTCTGTTGCCTTATTGCTTCACTTCGGTCCTACCGAGTTGATGCAATCGGTGCCACCGAGATGAGGTTTGCCCTAGCCATTGCACTTCGGTCCATCCGAGTTTTTTCTATCGGTCCCACCGAGATTCCTAACGTTCATATCTTTTACATAGTTCGATGCTACTGAGATTATGGTTTCGGTGCCACCGAGTTGGGTCAAAAGTGTGTAACGGTTGGATTTTGTGTGGAGGCTATATATACCCCTCCACCACTTCCTTCTTAGTAAGGAGAGCCATCAGAACGTGCCTACACTTCCACCATACATTTTCTGAGAGAGAACCACCTACTCATGTGTTGAGTTCAAGAGATTCTGTTCCTACCATTTGAACCTTTATTTCTAGCCTTTCCCAAGTTGCTTTCCACTCAAATCCTTCTTCCACCATAGCCAAATCTGTGAGGAGTTGTTTGAGTGTTGGGAAGACTATCATTTGAAGCACAAGAGCAAGGAGTTCATCAACAACACACCGTATATTACCTTTTGGAAAGTGGTGTCTCCTAGATTGGTTAGGTGTTACTTGGGAGCCTCCGACATGATGTGGAGTTGAACCAAGGAGTTTGTAAGGGCAAGGAGATCGCCTACTTCATGAAGATCTACCCCGAGTGAGTCTAGTCCTTCGTGGACGTAAGCCATGGTGGAATAGACATGGTTGCTTCTTCGTGGACCCTTCGTGGGTGGAGCCCTTCGTGGACTCGTGCAGCCGTTACCCTTCGTGGGTTGAAGTCTCCATCAACGTGGACGTACGATAGCACCACCTATCGGAACCACGCCAAAAACCACCGTGTCTTCATTGCGTTTGATCTTCCATACTCTACCCTTTACATTTCGTACTTTTGCATGCTTTACTATTTCCACTGCTCAATCTCTAGAAATGCATGTGTAGAAAGTATTGGAGTGATCTTAACTTGTGCCAAAATCTGCCTAAGTTCCAAGAGAAATTAAAATCCGCAACTTTGGTTGGTTAAGTGTCTATTCACCCCCCTCTAGACCTATCTCCTCGATCCCACACATCCCATGGCTAACATCTCAACTTCCTGACATCGTCCGATGTCCAGGCATCTGTGCTGTAAATCTGACAAAGCTTACCTTATCTGGTTCGTTCTTAGCAATCATTCGGTTAACTCCTCCAGACTCGACACAGACCAAATAGTGTGACCTAGTACGAACTGTGTCCCATGACCGAGGATGCGGCTATTCGAATAGATTTACACTCTGCAGAGGTTGCACACTTTACCCACACTATGGAGCTCCCGGCCTCATACATCAGTACCTACTCCCATTCGGGTGGACCGGTGCTGCTCCAACAAAACTTGTCTATTGCTCGGCACTCTTACGGCCCCACCGACAATCATACCCCTTCCGAGTCAAGTCCTGGGTGGCCCCTGTGTCACTCCTGACACCTGCCACCGTCATGGCCAAACAAAAACTGTCCCAAACGGGGATGCCGGCAAATCACTTAACTTGGGCTCACAAGGTCATCGCAGCCTACCGGGTCAGGGTAGCACGCACGCATAACCTTCCCTCTTTGGTGGTACCGATAAGAGGCAAGACAACTGACCAAGTTAAGGCCATCCCATTCCGGAAAATGTTGGTGCACTTGGAAAGTTCGGTTCAGTGGCACTATGACTCGATCCAGCCGACGGAGGAGGTTTTCATTATTAAGTCACAATACCCGTGGTGAGAATGGGGTATTCTATTGAATCACTTGATGTATATTTTGGTAATCAACTTGCGGATTCCCGTGACCTTGGGGTAATCTAGGCATATGGGTTGGTACACGTTTTCATCTCCTTTTCTATGATAGAAACTTTGGGGTACTCTTTGAAGTTCTTTGTGTGGATTGAATATTATGAATCTGAAGTTGTTTGATGCATATCGAGTAATCAACTCACGGATACTTGTGGTGACATTGGAGTATCTAGGTGACATTAGAGTTGGTTGATGCGTATCATATGGTGTTATTTTAGTACGAACTCTAGGGCTGTTTGTGACACTTATAGGGATGGCTCAATAGATTGATCGGAAATAATAATTTTGAGGTGGTTTCATACCCTACAACAATTTCATCTTATGTTCTCCGCTAGATAAGAACTTTGGAGTGATTCTTTGTCGCATGTTGAGGGATTGTTATATGATTCAATTATGTTAGCACTGTTGAGAGATTGCACTAGTGAAAGTATGAACCCTAGGCCTTGTTTCCAAGCATTGCAATACCATTTGTGCTCACTTTTGTTACTTGTTACCTTGCTGTTTTTTATTGTTCAGATTACAAAAACCTATATCTGCTATCCATACTACACTTGTATCACCATCTCTTCGCCGAACTAGTGCACCTATACAATTTACCATTGTATTGGGTGTGTTGGGGACACAAGATATTTCTTGTATTTGATTGCTTGGTTGTTTGAGAGAGACCATCTTCATCCTACGCCTCCCACGGATTGATAAACCTTAGATCATCCACTTGAGGGAAATTTGCTACTGTCCTACAAAACTCTGCGCTGGAGGCCCAACAGAGTCTACAAGAATAAAAGTTATGTAGTAGACATCACTCCTGGGTGGCCCCGCTCGAGTAGTTCTCTTCGCCAATATTTTTTATATATTCTAAAAATAATCTCCATAAATTTTCAGCTCAATCCGAGAACTTTTATTTCTGCACAAAAACAACACCATGGTAGTTCTGCTAAAAACAGCGTCAGTCCGGGTTAGTTTCATTCAAATCATGCAAATTAGAGTCCAAAACAAGAGCAAAAGTGTTTAGAAAAGTAGATATGTTTGGGACGTATCACCCAGTGATAGAAGGGGTAGCGACCCACGTATTTGTATTGTTGCCATTAAGGATAAAACGATGGGGTTTATTCATATTGCTTGGATTTATTTTGTCTACATCATGGCATCTTTCTTAAAGCGTTCTCTGTTTGTCATGAACTTAATACCATAGATGCATGCTGGATAGCGATCGATTGGTGGAGTAATAGTAGTAGATGCAGGCAGGAGTCAGTCTACTTGTCATGGACGTGATGCCTATATACATGATCATTGCCATGAATAACATCATAACTATGCGCTTTTCTATCAATTGCCAACAGTAATTGTTCTACCCACCATATGCTATTCTTATGAGAGAGATGCCTCTAGTGAAAACTATGGCCCCCGGGTCTATTTAAATCATATTACTAAAACCTAAATTTCCTTGCTGCAATTATTTTACTTTTTATTTACTTTTTCAATTTATACTCCTACCATTACCAGAATTGATCCTTGCAAATAACGAGTACAAGGGGATTGACAACCCTCTTGCCCGCGTTGGGTGCAAGTATTTGTTTGTGTGTGTGTAGGTACTGTTTGACTTGGGTTTGCTTGGTTCTCCTATTGGTTCGATAACCCTTGTTCTCACTGAGGGAAATACTAGCCGCTACTATATTGCTTCACCCTTCCTCTTCAGGGAAAATCCCAACACAGCTCACAAGTAGCAATAATGGATCCATTTTCGTCGCGGTCATCCTCCCCAACCGATGACTCGCTACCAGAACAGACGAGAGTACCTCCTCCTGAGGAAGAGTCGGCAGTAAGCTCCGGCTCCTGCTCGGTCCCACCAATGAAACCGACAAAAGCGTGAGTCTGGACACGGGAGACCCGGCGTGCCGACTCTACAAAGCCGGCGGCGGCGTCCGGCTCCTGCATGGACTCGCCGATGATACCGATGAAGACGTGGGTCTTGCCGAAGGGGACCCGGTATCCTGACTCGACAGAGTCAGCATCGGGGCCCCAGCCTGCGTCCTTGATATGAAGCTTGCCGCACCAGCTTTTCGTCATCCGGTTGATCGCGAGCTTCTCGATCCCTGGAAGAGCGCCCTCCAAGAACACAACACCACCGTGCGCACGCCCCATGGTGGTCGCCAACTGTCGTGGTTTTGTCACGACAGGTGTCCTCGTGAAACGACTAAGTTGTGAGGCCATCGCTGCGAGGTGAAGGTTTGAACGGGGTTGATCGGAATCGAGAAACACGAGTTTACCTAGGTTCGGCCCCTCACGGTGGAGGTAAAAGCCTACTCCTGCTTGACTGATATTTACGATGATGATCTCGATTACAAGGGTGCTATTTAGCTAGCCTAGCTTTTGAGAGATTGTAACTTGTCCTTTAGACCCAGGAACCCTCCTTTATATAATAGGCTAGTCCCTGGTTTACAGAAGATTCCGGGTCATACTCATAACCCGTATCCTACTCTAAGTCTTATTGACTTTCCTTACTTTCCAACCAGGGGCTCCGCTCGTGGGCCTTCCTGTAAGCCGGCCCTGCAAGGCTTGTATGAAAGTTGGCAGTTATGGGTCGGGTCTTCTTTCCAGGTCCTTAGCCTTTATTAGGCTAGGGCTGTGTTACACCAGGACGGGTCTCATCTGTCAGGAATATCCCTAACAGATTCCTTGGCGACAGCAAGCTGGGCCTCACGGTCTTTGATGTCTTGAATCTTGTCGGCATACCAGACCTACGCCTCGTCAGCCCTCTGCAGGAGCTCTTGCTCGGCCATTTCAACATAACTGGCTCAATGTTGAAGCTTCTCCCAGCACCTGCTGTAGCGTTGTTGCGCCTCCTTGAAGCCGCTCTCTATGGACTTCAAGAATAGGTAGTCAGCGGCATCATCGTTGGCGTCGCGCTCCTCCTCGGTGGTCGTGGTTGGAGGGATGACAAGCTCATCATCCATAGCATCAAAGTGCGTGCTCTCTGGTATAAGATGCGCCGGGAGCATCTGCTCTCCTTCTTGGACTCGACAGCCCAAGGAACCCGCCTGCCAGAGGGGCCTTAGTTGCAGCAGGATGGTCATCAGCAGCCGGCGCGACATCGTCAACGGCTTCCATCTCCACATCTGCGCCAACGCTCGTTGTTTTCGAAATGGAAACACCATCGACAGCCTCGGTGCTCTTCCCGACCGCATCCATGGCATCATTCACAGCCTCCTCTGTGGTGTCAACGAATGCCCTTTTTTCTGAAGGGGTTGGCTCTGCGAAGGAGAGGATGGATGAAAAAATTCAACTCCAATCAAGAAACCAACATAACGAGAAACAATTTTGGCAAAAATAGAGGAGCACTCGCTCAAAGAAGTAAAGCTTACCTGTCTGATCCTGTTGAGGAGGTGGCGTTCCTCCCCCACAACATTTGTTGCCGTCGCTTGGGTCCCGACAACATTCATTGTCAACGCATCCTCAGTGTGGATAGGATCTTCGTGGGCTCCTTCATGGGGAGGACTCCTGGGAGCCTTGTCGGTAGTAGTCTTTCCCAGTGAGTTGATCTCCGGTAGAACTAGCGACGAAGGGAGGTTGGTGTCCCTTATCGGTGGGTTTTGTGCAGGTTCCTCGGCTCTTGGGTTGCTCTCGGTAGCTCCCAATGGAGCTGAGCTCTCGCCAGCATCTATTACTATGTCGCTCTCCTTGGCGGTGCTCGCTCTTTTCCGGGACCGATGCACCAGAGTCTCTTCGTCCCTGCAAGATCAAGACAGGGCAAGCCGTCTGTCCAAAGAGGGGCTCCGGGAACCCTGGTTCGAATACTGGGGGCCTGCCCGCTAGCTAACGACCAGACGGTGACCGTGGCGATGCTATGACGAGCAGAGCATGGCAGGAGCGCACACACACACAAGGCATGGCAGGGACACGAGGAGCTACCCAGGTTTGGGCCACCGAGCGGTGTAAAACCCTACTTCTACTTGTCGAGGATTGCTGTGGATTACAATGCTCTGGGGTACAAGGTAGAAGAAGGTGGAATCGCCCCCCTCTAAGGTAGCAGCACTGCCCCTTATATAGCTGCCTTGGTCCTCTTCCCGCGAAAATATTGGCGGGAAGGGTTGCCACACAATGGCAGTTCAAAGGGGGACAGGCGCTCAGTCTTATCCTGACAAAAGTAATCTTCATCTACAAAGAGGCCATTCATGACGAGCAGGTGGGCTCGCCGATGACATCCACCCTAGCGCGCCTCGCCACCGTGGTCTTCTTGCACCAATGTGGTAAACTTTGGGACTTGCTTTGGGAGAGGCAGCTGCTACTGCTCCCTTATCACCAAAGAGGAAACTGCCCCTGACCGCGCCTGCTGGCACAGCCCCTGTCGCTGTCGTCTTGTGTAAGTGCATCACCCACGTGGTGGGCACGCAGCCACGCAGCTGGCGCTACGTGGCTCCCCCGAGCGGAGGGCCTCGTGGGAGGCCGCCTCACGAGGGAGGACTCACGAGGCTGCCTGCAGCAGAAGGTGGTCCTCGGTAGCGCCTCCCATTCTGGAGAGGGCCTCATGAGGCCTGGCCCTCGCGAGGCATCTTGCTTCATGGTGCCCACGGTTGGGCCGCCTCTTGAGCTCTTCACTGGATGTCGCTTCCTGGGCCGCAGGCAGACGGCCCGTGGTACCCCGGTTTCCACTAGGCCGACAGTAGCCCCCAGGCCCACGATGCGCACGTTTCCACCCGTTGGGAACGAAATGGCGCGGGGCCTAAGTAGACTACCGGGCCCAGGTAGGGACGCGTGGCAGCACGACTGGACATGGGCGCCCCCACTTCCCACACGATGCCTCAGTAACCACCCGGCATGCCATAAAACTGACCCGCGCGGGGCGCGGCATCATCACTGCCTTCCTCTACACCATTCACCTCCCTCGCACACCGCTCCTTGCGATCTCCTCCTCTCACTCCCAAGGTTCCCTTGCGACCAAGGCTCCCGCCAGCAAGAAAGGCAAGGCGCCGGCAGCGGCGGGGTTGGAGCCAGCCCTGGCGAGGTCCATCATCCTCAACGAGGAGGGATTGGACAAGGTGCGCCCCATGACCGCCTGCGACCACAACGGGTGGAAGGCCACGCGTATCTGGCCGGCCTCGTGCACGGCTCGCGATCTGGAGGTGACGACCTTCCCCTTCTTCCTACACACCATCTTTGCCGGCCTAGTACCTCCCTTTTCTGACTTCTTCTGCGCTATCCTCGCCCACTACCAGATCCATGCTCTCCACCTTCAACCCAACTCTGTCCTCCTCGTCGCCATCTTTGCCTACCACTGCGAGGTTTTCCTGGGCGTGATGCCCTCGGTGGCGCTCTTTCGCATCTTCTACAGCCTGTGGCTGACTGCGGCAAACCAGTGCTCAGGATGCGTCTCATTCCGCATCGTCGACGGCATGGCGGGCCACATCATCCCCATGAAGATCACGAAGAAGGTGGAGGGCTTCAGGGTGCGCTGGGTCTACATGGATGCGGGCCAGTTCAGCCCCCTCCTGCTCATGCTGGCCGCCCCTGCCATGAAGAGCTCCGGATGGGAGCACGCCAAGCTCACCGACGAGAGGCTGGCGCCGCTCGTGGAGAGGATGAAGGACCTGCGGGCCGCGAAGCTTATGGGGGCGATGGTTGCCAAGGAGTTCGTGCGCCAGCACATTGCCCCCCTCCAGAAGCGCTCGCGCCCAGTGTGGATCTGAACCGGCCGCGAGGACCGGATGAGGCTGAGCGTCGACAAGCTCACGAGGCCAGTGATGAATGATGTCATGAAGATCTTGTACACCAAAGACATGGGGAACCTGCCTGAAGCCACGTACCCGCTGTATCGCTACAGCAACAGGGACGAGATGGTGGAGGAAATGCCGTGGTTCGACCACTGGGGGCTGGTCCCTGAGGGCCACGAGGGGCCCCGCGATAACCCCCTCTTGGTGGTGCCTGGCTCAGGCGGCCGCGACGACGCCGAGGCCTCGGCAAGCACCGAGGAGGAGAGCGATGGAGGTGTGGCCCCTCGAAGCTGCCACCAACTGCTAGCTGACCTCAGCAACGACGACGGCAACGACGATGATGACCGGTTCGTGGTCATGCCCTCCCAGCCCGCGAGCACGGGGGGTGGAGAAGGCACCAGCGCGGAGGTCGCCGAGCCTCTCATGGAGGAGGACCCCACCGGCCTGGCGCCGAGCCCTCCGGCGGGAGCACGAGCAAGCCTCGCGGAAGCGACAGGGGTAGCCGCCCGCCACCGAAGCTGAAGAAGAGGCGTTGGGTCCCCAACGACGAGTAAGTCCTTACATCTTGTTCTTTTCTTTGGATTTTGCTTTCTGCTTCCCGAGGTCTGGGACTGAGCCCTCACGCCATGCAGGGAGCCCATGAACAAGATGAGGAAGGCCTCAAACTCGAGGGGGGCCACGACGCCCACCGCAGGCGCCGAGGGGCACGAGGAAGCCATCCGCCGCCCTCAGGCAGAGACATGGCGTGTGGAGGTGGAAGAGGGGCACGCGGCTCCTCTCGAGCCACGTGTAGACTTGCCTCCGCCGGCTGGGGAGAACGAGCCTTGGGAGGAAGCCTCCGGAGGCGGGGTCGTGCCACCAGAGGCGCCCGGCGTGGGGACGACGCGATGGGAGGCTGAAGAGCCAACCCCTCCGGAGAGCTCCACGCCCGCCAAGGAGGCCGATGATGCCGAGGGGGCTACTGCGAGCCCTCGGTGATCGCCTATGCGCCAGGCTCCTGGCACGGGCGCGACAAGCCCGCAGCGCGTGCCGGCATGGCAGGCCGAGGAGGAGACCACAGGGAGCTCCCCGCACTCAACGGGGGATGCGACCCCCGTGGGGAGCGTGGACAAGGAAGCCTGGAGGGAGTCTGACGCCGGGCCTTCGTAGGCCATGACGCTGGAGGGCGGCGCCGAAGCGCTCACCGGCTGGGCCTTGCAGCTGGTGACCAACAGCGCCGTGCTCAAGCGCCGTGCCTTGCAGGGTGCCAGGGTGGCACTTGACACTCTTGAGGAGGACCTCCAGGCGGAGGAGGCGTGCCTCGCCGATGAGCGCCTGTGCCTCACAGAGGGGTGGCGCCAGCTCGATGTGGCCGTCAAGTTGTGCCGCATGCAGGAGACCGCCGCGCAGGAACGGCATGAGAAGGCTGCCCGGATGCCAAGGAACTCTTCGAAGGGGACGTCCGTGACGCCAAAGAGGCCGACAGGCGCCGCGAGGAGGCGGAGGCCCACGAGAAGGTCCTCTTGGAGCAGGCTGCCTCCAGGGAGCGAAAGCTCCAGGCAGGGGAGGACGCCGCCGCAGCCTGCGAGGGGCAGCTTGCCTTCCTCGAGGGCAAGGGGGACGCTGAGATCCAGGAGCGGGAGCTCGCGAGGACCCCAACCGAGCAGGAGACCGAGCGCGAGTGCCAGGCGACGCTCGACTGCGAGGTGCCGCCCAAGCCTCCTATAGTGAACGCCTCGCCAAGGCCAATGCCCAACTGGCAGAAAAGGAGAAGAAGATCTAGGGGGATGCTGACGCGAAGTCCAAGACGAGCGCGAAGCGCTCGCCAAGGACTAGAGCAAGAAGCTGAAGCTTCAGGAGGACTATCGGGCCAATGGGAACCAGGGTACCATGGCACGTCTACCTGCGGACCAGGAAGCGACACATGGCAAAGGCACAAGAAGCGGCCCAGCAGTGATCGCCGTGAAGCAAGACACCTCACGTGGCACCGGCCTCACGAGGACCCCTCCGCAAGGAGCGGACCAGCAAGACTTAGCAGTAGCAGCAGGAAGCCTCACGCGGCAACCTCCCGAGGCGGCCTCCTGAGGCAGCCTCCCGAGCCACCCGAGCCCGGCGTCAGCCATGCAGTCCTGTGCCCACCACGTGGGTGGCTTGCTCGGCGACGAACAGTGACAGGAGCCGTACCAGCAGGCGCAGATAGAGAGGATTTCCTCTTTGGTGCTAAGGAGGCAGCGCAGCCTGCCCACCCCCAAAGCAAGTCCCAAAGCCTACCCGTTTGGTGTATGAAGACCAGGACGATATGGCGCGAAGGGTGGAGGTCATCACCGAGCCCACCGGCGCGTCATGGATAACACCTTTGCTGGTGGAGACCGCCTTTTGTCAGGATAAGCCTGGGTGCCTGTCCCCTTTCAAATTGCCGTTGTGTGTGGCTACCCTTCCCGCCAACGTTTTCGGGGGAAGAGGACCAAGGCGGCTATAAAAGGGGCAGTTCCTACCACTAGGGTGAGCTCGTTCCTACCACCTCATCCCCTACCACAGCTAAACTACGGCGAAGCTACGGCGAGAGCGCGCTAGTGGGAGCAGGCCGGAGACATAGCAGTTTACCCAGGTTCGGGCCACCTTGCAGTGTAAAACCATACTCCTGCTTGGTTGTGATTGCTCTGGCGCAAGAGTACAAGGTTTGGGGCGGAAGAGTTGATCTTTCTCTACAGTGGCACCCTGCCCTCCTTTTATATCTACCTTGGTCCTCTTCCCCCGAAAACATTGGCGGGAAGGGTTGCCACACAGCGGCAAGTTTGAAGGGGGACAGGGGCGCAGTCTATCCTGACAAAAGGTGGTCTTCGTCTGCAAAGCGATTATCCATGACGTGCCGGTGGGCTCGGGAATACCTCCGCCCTGCGCGTCCACCGTCCTAGTCTTCTTTCACCGATCGGGCAACCTTTGGGGGTTGCTTTGGGAAATGGATTGCTAGCCTTGCGCCCTTAGCACAAAAGGGAAAATCCTATCCATCCACGCCTGCTGGCGCGGCCTTTGTCGCCATTCGTCGCCACGCGCATCACCCATGTGATGGGCACGAGACCGCGCGACCGAGCTGAATAGCACTTGCCTTGTGTACCTTCGGGAGGGTGCCTCGGGAGGCAACCTCAGGAGGCCGCCTCGCGAGAGGGCCTCGCGAGGCCCTTGGTGAAGACGTGGTTGAGTCTTGCTTGCCTGCTCCCTGAGGAGGGGTCCTCAGGAGGCCAGGGCCTCATGAGGGGTCTTGCTCGAGGTGCCCGCTGGTGGGCGACCTATTGGGCCTCTGCCAGGCATTGCATCCTGGGTCTCAGGCAGACGGTCCGTTATACCCTGGGTTCCACGGGCCCGACAGTAGCCCCCGGGCCTACGGCGCGCACGTTCCCGCCTATTCGGGTGCGAAACGATGCGGGTCCTAACCGCCTGTATGCCAGGCGTGACACGTGGCGCACGATGTGACAGGGGATGCCCCCACTTCTCCCACGACACCTTGGTAACTGGCCGCGCTGACATAAAGCCTGCTTGCGCACGGTGCGAGGCCATCATTGCCTTCCTGCCGCCGCTCCAATTCCCGACGCCGAAGAAGGCAGAGCGACTGGGAGAGCATAAAGAGAGAGCCGAGGTCCTTCACCCATCTTCTTCTTCTCCTGCTCCTTTCTCCCTTTCCTTCCTTGTCTTCCAGAGCCACTGCTGTGATGGCGAGGGGCAGAGGGCGAGCCCGTGCGTCCGCCATCGCTGCGAGGGTTCCGCCCCGGGGGCGCGGGCGCCCCTCGGCGGTTGTCGAAGCTGGGCCAAGCGCTCGTGGGAGGGCCGGTGCCCGCGACCGCGGAGAGCGCGGCGCACTCGGCCACGGCGGGACGGCCGCCCGTCCTCCCCAAGCGGGGTTTCATTCGGTAGATGCGACATACGAGTTCATCGTGGGAATGCATCGCCGGCCTTGTAGCTGGCTCCGACTCCCCGACTCCTTCACGAAGGCGATGGAGGGGAGGGAGCCCCTGGGGCTGTGGGTGCAGGCGGATGGCTACTGTAACGGGCCCTCCTGGGTGGCGACGGAGTTCGCCCCTTGCGGCTTCATGTTCTTGAAGCAGGGGTGGAAGTCCTTCGCCCTCGCCCGCGGCCGGAAGCGGGGGTATCTCCTCCAATTCAAGTACGACGGGGCTGCCATGCTCTTCGTGAAGATCTTCGGGGCCTCCGGGACCCACCTTGGGTGCTGCGTAGAGAGCGAGGATGACAGCGGCTCCGAGTCCTCCGACGAGAGCGGCAGCAGAAGCGGGAGCGAGAGCGGCAAAGGCTCTCCGCGCATCAAGAGCGAAGACGAAGACTCCGACTAGGCGTAGGCAGCGTCCATGTTGGATCTCGAAGCGCGCCGCGTCCCCCTTGATCTCTTTCTTTTGTTCTTTTCTCCTGCATTGGATCGATGTAACCCCGGGAGGGCATGAAAATAGTTGCTTTTGCTTAAGTATTATATAATTTACCGTAATGCATATTTCCTCGTGAGGCCTCATTTATCTCTTCTTGTTTGCCATGGTGCTCTACGTCGTTAGGACCCAGCCCCCGGGCAGGCTACAGCCGTCGCTGGTATGTCCGGTCGCGTTGCCTGAACAAGGCCAGGAGGTGTAGGGAACTAAGGCGGTAAGGACCCCTGAGGCATGATGCTCAACGAGCCCCCCTTTGGCGTGCAAGCGGCTCGCACGAAGGAGAAAACGTGGGCGCTCAACAAGTTTGCAAGAAGAAGGAGCTTGAGAGATGACGAGGGCGTCTCGCGAGATAGTCGAACTTAGCTTTTGCGGAGAGGGTCGTCGGGCGAGCCGCAGCTCAAGAGGCATGCCTGGCTCACGAGGCATGCCTCGCAGGGCTTGGCCCATGAGATCTCCAGCTTAGATGACCGCAGCAGGCCGGCCCGCGGGACACCACCCGCAAGGCTTCAGGGGATCCGAAGGGGTGTCCCACCGGGGCTATCTCGCGAGCCGACACTCGAGAGGCCTTCCCAGCGGCTTGCTCCTGAGACAACTGCATGTCGACAAGCCTCACAACAGGGGAGCGACGCACGCTCGCTAGCTTGTTCGTGGCCGTTACATGAGGAGATAAGGCACCAAGGACCTTGGCGAAGTGACGTGCACGGGAGCAAGCCCGCGAGCTAGAGCTCAGTCACTTGGATTTAGTGGCGCTGCAGGGACGGACCCGAGCACAGGTGCCGTGCCAAGCCCCCGCTCAGGGAATGGTCAGGAGGGAGATCGTGAGCGCGCGGCACTCTCGAGACGGCATCGTACCAAATACACAATTATGCAGTCAACATGAACTTACTGGGGCATGACAATAAGATTCATTACACAACCAAAAAGTGATGCGGCTGCCATCTCTGGCACGGGTCAACTTGAGGTTGGTGCAGCCCGTGGGGCGCCCTCAATTGAGCAAAACAAAATCACCTCTGTAGGAGGATCCCGGGAGCGACGACAAGGAGGACTCGGGCCGCGCGAGGTAATGCTCGAACGCACCTGGCAAAATTGTGCTGGAGAAGTGCGCAGGTCGCCTGGCGAGGCGTGCCATGGAAGCTCATTCCTCAGGGGCCGAGGGGCTCCTGAGGCCCAGGGGCTCGCGAGACTCAGAGGGGGAGAGGTCTGAGGAAGCGATGCACCGGGGGTGTCCGGGGAACTCCGCGCCCCTCCCTGTCCGAGGCCTCGGCGCGAGGCGCATCAGCCTCTGGAAGGTGGCGCTAGCATTCCTCAGGCCGAAGGGCATGCAGGCGTAGCCAGTGGTGGAGTCCGTGCCCTGGCCGGCGCGCGGCAGCAGAAAGTGGTCCGGAGGGCGAGCCTTGTTGAGGCTCGTGAAGTTGACGCACATTCGTTCCTTGCCGCCCTTCTTGGGGACGGCGGCTGGGTTGGCGAGCCATTCGGGATGGTGCACCTCACGGACGACTCCAGCTTCTTGCAGCTTGTGCACTTCTTGAACAATGAACTCTTGCTTCTCGGGCGCCTGGCGCCGTGCCTTTTGCTTGACGGGGTGATGTAGGGTGGAACCCTAATGGTGTCAATCTTTCACGTTTGGAGGGGATCCCGCGAAGAACATGAAGAACACGAGAGGGAAACATGAGAGAAAACACTCAAATCAACAAGATCCAATCACACATATGCTAGATCCACATACACATAACGAGGTACACGATCCAAAGTCAACACAAGAGGATACAAAGGGTAGTTCTTCCCAATCCGTGAGGAGTTGAGGTCTTGAATCCGAGATGGATCTTCCCACGATGGGGGTCTTGAATCCACTTGGGGGATCTTCTCCGAGGAGGCCTTGGTCTCCAATGGAGTAGGGGTACAAGTGGATGAGCAAAGCTGTATCTCCAAAATGAGCTATCACAATGCTAACCCTAGAGGGAGGAGGGAGAGGTCCTTATATAGTGCTAGTACAACTTAGGGCGAGATGGAGGGGGATACAGGGCTTGTGGGCCGAAATACACGCGGCGTCGGGCCGGATGTCCGGCGGTTCAGGAGGTGGCCGGATGTCTGGGCTTGGGGCCGGATGTCCGGCAGATTTCGGTCAACCTACTGTATAGGTGCGCCGGATTTCCGGCAGGGGGGCCAGATGTCCGGGGTCGGCAGGACGGATGTCCGGGCCAAGGTTGGATGTCCGGGCCCTGGAGACTTGTCTACGGCTGATCTGGGGGAGCTGTTGTAGGCTCCAGGGGTCGGATGTCCGGGCTGTATGCCGGATGTCCCGCTGCTGATGCTCAGCAGCACCTCCTCTCGTCGTGCTTCTTAATCCATGAACTTGCCGACTTGTCCATTGTTCCGGGCTTCTCCGAGAGGATGCTCTTGGTACCTCAGCACACATAGTGTTTCAGAATGAGGTAGCATCCATGTCTCGCACGCGTCATATGGAAGTTCTTTAAGGAGTGATGTCACCTCGTTTTCGAGAGCTCTTGCACGTGCTCGAGTCATTGGTCCTCTTGGTACTTGGGGATACGTAGGTGGGTCCATGGGAATGACCGTAGGATGCTCCGCATCATCTCCCTCCCCTTGGGAAAGATCCATCCTCGGATCGTAATCCACATCACCATGGAAGGGAGATAAGTCCTTCACGTTGAAGATGTCGCTCACGTTGTACTTGTCACGAGGGATGCCGATCTTGTATGCATTGTCGTTGCAGCGTGCTAGCACCTTGAATGGTCCATCGGCTCGACGAAGTAGTCTGGACTTGCGTTCATTGGGGAAGCGTTCCTTGCTAAGGTGTAGCCACACGAGATCTCCGGGGTTGAACACCATGGGGTGCTTGTTGATGTTGACCTTGGTCGCGAGACGTTGTACTTGGCGCTCGATCGCATGCCTTGTATCTTCGTGCATCTTCTTGGGGTAGCTTGCTCATGCACTCGCGTCCATGTCGGTTCGCTCTTGTAGCGGTAGCGGTAGGATGTCCAATGGTGACAAAGGGTTGAAGCCGTAGACGACCTCGAAGGGGGACTTGCCGGTAGTAGAGTGTCGTGCTCGATTGTAGGCGTACTCGGCGATGGGTAAACATTCCTCCCACTCCCTTATGTTCTTCTTGATCAACACGCGAAGGATTGTGGATAATGTCCGGTTCGTGACCTCCGTTTGGCCGTCGGTTTGTGGGTGATATGCCGAAGAGAAGATGAGCTTGATTCCGAGCTTGGTGCATAGGGTCATCCAAAAGTAGTTTAGGAACTTGACGTCGCGGTCCGATACAATCGTCTTGGGCACTCCATGCAATCTCAAGATTTCCCTACAAAAGTGATTTGCAATATGTGAAGCATCGTCTATCTTGTTGCAAGGAATGAAATGTGCCATCTTAGAGAAACGGTCCACAACAACAAATACCGAATCTTTGCCGTTTTGAGTTTGAGGCAAACCAAGCACGAAATCCATACTAATATCTTCCCATGGATGATATGGAATAGGAAGAGGCATATAAAGGCCATGAGATTGAGCTTTGGACTTAGCTTTGTGGCATGTAGAGCACCGGTTGGTGTAACGAGAAACGTCGCAAAATATCTTGGGCCAAAAGTAGTTCTTGGAGAGCATAGCGAAGGTCTTGTCGCGTCCAAAATGCCCCATGAGTCCTCCACCATGAGCTTCTTGCAAAAGTAGCAAACGAAGAGAATACTCGGGAATACAAAGTTTTTTAGCTCGCATAAGATAACCATCTTTCAAGTAATATTGCTCCCAAGTTTTATGAGGTAAACATTTGGCATAAGGAGTGGCAAATGATGAATCATGCTCATACAAGTCTTTAATGTGCTCAAATCCTATGACATGCAACTCAAGTTGAGTAACCAACATGCATTTGCGGGAAAGAGCGTCTGCCACAACATTTTCCTTACCTTTGATATACTTGATAACATAATGAAATGACTCAATGAACTCACTCCACTTAGCATGACGCTTATTCAATTTAGTTTGACCCTTAAGGTACTTAAGCGTTTCATGATCCGTATGGATGGCAAATTCACGTGGACGGAGATAATGCTCCCACACATGCAAGACTCTCACTAAAGCATATAACTCTTTGTCATAGATGGGGTAGTTAAGTTGCGTGCCAGAGAGCTTCTCACTAATATATGCAATAGGGCGCTTCTCTTGCATCAACACACCACCAATGCCATTACCACTAGCGTCACAATGCGCTTCAAAAGTTTTATCAAAGTTGGGTAATGCAAGAATTGGAGCATGTGTAAGCAAGTTCTTAAGCTCATGAAATGCGGCATCTTGAGATGGACCCCAAACAAATGGTGCATTCTTCTTACTCAATGCGTGCAATGGTGAAGCAATGGTGCTAAAATCCTTCACAAAGCGACGATAAAATCCTGCTAAGCCAAGGAAACTACACACTTGAAGCAAATTGGTTGGTTGTGGCCAATTCTTAATAGCATCAATTTTAGTTTCATCCACTTGAACACCCTAAGATGAGACAACAAAGCCAAAGAAAACAAGCTTATCAACACCAAAAGTGCATTTTTCCTTGTTAGCATAAAGTCGCTCGTCTCTAAGAACTTACAATACGTCTCGAAGGTGTTTGACATGATCCTCAAGAGTTTCACTAAACACAAGGATGTCATCAAAGTAAACCACAACACAAATGCCAATATATTTGCGAAGAACATAATGCATCACACGCATAAAAGTGCTAGGAGCTTGAGATAACCCCATAGGCATGACCAACCATTCATACAAGCCAAATTTGGTTTTGAAAGCCGTTTTCCATTCATCACCTTCTTGCATGCATATTTGATAGTAGCCACTTTTAAGATCAATTTTTGAAAAAATGGTGGCTCCACTATGTTCATCAAGCTTGTCATCAAGGCGTGGAATTGGATGTCTATGTCTAACGGTGATAGCATTAATGGGATGGCAATCGGAACACATGCGATAAGTACCATCTTTCTTAGGCACAAGAATGACCGGAACGGCACAAGGGCTCAAGCTTTCGCGTACATACCCATTCTCCATGAGATGTTGCACTTACCTTTGTATCTCTTTGGTTTCTTCGGGGTTGACGTGGTAAGGTGCCTTGTTCGGTAGAGGTGCGCCAGGAATGAGGTCAATACGGTGTTCAATTTCGCGAAGTGGAGGAAGTCCGGGAGGTAACTCATCGGGAAACACGTCCGCGAATTCCTGCAATAAATGAGATAATACCAAAGGAAGATGTTGTGAAGTATTAGTCCGCACCGCTTCATCTTTGCACACAAGCACAAAGTGAAGAACACTTGTTGGGCTCTCACTCACATCCCTAAAATCTCTTTTGTTGGCTAAAAGAACTAGATATCTTTTGTCACTCTTCGTGGAGTCACTCATATTTGGCTTGTGGCGCTCACTCTCTTTTAGGTGGTTCACTCGCTCAATTTTCTCTCCACGATGGGTAGATGCTTGTTTGTCCGCGATGACTTGACTTGGTGTCATAGGTCGAAGAACGAATTCCTTGCCCTTCATCTTGAAGCTATAGTGATTGGTCCGTCCGTTGTGGATGACGCCGCGGTCGAATTGCCAAGGTCGTCCAAGGAGGAGATGGCACACGGACATAGGAACCACATCACATTCCAATGTATCTTCGTAGGCGCCGATCTTGAAGGATACTTGGATGGTGTGCTTTACTTGAATTGTGCCAGAGTCACTAAGCCATTGGACCTTGTAGGGGCGAGGGTGCTTCTTCTTGACCAATTGTAGCTTGGAGCATAATTCTTCACTTGCCAAATTGTGGCAACTTCCGCCGTCGATGATGACCTTGACGGAACGTCCTTGGATACCCGCCTTGGTATGGAAGATGTGGCAACGTTGGTCTTCATCTTGATGTTGTTGAAGTGTCAAAACCTTGGAGACAACAAGAGCGGGGCTCGCATCATTTTCGCAATAGATTTGTGCATCTTCGTCTTCATTCACTTGTCGATGC
Organism: Elymus sibiricus; assembly: GCA_039707655.1. Taxonomy (NCBI): domain Eukaryota; kingdom Viridiplantae; phylum Streptophyta; class Magnoliopsida; order Poales; family Poaceae; genus Elymus; species Elymus sibiricus. The sequence goes on along the minus strand of CM077676.1, from coordinate 267,251,814 downwards.
ATAGCCACATGCTTGAGGGCTTCCATTTCATCTTCGCTCATTGAGTCGTAGGTGCCATCGTCGTTGAGGATCATAGTGTGTCTTGTGGGGCACTCGAATGACTTGTGTCCTCGGCCTTTGCAAGTAAAGCACTTGATGTCACTTGTTTTGTCGGTGGCATCCGAAGGAGTTGTTGATGACGAAGCTTTTTGCTTGGAGTTGCTTGTAGTAGTAGGAAGACGACTCGAAGATGTCGAAGGTTGCTTGGAGCGTGACTTGTCACCGGTACTTGGTGTAGTTCGAGTCGTGGAAGGAGTTGCCGTAGTCGTTGAAGCTTGAGTGTATGAACCGTAGGTCCTGGAAGAGTACTTGGAGTACTTGTAGTCCTCTTGCACTTGTCGTTCTGCCTTGGTCGCTTGGTGCACTAGCTCGAGGAGGTTGGAGTACGGTTGGAAGTCCACTATCTTCTTGATGGGATGGTTGAGGCCATTCAAGAAACGCGCCATAGTTTGCTCATCATCTTCCTTGACATTGGCCCGTATCATGGAAACTTCCACTTCTTGATAGTATTCTTCAACCGACTTGGTTCCTTGCTTGAGGAGTTGGAGTTTCTTGAAGAGGTCGCGATTGTAGTATGTAGGCACAAAACAAGCTCTCATGACATCCTTCATTTGGTTCCATGTCGTGATGGGTGGCTCGCCCTTCTCTTGACGTCTTGCGATCACTTGCTCCCACCAAATGAGAACATAGTCTTGGAACTCTAGCGATGCCATGGCGATCTTCTTTTCTTCGTCGTAGTTGTGAAGGCGAAATATCTTGTCGACCTTTAATGCCCATGAGAGATATTCTTCGGGATCGTTGCCGCCGTGGAACTTGGGCATGGTGAACTTGAGCTTGCCGAAATGTTATTCCTCGTCATGTCGTGGTCGATGGTGATGACGCTCTTGCCGTGGTGGAGGATCTTGACCTGCTTGCTCCTCATGCTCCTCCTGATTAACTTGGCATTGAGGGCGTGGGATTCGTGCACGGTTCCTCATCTCTTGGCGCTCCTCGCAGTGCGCGGCTTCGTCTTGTTGCTCTCGTCGGAGGGCCTCTTCTTGTTCGCGCACACGGCGGTTGCGTTCATTGATGGCTCGTGTGGCTTCTTGTAGCGCACGTTGGGCTTCAAGGGCTTGTTCCTCACGGTGTTGTCGCTCTTGTTGAAGGGCGTCGCCATCGTGATTCTCGTGGTGATCTTGGCGTTGTGGAGCTTGCTCTTGGTCCATTTGATCTTTAGCTTGGCGGCATAGTCGTTCACGTTCCCGGAGGCGGTCTTGTAAACCGTTGCCATGAAATGGGTTTTGTGGAGCTTGGTGAGCTTCATGGTCTTGGCGACGATGCGGACGAGCTCGTGGAGGACTTGCATTCGAAGACGTGTCGGAAGAGTATCGACTTGAATGGCGTCGTCTTGATGATGACGACATGGAAGAAGAACGATTGGCCATCATGGTTCGTATGTCTTCCTTGAGAGATGCCATCGATGTGTCGAAGTAGTCTCATGTACGTTGCTCGGATTGTCGCAAGTCGGTGGCGAGTTGGTCGATGCGATTGCCCAATGCTTCATTCTCTTGATGCAAAGCTCTTTGTGCGCCGAATAGGTGATTCCTTGTGATGTAGTTGTTCGGTTCCTCTTCTTGCTCGATGAACAGTGGATTGGAAGAAGTGGTTGGCCTATCCATCATTAGAAGCAAATATGTGAATGGAAGAAAGGAGAGAACTAGACCAAATGTACCTTATCCGATGTTGAAGATGGATCAATGATCACTCGATATTGTATTATGGAAATAGCACAATTGGTACCGGATCTTCTCAATTCTCACACCTACACAAGTAAAGCTTTTGGAGTAGCTTGGAGAGGATGGTGGCACAAAATTTATGCAATTGTTAGCAAGAGTCAATAATGTTGAAAAAGATTCACAAGTTCGCATGTGTAACGAGTAGACCAATAACAATACGTAGCACACGGAAACACATGCACGGATAGATAAATGAGGTCGTGCAACCAAGGAATGAGCTCAAAATGCGGAATCCACGGAAAATGCTCTTGTTGCACAACACTAGAGAGACGCTAGCACGATTGCGCAATAGGCGGATACGAACTAGTGCACAACCTATAAGAGACAAAACGTATGGCTTTCTATCTCACTTACGCTATGTATGTGTAATTCCCGGTGAACTTGACACAATGATCCAAGATGATCAAATATGCTATGTAATGTGGCGATGCTATGGCTATTGCTTAGAAGCTTGTGGCTCTTTCTCTTTTGCTTAAAAGCTTCTCTTTCTTGTGATGGTTTGCTTTGGCCACTTATGCGAAATGCTCGTACGAAGATAGCAATGATTTATATGCAGGAACAAAATTTGGCACAAGAGATGATGTGTGTATGTATGCACGCTATGATAGCTATACGGAGCGGTATCACTAAAGTGCACAAGTAGCGTTGCCCAGAAATACTCAAATGGCTAGTCTCATAGGAAAGCTACACAAAAGATGGTCTCGGGGTTTCACAATGCAATGGCAAGGATATGAACATGTTGTCGTCGATGTTACCATCCGTGCTTACGGTGAGGGTGTCATAATGACGGAGATGGTGTTGTCGATGACGAGTTCCGCGGCGATGATGAGCGGTGGTGATGTCGATGTCGAACCGTTCCTAAGTAGCCGAAACATGTTAGGAAACGGAAAATCCACGACTCAAAATCTCAAATGGCACAAGGTGGTGGTTGCGGAAATCGGTGGTGGAGTGGCTCAAGGGGTTGCGGAAGAAAACGGTGGAAAAAGGCGGAATATTGAAGGAATTGTGAGCTGTTGACGTGCTGGTGCCCAGGGGCCGGATGTCCGGGCTGGTCAGATCCATGGATGAACTCAAGAACACGAGGATAAAAGAAAAATTTGGGGCAAAATTCGGACGAATTTGTGGATGAAAAGGGGGGAAAAGATGGGGGGAAGCTAGATCCACTCGAAACCAAGAAAATCCATGGATCAAAATCAACAAAACATCATCAAACTCACAAATCACAAAAAAAAATTGGTATGACTATTTTTGGTCGGGATTTTTGAATTAGGACGAAAACAACAAAATCAAGCTAGAAAACGGTGGGGGAGACTCCAAAATCATGATTAACGTGGCTCATGATACCAAGATGATGTAGGGTGGAACCCTAATGGTGTCGATCTTTCACGTTTGGAGGGGATCCCGCGAAGAACACGAAGAACACGAGAGAAAACACTCAAATCAACAAGATCCAATCGCACATTTGCTAGATCCACATACACATAACGAGGTACACGATCCAAAGTCAACAAAAGAGGATACAAAGGGTAGTTCTTCCCAATCCGTGAGGAGTTCAGGTCTTGAATCCGAGATGGATCTTCCCACGATGGGGGTCTTGAATCCACTTGGGGGATCTTCTCCGAGGAGGCCTTGGTCTCCAATGGAGTAGGGGTACAAGTGGATGAGCAAAGCTCTATCTCCAAAATGACCTATCACAATGCTAACCCTAGAGGGAGGAGGGAGAGGTCCTTATATAGTGCTAGTACAACTTAGGGCGAGATGGAGGGGGATACAGGGCTTGTGGGCCGAAATACACGCGGCATCGGGCCGGATGTCCGGGCTCCAGGCCGGATGTTCGGCGGTTCAGGAGGTGGCCGGATGTCCGGGCTTGGGGCCGGATGTCCGGCAGATTTCGGTCAACCTACTGTACAGGTGCGCCGGATTTCCGGCAGGGGGTCCGGATGTCCGGGGTCGGCAGGCCAGATGTCCGGGCCAAGGCCGGATGTCCGGGCCCTGGAGACTTGTCTGCGGCTGATCTGGGGGAGCTGTTGTAGCCTCCAGGGGCCGGATGTCCGGGTTGTATGCCGGATGTCCGGCTGCTGATGCTCAGTAGCACCTCCTCTCGTCGTGCTTCTTCATCTGTGAACTTGCCGACTTGTCCATTGTTCCGGGCTTCTCCGAGAGGATCCTATTGGTACGTAAGCACACATAGTGTTTCGGAGTGAGGTAGCATCCATGTCTCGCACGTGTCATATGGAAGTTCTTTAAGGAGCGATGTCACCTTGTTTTCGAGAGCTCTTGCACGTGCTTGAGTCATTGGTCCTCTTGGTACTTGGGGAGACGTAGGTGGGTCCATGGGAATGACCGTAGGATGCTCCGCATCACGAGGCATGCGTTGGGGCACACCGCTATGTGGTGCTCGATCACCTCCCTCGGTACACCAGATAAATCAGATGCTTTCCAGGCAAAAACATCCAAGTTTGACCGAAGGAAGGCGACGAGCGCGCCTTCCTATGCAGGAGAAAGGCAGGTGCCGATGGTGAAGGCAGGGCCTGAGCCGCTGCCATCAACCGACACCTTCTTTGTCTCGGCATGGTCCTGAGAGAACAACTGCTTCTTCTTCGTGGGCGCGGCCTCAGGAGACTCAACCACGTCCTTGTCAGCTAGATGGGCGGTAGCGACAGCCTTGTAGGCGTGCTCTAGGGAGCAGATCGCATCCTTCTCGTCACAGGAGATGGTGATGATGCCGCTGCAGCCAGTCATTTTGAGGACATTGTAGGCGTGATGAGACACCACCATGAACTTGGTGAGCGCGGGGTAGCCCAAGATGGCATTGTAGGGCAGGCCGAGGTGGGCGACGTCGAAGTCGATGAGCTCGGTGTGGTAGTTCTTGCGGGTGCCGAAGGTGACAGGGAGGCGCACCTGCCCCAGAGGCAGCGTGGAGCTGTCGGTCATGCCTGAGAAGGGCCTCGTCGGCACGAGCTGCTCGTAAGGCACCCGGAGCTGCTCGAAGGTCTCGATGGAGAGCACGTTAAGGCCCGCGCCCCCGTCGATGAGTGTCTTGGTGGCCACAACGTTGCTGATGGTGGGAGTGCACAGCATGGGGAGCGCGCCCACGGTGGCCGTGGACTTGGGGTGGTCCTTGGAGTCAAAGGTGATGGCATACTGCGACCACTTGAGGGGCCATGCGGCCTCAGGCTTCGGGAGGGCGGCATTCACCTCGCGAGAGAACTGCTTGAAGTGGCGATTGGACACGGGAGCCTGAGCCCCGCCGAGGATGCATGCAACCACGCGAGGCTCCTGGTAGCCCCCAGCACCCTCATCAGGCTGGTTGATGTCGTTCCTCTGGGCTGGCGGCCGCAGCGGCGGGAGAGCGGCATTGGCCTGAGGGTTTGCCTCACAAGGCTGATTGTGCCAGGCGGCCTCATGAGGCTGGTTGCGCCAGCCATGGCAGAAGTTGCCGTTGCCGTTGCGGCTGTCCCAGCGGTTGCCGCTGCAGCCACCTCCGCGGCCGGCGCAGCGGTCGTTGCGGTCGCCTCGGCGGCCCAGGCGCTCATCGCGGAGCAGCTTGAGCTCCTGGCAGTCTTCGGTGCTGTGGGAGTGCGCATTGTGGTAGACACAGAGCGGCCGGATGTCCTTCCTGGGCTCGTCGTGGTCATGGCCACGCTTCTGCATAGGCTCTGCCGCAAGCACGGCAGGGCCCTTGCAGTTGAGATCCTTGCCCTTGGCCTTGGCGGCGTCGGGCGCCACATCGGGGTCGTTGTGGATGAAGAGGTTACCTTCTTCAGCCTTGGCGCACTTGTCGGCGAGGTCGAATAGCTCAAGCACCGAGTCCAGCTCATCGTTGACAGCGAGCTTCTCGCTCATCTTGACGTCCGCGATGCCGGTGGAGAACACAGAGATGACGGCCGCATCGGAGGCACGCGGGTTCTTGTTGCGCACCTAGCTGAAGCACTGGATGTTCTTGCGGAGGGTCTCGTCCGGACGCTGCCGCAGGTCGTTGATCATGAGGGAGCGGTCATGCGTGCCCTTGAAGTTGGCGACGAACTGGCTGCAGAGCTCGCCCCACGACGAGATCGACGCCTCAGGGAGATTCATGAGCCAAGAGCGGGGGCCGTCCTTGAGGGCCATGGGGAACCAGTTCGCCATGACCTTGTCGTCACCATTCGCCACCTCGACGCTCAGCGCGTAGAGCTGAAGGAACTCTACGGGGTTGGGGGTGTCGTAGCGTGGAGGCAGGTCCGGCTTGAACTTGGCGGGCCACACCACCTGACGCAGCTCACGAGTGAAGGCTTGGCAACCCACGCCGCTCAAGGGAACACCGCCGGCGAGGGCGGCGTGGTTCTGGCACCCAGCCACCGCGACCTCCTGGACGGCCCGGTCCTGGCGCCGGCGCTGCTGCTCGAGGAGCACATGCTCATCAGGCGGCGCGCGGCGGACGATCTGGCAGCTGGCCTCATCTTGGACCGGCAAGGACGCGCCGCGGGAGGGCTCACGCACCAGCGCATTGCGCTGGTGCCCGACGAGCTCATCGCGCAGAGGAGGTGGCGGAGGAGCGCCATGCGCTACGTCCCCAGTGCGAGACGGCGATGGGCGGAGCGAGTGGGAAGGCGCTGGAGCGTCCCCGGCGGCGTTGACGAGCTCGGTGATGCGACCAAGCCAGGCGTCGTAGCCGGCGTCAGCTGGACGGTAGCGGAGCAGCTCACGCGCCATGAGTAGCGCAGCCTGCGCGTTTGGTGGCCCACGGCGGGCAAGAGAGGAGGAGGCCGTGGCGGTGTGGCCGTCTGCCTGCATGGAGGGGTGCAGGGAGGAGTCCTACTGCTCCCGGGCGGCAGGGTCAGTGGCGGTAGCGGCCTCGACGTTGCGGCGACGGTTGCCGCGGCCCACCGGCTTCGTCTGAGCCACGTGGCCCGCCCTGCTCTCTGCGCGCTTGCGGCGAGCGTCGGCCATGAAACTGGTGGAGTGGAGGACGGAGAGGAAGAACAGTAGCGCACCCCTACCTGGCATGCGAAATGTCGGAAGTCGGGCTCCGGGGACCGAAAGGTTCGAACACTGGGGCGAGCTCATTCCTACCACCTCGTCCCCTACCACAGCTAAACTACGGCGAAGCTATGGCGAGAGCGCGCTAGCGGGAGCGGGCCGGAGACACAGCGGTTTACCCAGGTTCGGGCCACCTTGCGTTGTAAAACCCTACTCCTGCTTGGTTGTGATTGCTCTGCGCAAGAGTACAAGGTTTGGGGCGGAAGAGTCGATCTTTCTCTACAGCGGCACCCTACCCTCCTTTTATATCTGCCTTGGTCCTCTTCCCCAGAAAACATTGGCGGGAAGGGTTGCCAGACAACAGCAAGTTTGAAGGGGGACAGGGGGGCAGTCTATCCTGACAAAAGGTGGTCTTCGTCTACAAAGCGATTATCCATGACGCGCCGGTGGGCTCGGGGATGACCTCCGCCCTGCGCGTCCACCGTCCTGGTCTTCTTTCACCAATCGAGCAACCTTTGGTGGTTGCTTTGGGAACCGGATTGCTGGCCTTGCTCCGTTAGCACAAAAGGGGAAATCCTCTCCATCCGCGCATGCTAGCGCGGGCTCCATTGCCATTCATCGCCGCGTGTGTCACCCACGTGATGGGCACGAGACTGCGCGACTGAGCCGAACAGCACTTGCCTTGTGTACCTTCGGGAGGGTGCCTCGGGAGGCAACCTCAGGAGGCCGCCTCATGAGAGGGCCTCGCGAGGCTCTTGGTGAAGTCATGGTTGTGTCTTGCTTGCCCGCTCCCTGAGGAGGGGTCCTCAGGAGGCCAGGGCCTCATGAGGGGTCTTGCTCAAGGTGCCCGCTGGTGGGCCACCTATTGGGCCTCCGCCAGGCATTGCATCCTGGGCCGCAGGCAGATGGGCCGTGATACCCTGGGTTCCACGGGCCCGACAGTTGTGTCCCCTGTCGTGCCTTGTGCGTAGCGTGCTCTCGCCGTAGCTTCGCCGTGGTCACCGTCAAGCCGGTAGGAGCAAGCGTTCCCCCAGTGGTCGAACCAGGGTCCCTGGAGCCCCGATTCCGACATTTGGCATGCCAGGTAGGGGCGTGCTTCCGCTTCGACATCGCCATGGCTGACGCTCGACGCGAGCACGCGGAGCGCAGGGCGGTCAGGGTGGCCCAGACGGAGCCGGTCGCCCGTGACAACCGTCGTCTCCGCGCCGGTGCCGCCACCGACCCCACTGCTAGGGAGCAGCAGGCCTCCTCCCTCCACCCATCCATGCAGCCGGCCGGTCACACCGCCAACGCCTCCTCTCTCGCCCGCCGTGAGCCGCCAGGCCCGCAGGCCGTGCTGCTCATGGCGTTTGAGCTGCTGCGCTACCGCCCCACCGAGGCCAGCTATGACGCCTGGCTGGGACGCATCACCGAGCTCGTCAATATCGCCAGCGACGTCCCTGTGCCTTCTCACTCGCTCCACCTGTCGAGCCATTGGGAACCAGGGTACCCCGGCCCATTTGCCTGCGACCCAGGAAACGACGCCTGGCGAAGGCCCAAGACGCGGCCCATCCGAGGGTGCCACGAAGTGAAGACATCTCCTGAGGCGCCGGCCTCCTGAGGACCCCTCCTGAAGACACGACCTACCGGCACTTAGCCGCGGTAGGAGCAGGAGCCTCGTGAGGCCCTCTCGCGAGGGTGCCTCCCGAGGCGCCCTCCCGAGCCTGGCGCCCGAAGCCATCTCGCCTGACGTTGGCTGCGCGGTCCTATGCCCATCACGTGGGTGACGCACATAGCGGCGAAGGGCGGCAGGCCGTGCCAGCGGGCGTAGATAGAGAAGCTTTCCTCTTTCGTGCTAAGGGGGCTGCCCCAGCTGCCCACCCCCAAAGCAAGTCCCAAGGACTGCCCGTTTGGTGATAGATGACCAAGACAGCAAGGCGCGCAGGACGGAGGTCACCACCGAGCCCACCGGCGCGTCACCGATCAAGCTTTTGCAGGCGAAGACCGCCTTTAATCAGGATAGACTGAGTGCCTGTCCCCTTTCAAAACCAGCCAAGTGTGGCAACCCTTCCCGCCTAAATTTTTGGGGGAAGAGGACCAGGGCGGCTATAAAAGGGGCAGTGTTGCCATTGTAGCGGGGATCGATTCCTCTATCTCCTACCAGGTACGCGAGAACACCTCCTTGCCCATAGCAATCCTAACCACAAACAGGAGTAGGGTTTTACACTACAAGCTGGCCCGAAGCTGGGTAACCGTCGTGTCCCCTGTCGTGCTTCCGCGTAGCGCTGTCGCCGTAGCCTCGCCGTGGTCACCTTTGGTTGGAAAGACCTAGCGTGCCCCCAGTGTTCGAACCTCTAGTTCTCCGGAGTCCAACCTCCGACATTTGGCGCGCCAGGTAGGGGGCCGCTCCGGTTCTTTCCACCTCCTCGCCGCCATGGCCGACGCTCGCCGCGAGCGTTACGCGCGCCGAGCTGCTAGGGTGGCCCAGACGGAGCCCGTCGCCGCGACGACCGTCGATGCAGCGCCACCGGTGCCGCTACCGACCCTGCTGTGAGGGAGCAGCAGGCCTCTTCCCTCCACCCATCCAGGCAGATAGATGGCCACACCGCCACGGCCTCGTCGCTTGCTCGCCGCGACGCGCCGGCTCCACAGGCCGCGCTGCTCATGGCGCGCGAGCTCCTGCGCTACCGCCCCACCGACGCCGGCTATGATGCCTGGCTCGGCCGCATCACCGAGCTCGTCAACACCGCAGGTGATGCCCCGGTGCCCTCTCACTCGCTCCGTCCTCCGCCGTCTCACGCCGGGGACGTGGCGCACGACGCGCCTCCTCTGCACGGCGAGGGCGCCCGGCGCCACCACGATGTGCGGGCGCATGAGCACTCTCGCGGTGCATCTTCGCCGGACCATGGCGAGCCCAGCTGCCAGATTGTCCGGCGTGCGCCACCCGATGCGCGCGTCCTCCTCGAACAACAGCGCTAGCGCCAAGACAAGACCGTTCAAGAAGTCGCGGCTGCCGGCCGTCAGAACCGCGTCGTCCTCGCCGGTGGCATCCCCTCCAGCTGCGTGGGTTACCGTGCCTTCACCCGCGAGCTGTGTTGCGTTGTGTGGCCCGCCAAGTTCAAGCCAGACCTGCCTCAGCGCTACGATGGCACCCCCAACCCCGTGGAGTTCCTGCAGCTCTTTGCCCTGAGCATCGAGGCAGCGAACAGCGACGACAAGGTCATGGCGAACTGTTTCCCCATGGCCCTCAAGGATGGCCCGCGCTCTTGGCTCATGAACCTCCCCGAGGCGTCCATCTCTTTGTGGGGCGAGCTCTGCCGGCAATTCGTCGCCAACTTCAAGGGTATGCACGAGCGCTCCCTCACGCTCAACGACCTGCGCGTGATACGTCTCCAACATATCTATAATTTTGATTGTTCCATGCTGTTATATTATCAATCTTGGATGTTTTTAAATGCATTTACAGCAATTATATATCATTTTTTGGGACTAACCTATTAACTTAGTGTCCAGTGCCAGTTGCTGTTTTCTGCCTATTTTTGGTTTTACAGAATATCAATACCAAACGAAGTCCAAATGCCACGAAACTTTTTGGAGATTTTTTTGTAGACATAACCAACACTAGAAGCTTCGGGAGAGGGCCAGAAGACCCAGGAGGTGGCCACAAGCCACCAGGGCGCACTTGGGGGGCAGGCGTGCCCTGGTGCCTCGTGGGCACACCTCTGCCTCTTTTGACCTAATTCGACCACTATAAATTCCCCAAATCGGGAAACCAACAGAGGAGTCCACGAAATACTTTTTCCGCTGCCGCAAGCTTCTGTTCTCGAGAGATCCCATCCGGGGGCCTTTTCCGGTACTACGCCGGAGGGGGAATCGATCACGGAGAGGCTCTACGTCAACCTTGCTGCCCTTCCGATGATGCGTGAGTAGTTTCCCATAGACCTTCGGGTCCATAGTTAGTAGCTAGATGGCTTCATCTCTCTTTTTGATCTTCAATACAATGTTCTCCTCGATGTTCTTGGAGTTCTATCTGATGTAATCACTTTTTATGGTGTGTTTGTTGGGATCCGATGAATTGTGAGTTTATGATCAGATTATCCATGAATATTATTTGACTCGTCTCTGATCTCTTTTATGCATGATTATTATAGCTTCGTATTTCTTCTCCGATCTATTGATTTAGTTTGGTCAACTAGATTGATTTATCTTGCCATGGGAAGAGGTGCTTTGTAATGGGTTTGATCTTGCGGTGCTCAATCCCAGTGACAGAAAGGGACATGACAAGTATGTATCATTGCTATTCAGGGTAAAAACATGGGGTTTATTCATGCGTGAGTTTACTTTGTCTACATCATGTCATCTTGCTTAAGGCGTTACTCCGTTCTTTATGGACTTAATACCCTAGATGCATGCTGGATAGCGGTCGATGTGTGGATTAATAGTAGTAGATGCAGGCAGGAGTCGGTCTACTTGTCTCGGACGTGATGCCTATATACATGATCATTGCCTTGGATATCGTCATGATTATTTGCTTTTCTATCAATTGCCCAACAGTAATTTGTTTACCCACCGTATGCTATTTTCTTGAGAGATGAGATGCCTCTAGTGAAAACTATGGCCCCCGGGTCTATCTAAATCATATATTAAAAACCCTAAAAACCTTGCTGCACTTTTTGTTTATTTATTTTATTTTGTATTTTTGTTTCAATCTATGTATCTATCACATACAATTTAATCTTGCAATTTACCGCCAAGGGATTGACAACCCCTTGTTTGCGTTGGGTGCAAGGATTTGTTGTTTTGTGTGCAGGTGCTGCTAACGAGGTGTTGCGTGATTCTCCTACTGGATTGATAACCTTGGTTTCATAACTGAGGGAAATACTTATCTCTACTGTACTGCATCTCCCTTCCTCTTCAGGGAATTACCAACGCAGCTCACAAGTAGCAGCGCGCTGTGCGCCAGCGCTCCGACGAGACTGTCCGCAAGTACATCCAGCGCTTCAGCCAAGTGCGCAACAAGATCCCTCGCGCCTTCGTGGCCGCCATCGTCTCCGCGTTCTCCAACGGCGTCACGGACGTCCAGATGCGCGAGAAGCTGGCCATCAACGATGAGCTCGACTCCGTGCTCGAGCTGTTCGACCTCGCCGACAAATGCACCAAGGCCGAGGAAGGCCACCTCTTCGTCCACAACGACCCCGACGCAGCGCCGGACGTCGCCAAGGCCAAGACCAAGGACGTCAAGCGCAAGGGCCCTGCCGTGCTTGCGGCGGAACCCAAGCAGAAGCGCGGCCGTGAGCTTGACGAGCCCAAAAGAGATAACCCCCCTCTCTGCGCCTACCACAACTCGCACTCCCACAACACCGAGGACTGCCACGAGTTCAAGCTTCTTCGCGACGAGCGCCTTTGCCGCCGCAACGACCGCAATGACCGCGGCACCGGCCATGGAGGTGGCTGTAACGGCAGCCGCTGGGGAGACCGCAACGGCAACGGCAACTACCGCCAGGGCTGGCGCGACCAGCTTCGTGAAGCCAACCCTCAAGCGAATGTTGCCCTTCCACCACTGCCGCCGCCGCAACGAAATGATGGCAACCAGCCTGACCAAGACGCTGGGGGCTGTCAAGAGCCTCGTGGAGTAGCCTGCATCCTATGCGGAGCTCAGGCTCCCGCATCCAATCGCCACTTCAAGCTGTTCTCTCACGAGGTGACGCTACCCTCCCGAGGCCTGAAGCTTCTCGCCCCCTCAAGTGGTCGCAGTACCCAATCACCTTCGACTCCAACGATCACCACAAGTCTTCAAGCGCTGCTGGCGCAGTCCCCATGCTATGCACCCCCACCATCAGCAATGTCGCCGTCACCAAGACGCTCATCGACGGAGGCGCCGGCCTCAATGTGATCTCCATCAAGACCTTCTAGCAGCTCCAAGTGCCTTACGACCAGCTGATGCCAACCAGGCCCTTCTCCGGAGTGACCGATGGCTCCACCGTTCCTCTGGGAAAAGTGCGTCTCCCCGTCACCTTCGACACCCGCAAGAACTACCATACTGAGCTCATCGACTTCGACGTGGTGCACATCAGCCTGCCGTACAACGCCATCTTGGGCTACCCAGCTCTTGCCAAGTTCATGGCAACAACTCACCACGCCTACAACGTCCTCAAGATGTCGGGCTGCAGCAGCATCATCACCGTCTGGTGTGATGAGAAGGACGCGGTTTGTTCCCTCGAGAGCGCCTACAAGGCGGCTGCCACGGCCTACCCTGCCGACGAGGATGCGGCCGAGCCTCATGAGGCCGCACCCGCGAAGAAGAAGCAGCTATTCTCTCAGGACCGCGCCGAAACAAAGAAGGTGTCGGTGAACGGCAGCAGCTTAGGCCCTGCCTTCACCATCGGCACTGGCCTCTCTCCCGCATAGGAAGACACGCTCGTCACCTTCCTTCGGGCAAATTTGGATGTTTTCGCCTTGACGGCATCTGATTTGTCTGGTGTGCCGAGGGAGGTGATCGAGCACCACTTAGTGGTATGCCCCAACGCACGCCCCGTGAAACAGAAGGCACGGTGCCAGGTGCCAGAGAAGCAAGATTTCATCGTCAAGGAAGTTCAGAAGCTCCGAGAAGCTGGAGTCATCCGTGAGGTACGCCACCCTGAGTGGCTCGCCAACCCCGTCATGGTGCCCAAGAAGTGCGGCAAGGAGCGCATGTGCGTCAACTTCACAAACCGCAACAAGTTCTGCCCTCAAGATCCATTCCCGCTGCCCCGCATCGACCAAATCGTGGACTCCACCGCCGGGTGCGAGTTGCTAATCTTCCTGGATGCCTTCTCAGGCTAGCTCCAGATCAAAATGGCGGCCGAAGACGTGGAGAAAACGGCCTTCATCACCCCCTGTGGCATATTCTGCTACATCTGCATGCCGTTCGGCCTCTGGAGCGCCGGAGCCACCTTCCAGAGGCTGATGCGCATCGCCTTGGGGCCCCAGATGGGAAGAAACACCGAGGCCTACGTCGATGACATCGACGTCAAGACTCGCGAGTCCCGGTCCCTCCTTGCGGACCTCCAGGAGACGTTCGACAACCTGCGCAAGGTCAACCTCAAGCTCAACCCAAACAAGTGCGTTTTCGGAGTCCCCTCTGGCAAGCTGCTCGGCTTCCTAGTCTCCCATCGTGGCATCGAGGCCAACCCCAAGAAGATCAAGGCCATCGAGAAGATGCACCCTCCCCAGAGCCTCAAGGAGATGCAGCGCCTGGCGGGATGCATGGCCTCCCTTGGGCGAGTCATCTCCAAGTTCAGCGAGCGAGCCCTGCCATTCTTCAAGCTCATGAAGAGATCCGGCCCTTTCAAGTGGACCCCCGAGGCCGACGCTGCCTTCGAAGACCTCAAGAGGTACCTCACGAGCCAGCCTATCATGGTTGCGCTGCGCTCTCGCGAGCCCTTGCTCCTATACTTGGCGGCTACTCCCCAGACGGCCAGCACGGCCGTGGTGGCAGTTCGAGAAGAGCGCGTCCCCGCGCAAAAGAGGCCTGCCGGACCACCAACTCCTGAGGCCTCGCCGTCGCTTGTCGAGGCCCCGCCTCTGGAGGCCTCTGGTGAGCCGCCTCGCGAGCCACCTCCTGGGCCTCCTGAGCCTCATGTGACCCTCGGGCCCCCTGAAGACCAAGCTGCTGCAACATCTACCCGCCTCGTCGAGCACCCCATATACTTCATTAGCACGGTGCTGCGAGATGCGCGCGAGTGCTACCCCATGCAGCAGAAGCTCCTCCTCGCGCTACTCGTCACCTCCAGGAAGCTACGCCACTACTTCCAGGGCCATCCCATCAAGGTGATCTCGTCTTACCCCCTGGAGCAGGTCCTGCGCAGCCCCAACGCCACCGGCCGCATCGCCGAATGGAACATCGAGCTGCAGGCCTCCGAGCTAGAGTTCTGCACCACAAGGGTGATCAAGGGCGCAGCCCTGGCCGACTTCGTAGCAGAATGGACAAACCCACCCCAGGAGGAGCCTCGCGAGGCTAAGTCCCTCTTGCCTGGGGATGAAGTGCCTAGCGGATGGTCCATGCACTTCGATGGCACCTTCTCCCGACAGTGCGCAGGGGCTGGCGTTGTGCTCACCTCGCCAACGGGAGACAAGCTCTACTACGCCGTCCAACTCTGCTTCAAGCGCGACGATAAGGTCTCCAACAACATCGCAGAGTACGAGGGCCTCATCACCGGCCTCAAGGCCGCCTCTGCCCTGGGCATCAAGCACCTCACCATTAAGGGTGATTCACAACTCCTCGTCAACTTCTCCAACAAAAGCAACAAGCCCAAGGACGACCACATGGCCGCCTACTTAGAAGAGCTACGTAAACTTGAGAAGCGTTTCCTTGGCCTGGAGCTGCAGCACGTTCCTCATGGTGGCAACAAGGAGGCCGACGACATCGCCAAGCGAGCATCCCGCCGCGAGCCTCAGAGCCCCAGCATCTTTGAGGAAAGGCTCTTCGAGCCATCAGCTGCACCACCTGCCGCGGGCGCCGCATTGCTTCACGAAGAACTCCCACCCACACCGCCCACGAGCGCGCCAGACTACGGCCCAGCCTCAGGAGCCCGCCTGCTGCTGGCACTGGAGCCTCAAGCAGATAGCTGGGCTGCGGAGTTCAAGGCCTACTTGCTTCACGGCACCCTCCCAGAGAAAGACTCAGAAGCAGAGCGCGTGGCCCGGCAGGCCACCGCTTACTGCTTGCAAGACGACAAGCTGTACCGCAGGTGCCCCAATGGTGTCTTGCTGCGGTGCATCTCTGAAGAGCAAGGGTGCGAGCTGCTCGCCGACATCCATGGGGGAGACTGCGGCCACCACTCCTCGTCACTCACCCTTGCCGGCAAGGTGTTCCGCAGCGGCTTCTACTGGCCCACCGCGCTCCACGATGCCACTGAGCTGGTCCAATCCTGCGAGGCTTGTCAATTCCACACCAAGCAAATCCACCAACCGGCACAAGGCCTCCAGACGATTCCCCTCTCATGGCCCTTCGCAGTCTGGGGGCTGGATATCTTGGGACCCTTCCCTCGCGCAGCTGGCGGCTACCGCTACCTCTACGTCGCCATCGACAAATTCACCAAGTGGGCGGAGGTCGAGCCAGTGCGCACCATCCCGGCAGGCTCTGCCGTCAAGTTCCTCAATGGCTCCCAGTTCACAAGCGGCCTCTTCAAGTCATACTGCGCCAGCCTCGGCACGCAGATCTGCTACGCCTCTGTGGCACACCCTCGAAGCAATGGCCAGGCCGAGCGTGCCAACGCCGAGGTCCTCAAGGGCCTCAAGACAAGAAGCTGTAAGAAAAAGCTCAAAGCCTGTGGCAAAGGCTGGCTTGACGAGCAGCAGTCTGTGCTGTGGTCCATCCGCACAACGGCAACCAAGCCTACCGACGAGACTCCCTTCTTCCTCGTCTATGGAGCCGAAGCAGTCCTCCCATCTAAGCTCCAACACGGCTCTCTGCGAGTCCTTGCCTTCAACGAGGCTCGTCAGGACACCTCACGAGAGGCCGACCTGCTGCTCCTCGAAGAAGCCCGTCGCCAGGCCATGCTTCGCGCCACCAGATACTAGCAGGCTTTGCGTCGCTATCATAGCCGCAACATACGCCCACGCACCCTCGAAGTCGGCGATCTCGTCCTAAGAAGGGTCCTCTCTAGAGAGGGACTCCACAAACTCTCACCCATGTGGGAAGGCCCTTTCAGGGTTGCTCATGTCTCCAGGCCCGGCGCTGCCCGGCTGGAGACGGAGGACGGAGTTCCTGTGCCTAACGCCTGGAACATCCAACACCTCCGCAAGTTCTACCCGGGACCCTCACGCGTACGAACGAAGTGGGGCTGTACACACCCCATAGCCTCTCATTGCGTCTGCCTGATGAGCCCGCGAGAGCTCCCGCCCACGTCTCAGTGGAAGCCCCATGCTCCGCGCTGGCGGAACGATCGAACCGCGATCATGTCCACGCCTAGTGGAAGCCCCATGCTCCGCGCTGGCGGAAAAATCACTTGAGGGCGCCCCACGGGCTGCACCAACCTCATGCTGATCCGTGCCGAACATGGCAATCATATCTCTTTTTGGTTGTGTAATGAACTTATTACTATGTTTCAGTAAAGCTCTATTTCCTAAGATATCTCATGTATTGCTAAGTTGCTTGCCTCAGGAGCTGTGCACGCTCGCGACCTTCCTCCTGCGCATCTCGCGAGCGGGGGCTGGACACAGTGCCAGTGCTCGGGTCAGTCCTAGCAGCGCTGCAAAAACCCAAGTGATCGAGCTCTGGCTCGCGGGCTTGCTCCCGTGCACGCCACCTCACCAAAGTCCTTGGTTTCTTGTCTCCTCGCGTGATACCCATGAGCAAGCTAGCAAGCGTGCACCGCTCCCCCCGCTTTATGAAATCAATGTGAAGTTGTCACAGGAACAAGGCACTCAAAAGGCCTCATGAGTGCCGCCTCGCGAGACGACTCACGACAAGACGCCTTCAGAAACCCCCAGGGAGCCTTGCGAGCACTGCCTCGCGAGCCAGCCTACGGCGACCATCTCCGCCAAGTGCTAGCGGGAGACCTCACGAGCAGGAGCCTCACGAGGCGTGCCCCGCAGCCACAACACGGTAATCGACACTCGCAAGAGCTTAGTACAAAAATACCTCACGAGCCGCTCTCAGCACCTCTCAAGTTTCCTCTCGTCGTGACCTCGCTGAGTGCTGATGTTCTCTCCTCCGCGCAAGCCGCTTGCACATCAAGGGGGGACTTCCTAAGCATCGCGCCTCAGGAGTCCTTACCGCCCTACACCTCCTGGCCTTGTCTAGGCAACGCGAAATAGAAATAGGTCTCATGAGAGAGCCTCACGAGGAAACAAGCATTACGGCTAATCATAAATACTTAAGGCAAAAGACATCATTTTTTCACACCATCGGGGGCTGCATCAACCTATTACAGGGACAAAAGAAAGAGGGCCAAAAGGGGGACATGGCGCGCCTCCAAGATCCGACACGGGCGCCGCCTGCACCTAGTCGGAGTCTTCGTGTTCGCTCTTGATGTGCGAAGAGCCTTCACCGCTCTCGACCCTGCTGCTGGAGTCTCCGCTGCTGCCGCTGTCGCTCCCATGGGAGGAATCGGAGGCGCTGTCGTCCTCGCTCTCCGCACAGCACCCGAGGCGGACACCGGAGACCCCGAAGATCTTCATGAAGAGGGTGGCAGCTCCATCATACTTGAATTGGAGGAGATGCCCCCGCTTCAGGCCGCGGGCAAGGGCAAAAGGACTTCCACCCCTGCTTCAAGAACATGAAGCCGACGGGGGTGAACTCCGTCGCCACCCAGGAGGGCCCGTTGCAGCAGCCGTCCGCTTGCACCCACAGCCCCAAGGGCTCCTTACCCTCCATCTCCTTCGCGAAGGAATCGGGGAGCCGGAGCCAACTGCAAGGCCGGCGATGCATCCCCACGATGAATTCGTATGTCACCTCTGCCGAATGAAACCTTGCCTGGGGTGGATGGGCGGCCGCCCCGCCGCGCTCGCCTCGGCCACGGGTACCGCGCCCTCCGTAGCCGCGAGCGCCGGACCTTCCATGAGTGCTTGGACCGGCTTCGGTGGCCGCCGAGGGGCGCCCACGGCCCCGGGGCGGAACCCTCGTGGCGGCGGCGGACAAACGAGCTCGCCCTCTGCCCCTTGCAATTGCGACGGTGGTTCCGGAAGGGTGAGAAGAAGAAGAAGGGAAGGGATGGAGGAAGGAGATGGGAGAAGGGTCCCTGCCTTCCATCCCTCTTTATACTCGATGGGGGCGCTCTCCCTCTCGCTCCGCCTTCTTCGACATCGGGAATCAAGGCAGCAGCAGAAGGAAGCAATGATGGCCTGCGCCCCCACGCGGGCAGGCTTTATGGCAGGCATGGGCGGTTACCGAGGCGTAGTGGGGAAGTGGGGGCGCCCCACGTCCCGTCGTGCGCCATGCATCGAGCCTAGGCCTCGTAGTCTATCAGGGCCAGTGGCGTTTCGCTCCCAATGGACGGGAACGTGCATGCCACAGGCCCGGGGGCTACGGTCGGGCCATTGGGAACCAGGGTACCCCGGCCCGTCTGCCTGCGGCCCAGGAAACAACGCCTGGCAAAGGCCCCAGACACGGCCCATCCGAGGGCGCCGCGAAGTGAAGACATCTCCTGAGGTGTCGGCATCCTGAGGACCCCTCCTCAAGACACGACCTGCCGGCACTTAGCCGCGGCAGGAGCAGGAGCCACGCTAGGCCCTCTCGCGAGGCTGCCTCCCGAGGCGCCCTCCCGAGCCGGGCGCCCGAAGCCATCTTGCGTGACGTTGGCTGCGCGGTCCTGTGCCCATCACGTGGGTGATGCGCGTAGCGACGAATGGCAGCAGAGGCCGTGCCAGCGGTCGCGGATAGAGAAGCTTTCTTGTTTGGTACTAAGGGGGCAGCCCCAGCTGCCCACCCCGAAAAGAAGTCCCAAGGACTTCCCGTTTGGTGATAGAAGACCAAGACAGCAAGGTGCGCAGGACGGAGGTCACCACCGAGCCCACCGGCGCATCACCGATCATAATTTTGAAGGCGAAGACTGCCTTTAGTCAGGATAGACTGAGTGCCTGTCCCCTTTCAAAACCCGCCAAGTGTGGCAACCCTTCCCGCTAAGTTTTTGGGGGAAGAGGACCAGGGCGGCTATAAAAGGGGCAGTGCTGCCATTGTAGCGGGGATCGATTCCTCTATCTCCTACCTGGTACGCGAGAACACCTCCTTGCCCATAGCAATCCTAACCACAAGCAGGAGTAGGGTTTTACACCGCAAGGTGGCCTGAACCTGGGTAACCGTTGTGTCCCCTGTCGTGCTGCCACGTAGCGCTGTCCCCGTTGCTTCGCCGTGGTCACCTTTGGTCGGAAAGAGCTAGCGTGTCCCTAGTGTTCAAACCTCTAGTTCTCCGGAGTCCAACCTCTGACACCACCCTCTGTCGCTGCGCGCCGGGGAGGTGGCGCATGGCGTGCCTCCGCTGCCGCCTCCTCCATCCAATCAGGGCGTCGGGCGCCACTGCGGCGCACGGGCATGAGAACCATCCCGGAACGCATCTTCACCAGACCCCGACAACGAGAGCTGCCAGATCGTCAGGCGCGCGCCGCCCGACGCGAGCGTGCTCTCGAGCAGCAGCGCCAGCGCCAAGACCGCACCATCTAGGAGGTTACGGCAGCCGGTCGCCAGAACCATGCCGCCTGTCGTGGTTTTCGCACTGCAGATGCGCTTGTGAAAGGACTTAGAGATGAGGCCATGCACGAAGGTGGAAGCTTAGCGGGGTTGATCGGGAACGAGAAGACGCGAGATTACCCAGGTTCGGCCCCTCACGGTGGAGGTAAAAGCCTACGTCCTGCTTGATTGTATTGCTTGGATCTCGATTACAAGGATGCGAATTCGCTAAACTGGCTCTCGAGGGATTGCAACTTAGTCTTTCTGCCATAGGCGCTCCCCTTTATACACAGGTGGAACCCTAGGTTTACATGAGAGTCCGGGTTGTAAACTCAACCCGTATCCTACTCTTATTCTACCTTCTCCTCAAGACAATCTTCCTTGTCTTATCATTCTTCTTGAGCCGGCCCATGCATTGAGCCGCCTCTTCTCACCGGGCCTCCCATTAACTTGGCCCGCTTGGCATCTCCAAGGCCCAGCAGTGAGATGCCCCGCTGAGCCCTTCAGCTCTATGGCCGGGTCATCCTCCTGCCGGGTCTACACACTGGGAAATATCCCCAACATTAGCCCTCAGTTTGACCTGGATTTATCCACGTTAAACTCCTACCTGAAAAAATAAAGTAGATGAAGAAATTCCCAACGAAGCAGTACTCCCAAGTTGTTTCATTTGGACCAGCTCTTTCAACATCCTTCGCCATCAAACAGACTTTCTAGCTTGACAGTTTGCCGAGTCATTCCTCATCCATAGACTTGGCACTTTTTTTGACGTCACATCCACTTTCCTCAAAATCTGGGATGACATCACAACGAATCTTTTAATGGATTCATATCGTCCTGTCAGGTGCAAAAATCGAGGAGCCTTTTTAGCCACTGTTCACTGCGCCGCCTCGGGCTCCACGCATGCCGTTTCGGGGTCCGCCGCGCCCATAGATAGGCTGACACCACTTCCCCTTCTCTTTCCACTGCTTCTTGCTCGTCTTCCTCCCCTGCTTCTCCGACGTCGCCACGCCCTCTCGAGTTCGCCGCCGCCACCGGAGACCACGTCATCCGTTTCCTTCCGCCGCCGCCGGAGTTTATCTACCCCGGCGCAGCCGCGCCCTCAACGCTCGAAGGTTGCAAGGTTCCCCATTTAAATCTGTAAGTTCCCGCTTCGCCATTGCCGCTAGTCCTCCGCTGTTCTTCACAGTTCATTGCAATAGCTGTCCGTAGATCCAAGAACACCCGCAGGTTCCTACCTTGCGGTTCGCAGAATCGATCCGCCATATTCCCCGTGCATTGTAGATCTACTACTCTGTTCCGAATAAAATCCCCAATGCAGTTCACCTCTCACTGCAAAGAATAGACCTAAGTTTATTCTCTTATTTTAGGCCATTTTCCAGATCTGCTGAATCTCTTAATCCATATGAAACTTGTTTGCCGACTCATAGATCAGATCACCTCCAAGACTTGTAATTTTTACATCCTATAAATACCGGCTTATTTTGTGCGTGAAGCCTTGACCCGGAATATACTTGCATTCCTTCCTGTGACCCGGCGAACATTCTACCTGCATGTACATATTTTGCTTTATGTTAACCCAGAAAATCCTTGAATTGCCAGCTTATTATATTCTTTACTTCTCTTGCAGCTAAATCCATGGCTCCGAAGGTTAAGTACGTCAACTAGGCAAAGTCTAACATGTCAGAGCTCAGGTTACAAGCCCTGGTAGAATCCAGGTTATTACCACCTAAATAGGAAATCGAATGGCGTGCCCCAGAAGAAGAAATTCACCCACAACCGGGTTAGAATGAGATTGTTTTATTCGCTGATCATCTGGACCGAGGATTCCGCCCCCCCGGCTCAAAATTCTTCCGGGATGTGCTTCATTTTTTCAACATCAGACCTCAAGACATGGGCCCCAACTCTGGTCACAACTTGTGCCAGTTCCAAGTATTCTGTGAAGTTTATCTGCAACTTGAACCGTCCATCAGCCTATTCCAAGAGTTGTCCTACTTGAATCATCAGACAGAACACAAGGATGGACCAAGCTTAGAACTTGGTGGAGTCACCATCCAGCGAAGGAAGAACACAGCCTTCCCCGACGCTAAGCCAGCAAGCCACCCTAAGGGATGGTACAGAACCTGGTTCTACTACAAAGATACCTCCCCCGATGGGCAGCATCCACTTCCGGGTTATTGGTCAAGCTGGCTTGATGCCTCCATCGTCTTCCCGGGCTTCGCCTCAAAAGAAGAAAGAGAGGCTCTAACACCCTTATACTCCAGAATAAATGCTTTGATTGCTCATGGCCTTACCAGGGTGGACCTGACCCGGACTTGGGTAGAATGGTGCATCCAGCCTCTGGGCTTCAGGAATCGGCTCCTGCACACTTACTCCGGCGAGCCAGAAGACCCACTTCGCTTTAGCCGGGTCATCCTCCAGGAGAAAAATGTCTTGAAATTCACCAAGAAACTACTTGGTGATACTAAAGATGATATAAAGATCGTGGGACTTGCTCCCTTTTATGAAAACAACCCGGCACCCTCGGTGAGCCGCCGTCCTTACTATTGCCCTTCAGCTTGTTCATACTTCAGTTTCTTTGTTGTATTTTCATCAACCCATCATCGTACAGGAAAACTCTGATTGGTGGAAGGTCGAGCTTCAAGACCCCACCCCTCCCTGAGAAGACAGTGAAGAAGATCCAAAAGATGACGAAGACGAAGAGGTAGAACTTGACTCCCTTGGTCGCCTATTTAACCAACTTGTAGACGCCACCTCTTCTCAGGAACAGGCTGAGACCAGCCACGACGACGCGCCAGAGGTAACTTTGATCTCCTCCGATTCCGACTCACCAGTACCCATCCGAAAGAAATTCCGGGTTGCAGTCTGGAAAGTTCCATTTTCACACCGAGATGCTCATTTAGATCCATAATTCCTTTTGAAGAAAACGCAGCACATAGGAACCTCCAAAAGGAAAACTCGGAGCAGTGAGGGAGAGCTCAGCAGCGGGTTACCAGATGAGCCGCCTGCTCGAAGAACTCGTTCTGAAGTCCCCCGTAGCCCGACCTCCTCACTTCCCCAAGCCGGACGCTTCAAAGAACCCTTGCCTTTGAACGACTCGGCATATCAAATGTCTCCCTCTTCGGATGAATCAAGCGCCAGCCTTTAACATCAATCTTGGGTAAACAATCTGACTATTTATGCTTTACACAAAGGCCATTAAGAAGAAGACAGCCACCGGGTCGTCAGACCCCGTCCTTCAAACAGGTCCTTCTCAAGGAGACGCAGCGGCTAACCCAAATATTCTGGATGACCTGCTACTTCATGACATGACTGTGAGCCCGGCTCACGCTTCTTCTCCTCCTGCCAATCTCGAGAAGGAAAACTTAATTGAAGAGCAACCTGCTGAGAAAGCTCAAGATGAAGTAATGGTGACTGGTGAACAGCAGACTGTTCCACCAAAAACCTCTACTGTCTTAGCAAAGATCCCTGCCAAGGCTGAGTCGCCCATTAAGAATAAAGGGAAGGCGGCTCTCAATGTTCTTTCTTTTGAAGAGCAAGACATCAACATGATGCACCAGTCTGTGATAACCTGGCTATCTGAGAGCCGGGATACTGAAATAGCCACGGTGACTTCCCTTAAACGGAAGTATGAGGCAACTCTCTGTCTCCTGACTTAATATGCCCATATTATATGTAGCCCCCAAGGGCCGGGTCATTATACCATAATGATCAGGGACTTGTATGAGATGTTGTGATCAACCTGTAGCCCCCAAGGGCCGGCTCATCATGATATGGCGTGCCGGGTCTCTACATGTAGTGACATAGAACAAATTATGCATTAGCCCCCAAGTGCCATGTGGAATGCCTGCATCTTCATGGGACTTTGTTGTATTTGATAAAACACTGATAAACATAGCCCCTAAGGGCTGGGTCAACCAGAATGGCGGCTCGGGACTTTGTTATATAACTCTTGTAACTGTGAGACTGCCCTGCAGGATATGTTGAATCAAGTGGAGACACAAGCATCCTTTTTCCAAAAGAAAGCAAAGATAGAGAAGAAACTTCGTGAAATGGCTGAAGAATCATCTTCAGAAGCCAACAAGTCTTTGCGCCTTGTGAGAAGTACACTGAAGAATGCTGAGGTGGCATTTGAAGAGGAAAGATCCGTCTTGGTCAAACGTGCAGGAGAGGCGGAGGCAAAACTTAAGCTGGCGACCCAAGAACTGGCAACGCTGAAAAATCATATCACCAGCATGTGCAACGCCATCTTTGGTATGCAGTAAAACTCATAAGCTGCCAAATGCGCCATGTTGTAAAATACCATGCCAGCCAGACTGACTTATCTTTCTCTTCTTGCAGGCCAAAAAACTCATAACCAAGCTGAACAACCATTGGTGAAGCTAAAAGCCGCCTACACTCTTGCCGAACAACTATATATAGGTGGCGCACGTTGCATCATG
Organism: Elymus sibiricus; assembly: GCA_039707655.1. Taxonomy (NCBI): domain Eukaryota; kingdom Viridiplantae; phylum Streptophyta; class Magnoliopsida; order Poales; family Poaceae; genus Elymus; species Elymus sibiricus. The sequence goes on along the minus strand of CM077676.1, from coordinate 267,227,476 downwards.
GCCGTCAAGAACACCAAGGCACCGCCCCACCTGCTTGCAGATATGCTAAAGGAACTATCAATGGTTCCCAAATGGTTTGAAGAGTGGAAGAAGGTGGCTTGCTGTGCTGGGGCCCTGACAGTGTTTGCTCGTGCCAAAGCATACGTGCCGGAATTGGATCCGGCTCAAATTGTCGGTGGATATCCAGAGTTTAATGTTGATGATTCACCTTGCACCAAGAAGGATTTCCAGCGATGCATAAAGGAAACCCGGGTTGCCCCCACAGCGATTGCAGAAGAGATGGATCTGTCCAAGTATCAAGCCGGATATTCTGAAGGCAACGAACGGATTGAGACACCTAACCCTCAGCCGGTTGCCCTTACTCGTACGCGTAAGCCATCTTTTTCCCCTGATGTCGACCCTTCCTCTGTGATAACAAACGATGCAATGTTTGAAGCGTTGCGCTCAATCCAGTGGTCGGCCGGTGAATCTACAAGTCAGGAAGAGACGGCGGATGACAATGATCGTGAAGAGCTGGAACATGGCGCTCCTTCAACCTCTGGCGCCAATCCTAACCTGGCAACATAGAGGACCGGCTCATAATTTATTGCAGCTGAACTTGGAGGAAACATTTGTTGTGTCCGTAGCCCGGTGGGCGGCTTGTAATAGCTTAGCATCCAGAAACTATCGCTCTTGCAAGTGCCATCGTGTACTTGCTGCTTTTGCCTGCATTAACTTGTTTAATTGCTTGAAATGACAAGTCGTCTGTTGCTCGGAATACGAGCATAGAACCAGCTGCGTTAATTACGAGCTCACACCAGTGGTGTTTGAGAAGAAAAATAACCCGACAAGTTTTGATACCAGATGAAGAAAAACTGACTGTAATGCAGAATGTATGAAAAAAAAGATTATATGCATGTATGCAAGAAGTAACAGTAATGCAAAACAGGAATTTTAAATTGCCGGCTGACGCAGCACGACGTGAAGACCGGCCTTTGAGGCACAAGTATGATTTGTTTTCATGAAGCAGGCGCTTTGGCATGTTGGTTTATCCTAGTTCTCTGAAAGCCGGCTCTCACGTGACAAGCAAGCATTTTAACTCTGATGAATTCAGGGTCACCTTTGTGATTGACTCATCAAGCGTACGCCGGGTCACCTTTTCGGAGTAGCATCTTGCTGACAGGCAGGTTTAACCAAGTGTTGGCTTTTGCCAGGTTAAAGGGTTTTGTAAGCTGAACTCGATGTCTTGGAAGCCCCCAAGTAACCAATGATCAACCAATAAAAACTCAACACACAATTTGTGGCGAAATGACAAGCTCTCTTATGCAGAGCTGCCGGTCTTTATTTCATTGATCAAAATATGTATATACATGACGGAAGGTATGTACAAAAGATATTACCCAGTCTATGACTTAGGTGTAGTATGGCCGGAGATGGGCAATGTTCCAGGGCCGGCTTCCCTCCTCCTCAGAGGTACGTGATTTATCTGCCTCACGTATATCAACGAGGTAATATGACCCGTTGTTGAGATTCTTGCTGATAACAAAGGGCCCTTCCCAAGGAGGTGAAAGCTTATGCATGCCTGTCTGGTCTTATCAGACAGAGCACTAAGTCACCCTCCTGAAAGGTACGGCTTCGAACTCTGCGACTGTGATAGCGACGTAGGTCTTGTTGATAAATTGTTGATCTGGACGCAGCAAGTTCGCGTTCTTCCTCCAGAGCATCAAGAGCATCTTGGCGAACTTGCTCATTATCTGATTCCACATAAGCCGCCACTCGAGGGGAGTCATGACGAATATCGCTTGGAAGTACAACTTCTGCACCATAGACTAGGAAGAACGGCGTATAGCCTGTTGACCTGTTGGGAGTAGTCTGTATGCTCCAAAGCACTGCAGGCAACTCTTCTTCCCAGCAGCCAGGCGTGCATTGTAGAGGCACCATGAGCCGGGGTTTGATTCCACGTAGCAATTCCTGATTAGCTCTTTCTGTCTGCCCGTTGGACTGAGGATGCGCAACCGATGCTAAATCAAGCCGGATGTGCTCCTGTTGACAAAACTGTTTTATGACTCCTTTGGAAAGATTGGTACCATTGTCTAAAATGATACTGTGTGGATAACCGAAGCGATATATCAACTTTTTAAAAAAATTGACGGCTGTAGCCGCGTCACAATGGCTGACCGGCTCTGCTTCCACCCACTTGGTAAATTTGTCCATAGCTACCAGCAAATGAGTATGTTTATTCTTAGAGCGTTTAAATGGTCCAACCATGTCAAGGCCCCAGACTGCGAAAGGCCAAGTTATTGGAATCATCCTCAACTCTTGACTCGGCACATGAGCCTGGCAAGCATACTTTTGGCAACCATCACACTTGCGCACAATATCTTCTGCATCTGCGTGAGCTAAGAGCCAGTAAAACCCGTGCCGAAAAGCTTTCGCGACCAGCGATCTTGAGCCGGCATGATGACCACAATCACCAGAAAGAGTCTCATTGAGAATTGCACGGCCCTCCTCAGGTGAAACACAACGCTGAAAAACACCAGTGACACTTCATCGATGCAACTCGCCATTGACGATAGTCATAGACTTGGATCGTCTAATGATCTGTCGAGCAATGATTTCTTCTGCTGGAAGCTCTCCCCGGCTTAGATAAGCCAAGTAAGGAATTGTCTAATCAGGTATAGCATGAACAGCAGCCACTAGAGCCGCCTCTGGGTCAGGAATAGCCAAATCTTCCTCCGTGGGCAATTTGACAGACGGGTTATGCAAAACGTCCAGAAAAACATTGGGCGACACAGGCTTCCGCTGAGAACCCAAGTGAGATAATGCATCTGCTGCCTCGTTCTGCCGGCGAGCAATGTAATCAACTTGATAACCCTTGAAGTGTCCAGCAATGTTAGTGACTGCATGCCTATAAGCCACCATAAGGGGATCCTTGGAGTCCCATGTGCCAGAAACTTGTTGAGCCACCAAATCTGAGTCGCCCAAGCACCTAACCCAGCTCAAGTTCATCTCCTTGGCCATTTGGAGCCCATGAAGCAATGCCTCATATTTTGCTGCATTGTTAGTACAGGGGAACATAAGTCTTAAAACATAGCAGAACTTATCTCCTCGCGGGGAAGTTATGACAACTCCAGCCCCCGAGCCTTCCAGCTGCCTTGAGCCGTCGAAGTGTATGGACCAATACGTCGTGTCTGGCTTCTCTTCGGGAGCCTGTAATTCTGTCCAATCATTGATGAAATCCACCAAAGCCTGAGATTTGATTGCAGTGCGAGGCACATATTTGAGATGATGTGGACCAAGCTCGATAGCCCACTTAGCAACCCGGCCTGTGGCTTCCCGGTTCTGGATTATGTCTCGAAGAGGCGCTGAACTGACCACAGTGATTGGATGCCCATGGAAGTAATGCTTCAGCTTTCGACTCGCCATGAAAACTCCATAGACCAGCTTCTACCAATGTGGATACCGCTGCTTGGACTCTGTCAATACCTCGCTGATATAATACATAGGGCGCTGAACTGGGTATTCCTTGCCTTCCTCCTTGCACTCTACAACAACTGCAACGCTTACAGCCTTGTTGTTAGCGACAATATATAACAACGTAGGTTCCTTCTCATGAGGGGCAGCAAGGATGGGCGGCTCAGACAACTGTTTTTTGAGGGCCTCAAAAGCTTGATCTGCAACATCACTCCAAACAAAGTCATCTGATTTCCTGAGCAGTTGATACAGCGGAATTGCCTTCTCCCCAAGCCGGCATGAACCGGCTTAAGGCCGCAACCCACCCAGCCAGCTTCTGCAGAGCATTAAGATTTGCCGGCTTAGCCAGGGTCGTGATTGCCTTGATATTTTCTGGGTTGGCTTCAATGCCACGCTCAGAAATGAGAAATCCCAGTAACTTTCCTGCAGGGACGCCAAAGACACACTTCTCCGGGTTAAGTTTCATCTGGTAGACTCGGAGATTGTCAAATGTTTCCTTGAGATCCTCCAACAAGGTTTCTTTCTTGCGGGATTTAACCACAATGTCATTAACATATGCATGGAGATTCCGCCCAATCTGCTTGTGAAAACAACTTTGGACACAACGCTGATAAGTCGCATGTGCACATTTCAAACCAAATGGCATGGTTGTATAACAGAAAGCTCCAAAGGGTGTGATGAAAGCCGTCTTTTCCTGGTCCTCCTGCTTCATCCTGATCTGATGATAACCAGAGTAAGCATCCAGAAAGCATAAACACTCACAACCCGCCGTAGCATCAATGATCTGGTCAATACGGGGCAAGGCAAATGGGTCACTAGGACAAGCCTTATTTAGGTCTGTGTAATCAACACACATCCGCCAAGTCCCGTTTTTCTTCAGAACAAGCACTGGGTTGGCTAACCACTCGGGATGGAAGACTTCAACAATGAACCCAGCAGCTAGGAGCTGGGCTACTTCTTCACCAATAGTTTTCCGCCTCTCTTCATTAAAACAACGGAGATACTAGCGAACGGGTTTAAACTTGGGATCCACTTTAAGGGAGTGCTCAGCGAGTTCTCTTGGTACACCTGGCATGTCAGAAGGTTTCCATGCCAAAATGTCCCGGTTCTCATGGATGAACTCGATGAGCGCGCTTTCCTATTTAGGATCCATATTTGCCCCGATGGTGAACTGCTCGGAGGAATTACCGGGGGTGAAGTCAACTTGCTTGGTGTCTCTAGCCAACATGAACTTGAGCAGAGGGTCATACTTGGTTGTCAGCTTTTTTAGGGAGGTTCTGTCAGCCGGGTCAACGTTGTTGGTGTAATACTTTAGTTCTTCGTCCGCACAAGCCGTCTCAGCGTATGCTGCATCTCCCTCCTCGCACTCGAGCGCAACATTCCGATTACCTTCAACTGTGATGGTTCCCCTCGGCCCTGGCATCTTTAACTTCAGATAAATGTAGCATGGTCGCACCATGAACCGTGCATAAGCCGGCCTACCAAATAGAGCACGGTACAGACTTTTCAACTTAACCACCTCAAAGGATAGAAACTCAGAATGATAATTATCCTCTGAGCCAAAGGCCACCTCCAGGGATATTCTGCCCACGGGGTAAGCTGACTTGCCAGGAACGATGCCATGAAAAATTGTAGAGGATGGAGTCAACTGCTTATCAGACAGATTCATCCGCCTGAAAGTGTCATAATATAGTATATTGATGCTGCTGCCTCCGTCCATGAGCACTTTAGACAACGTATAACCGCCGACTTGCGGTGCCACCACCAGAGCTAAATGACTGGGGTGATCGAGAAGTACTGGATGATATGCCCAGCTCTAGGTGACCGGCTGCTCTGACCAATAGAGATAGTACGGAACTGCCGGCTCAACCAAGTTGGTGACTCGCCGCTGCACCTTCCTATCACGCTTGCAGGTACTAGTGGTGAAAACATGATACTGCCCACTATTCACCTGCTTTGGATTACTCTGAAACCCTGACTGACCGTCTTGATGCTGATTTCCTTGATTGTTCCACTGATTGCTTCCTCCAGTATTGCCAGCCCCCCGAAACCCGGCGTTCTGCCCGTTGTTCGCTTGGAACCCGGGGCCTGCGAAGGGTCCTTGTGAGTCGGCTCCCTGGAAGCCGGATCCCTGATTGTCGGGTTGTCCGCCGTTGCCACTACCGTTGTGATGATTCTAGAAGAACCGCTTGGAGAACTCTTGCATGATGTAGCTATTTTCCCAGGAGTTGCTAGACGGCTTACCGTTGAAACTGTGCTTTGGACATGGACCCTTGAGAGCCTCCTCGAAGCTGAGAGGGTGATTACCAGAGGACTGCCTCCTAGAGCCATTGTTCTAACGCTGATTTTTGTTACCAGTATTTGTATTTGCTACCAGATCAGAGCCGCATTCATAACCTTTGCGTTTACCGCCATTGCTGTTCTGCCCATTGCCATTGTTCTGCTGGTGACCCTTGCCACCGTTTTTCTTGCCCTTGCCAGATTTGTCATCGTCAGACGTAGGGTCCTTTGTATTATCTGACTCGGCATATCAGGTTAAGACGTCCATAAGACCGCCCATGTCCTGGACCTTCCTTTTGAGCCGCCCTAACTTCTGAACCAGGGGTTGAAATTTGCAAGTCCGCTCTAGAGCAAGGACTGCCTGAGCCACCGTGATGCTATCTGAAGAATGAATGACTTCTGTGACCCGGCGGGACCAATGATGCGCTGACTCATCCTCACGATGCACACAATGTTTGAGATCAACAATTGTGGTTGGTCGTTTGCAGGTTCCCTGGAAATTTTTGATGAAGCGCTCCTTCAGTTCCTGCCATGTGTTAATAGAATTCATCGGCAGATTTTTCAGGCAAGTCCGTGCTGGACCTTCTAACATGAGGGGCAGATAACCTGCACACACCGACTCACTTGCTCCCAATAGATCCATTGCCAATTCATAACTGTTGATCCACTCGGTCGGCTCCAGATTCGCTGTATAATTAGGAACCTTGCAAGGACCCTTGAAATCTGGGGGAATGCATGCGTCTCGCAGCGCCAGGACTAGACAAGGAGTTCCAATCATGCGACTTGATAGACCCCCAAGGCGGCCGGCTGTCTGGGTTGCGGTGGGAGGGTCTTGCGCCGCAGGCTGATTATTCATTGCACGCGCGTTTACCTATTGTAACGCCCGTAGAGCCCGAGCAGTGTCCACAATATCATGTGCGTTTGGGATCCCGGGTTGTTGCTGACCTACCAGTGGTGGTGCGGCTCTTCTACGGTGCGCGCTGCTAGAAACTGCTGGTGACTCAGGGCGTTGGCTCCTGGTGCGGCTCTGATGAGGGGTTGAGTGAAGCTGGTGTTGACTATGGGAATAGTTAGCTTGCTATACTACTGTTGTTTTAAGCATCGCAATGGCGTTCCTAGCCTCAACCTGAGTCGGACCGTCTCCCTCGATCGGAATCACTGCCAAGTTGTGAGTCACCGCCAGCACATTGTCGACCGGGTTAGAATAGTGTCCAATTGGGGTCTGGAGCCGGCGAGACGGTAGCTGTTGCTGTTGAACCGGTGTGTGATGCTGAGCCGGCTCCCTCGGCTGAGCCGGCTACTGCAAAAGTGGTCCTCCCGAAGGCACAACTCCAGCCCCCGGGTTCGCCGGAGCCGGCAGATCGTTCGGCATGGTAAACAGCTGAGTCGGCTCGATATTAGCCGGTAGCCGGCTTTGATGTCGCCTCCGATGGACTAGCTCTGACTCGACCTGCCGGTGGCTTAAATAATAAGCCTCCTCTTCCAAACGCTGTCTTTCCTCGGCGAGCCGGGCCTGCGTCTCCGCCAGGCGAGTATTTTTAGCATTGATATCCTCCTGAATCTTGGCCATCTGCTCGCGACACTTCACGATGTCCATGTTGCGTGCAGCCATGTTCTCCATAGTAACCGGCTCGGCCAACAGAGTTGTCAAAGTATTCATCAAGTCCACGAGCGCCTGTGCCCCGGTTTTCTGAGAGCCGGTAGCAGCCACGCCGGCTCCTCCTAAGCCGGCTAGGGTGAGGTTCTACCCACTCGCTGGATCGACTGGATAGCGCGCGGGATCTTGCCTACCCGCCATGTAGACCGCTACAAAATGAGGGGGCTCAAGGGCCTCTGGAAAGACTTCATCAGTATATCCCAGCCTTCCATTGTATAGGGGACGGATCGACTCGGTTTCTCCCATCGAGGATTCTTCGTCAGATTGAATGAGCGTATCATCTCCAAACAGGGAGTTCTCCGACAAGGCCACTCCTTGGGTGAACCCTACGAAGACATGCTTCCGGCCGGCTTGTAGCGGGCCGGGTCTTGCCTGGCTCGGACTAGCGCGTCGAGCCGACTCAACGCCGGTGACAGCCTCCAATCCAGCGGCCGACTCGCCGACTACACTGATGAAGGTGTGGATCTTGCCAAAGGGGACCCGGTACCCATACTCGATCGAGTCGGCATCAGGGCCCCAGTACTAATCATCGATGTAGAGCTTCCCGTGGTGGCTCTTTGGCATCAAGCCAACCGCGTACTTCTCGAACCCTGGGAGGGCTCCTGCTAAGAACTCAACTCCACTGTGCGTAAGCCCCACAGTGGGCGCCAACTGTCGTGGTTTTGACACGGCAGATGCACTTGTGAAAGGACTTAGAGACGAGGCCATCACATGAAGGTGGAAGCTTAGCGGGGTTGATCGGGAATGAGAAGACGCGAGATTACCCAGGTTCGGCCCTTCACGGTGGAGGTACAAGCCTACGTCCTGCTTGATTGTATTGCTTGGATCTCAATTACAAGGATGTGAATTCGCTAACCTAGCTCTCGAGGGATTGCAACTTAGTCTTTCTCCCATAGGCACTCCCCTTTATATACAGGTGGAACCCAAGGTTTACATGAGAGTCCGGGTTGTAAACTCAACCCGTATCCTACTCTTATTCTACCTTCTCCTTAAGACAATCTTCCTTGTCTTATCTTTCTTCTCGAGCCGGCCCATGCATTGAGCCGCCTCTTCTCACCGGGCCTCCTATTAAACCGGCCCGCTTGGCATCTCCAAGGCCTAGCAATGAGATGCCCCGCTGAGCCCTTCAGCACGATGGCCGGGTCATCCTCCTGCCGGGTCTACACACTGGGAAATATCCCCAACACCGCCCTTGCTGGCGGCATCGCCTCCAGCGTCGGGGGCTGTCGCGCCTTCACCCGTGAGCTGCGTCGCGTGGTGGGGCCTACAAAGTTCAATCCGGACCCGCCTCCTCGCTACGACGGCACCCCCAACCCCACGGAGTTCCTGCAGCTCTACACTTTGAGCATCGAGTGGCGAACGGTGATGACAAGGTCATGGCGAACTGGTTCCCCATGGCCCTCAAGGACGCGCGACACTCTTGGCTCATGAACCTTCCTGAGGCGTCGATTTCTTCGTGGGCTGAGCTGTGCCAGCAGTTCGTCGCCAACTTCAAGGGCACGCACGAGCGCCCCTCATGCTCAATGACCTGCGCGCCGTACGCCAGCGCCCTGACGAGACTCTTCGCAAGTACATGCAGTGCTTCAGCCAAGTGCACAACAAGATTCCACGCGCCTTCGACGCTGCCATCAACTCCGCATTCTCCTCTGGCGTCACGAACGTCCGGATGCGTGAGAAGCTCGCCATCAATGACGAGCTTGACACTGTGGTTGAGCTGTTCGACCTCGCCGACAGGTGCGCCAAGGCTGAGGAGGGCCGCCTCTTCATCCACAATGACTCAGATGTGCCGCCTGATGCCGCCAAGGCCAAGAGCAAAGACGCCAAGCATAAGGGCCCTGCCGTGCTTGCGGCGGAGCCAGAGCAAAAGCGCGGCCGCGACCACGACGTGCCCAAGAAGGATAGCCGCCCGTATTGCGCCTACCATGACATGTTCTCCCACAACACCGAAGACTGTCACGAGCTCAAGCTGCTTCGCGAGAGCTGCCAGAACGGGCACGGCGGCCGCAACAATCGTCGCGCCGGCCGCGGAGGCGGCCGCAACAACAACCATTGGGGCGAATGCGGCAACAACGACAACAACAATTTCCGGTAGGGCTGGCGTGACCAGCCGCGGCAGGCCAACCCTCAGGACAACGCTGCTCGGCCACCGCTGCCGCCACCGCCTCGAAGGAACAACGGCAACCAGCCCGATGATGGTGTCGGGGGCTACCAGGACCCTCGCGAGGTGGCTTGCATCCTTGGCGGGACCGAGGCCCCCCCGTCCAACCACCACTTCAAGCAATTCACTCGTGAGGTGAACGCAGCCCTCCCGAGGCCTGGGGCTTCTGAGCCCCTCAAGTGGTCGCAGTACGCCATCTCCTTCAACTCCAAGGACCACCCCAAGTCCATGGAGGCAGTGGGCGCGTTCCCCATGCTGTGCACCCCCACCATCAGCAACGTTGCTGTCACCAAGACGCTCGTTGATAGAGGCGCAAGACTCAACGTGATCTCCATCGAGACCTTCGAGAAACTCCAAGTACCCTACGAGTAGCTGATGCCCACGAGGCCCTTCTCAGGCGTCACTGATGGCTCGACGCTGCCTCTGGAGCAGGTGCACCTTCCTATCACCTTCGGCACCTGCAATAACTACCGCACTGAGCTCATCGACTTCGATGTGGCGCACATTGGCCTGCCGTACAACGCCATCTTGAGCTACCCTGCGCTCGCCATGTTCATGGCAGTGACCCATCACGCCTACAACGTCCTCAAGATGCCGGGCTGCAGTCCGCTCCCTCGTGAGCGCCTACAAGGATGCCGCCACCGCCTACACCGCCGATGAAGATGGCATCGAGCCTCTTGAGGCCGCACCCGCGAAGACGAAGCAGCTGTTCTCTCAGGCGCGCGCCGAGACGAAGGAAGTGTCGGTGGACGGCAGCAGCTCAGGCCCTGCCTTCACCATCAGCACATGCCTTTCTCCTGCATAGGAAGACGCGCTCATCATGTTCCTTCGGGCAAATGCGGATGTGTTCGCTTGGACATCATCTAATTTGTCCGGTGTGCCGAGGGAGGTGATCGAGCAACACTTAGCAGTGTGCCCCAACGCACGCCCCGTGAAGCAGAAGGCATGGCGCCAAGCGCCAGAGAAGCAAGAGGTCATCGTCAAAGAAGTTCAGAAGTTACAAGAGGCAGGAGTCATCCGTGAGGTGTGCCATCCCGAATGGCTCGCCAACCCAGTAGTAGTACCCAAGAAAGGTGGCAAGGAGCGAATGTGTGTCGACTTCACGGGCCTCAACAAATCCTGCCCTCAAGATCCTTTTCTGCTGCCTCGCATCGACTAGATCGTGGACTCCACCACCGAGTGTGAGCTGATGTGCTTCCTAGATGCCTTCTCAGGCTACCACCAGATCAAGATGGCGATGGAAGATGTGGAGAAAGCAGCCTTCATCAACCCTGCGGGATATACTGCTACATCTGCATGCCCTTCGGCCTGAGGAGCGTCAGAGCCACCTTCCAGAGGCTAATGCGCATCGCCCTGGGGCCCCAGATGGGAAGAAACGCAGAGGCCTACGTCGATGACATCATTGTCAAGATGCGCGTGGCCTGGTCCCTCATCACGGACCTCGAGGAAACTTTCGCCAACCTGCGCAAGGTCAACCTAAAGCTCAACCCCGACAAATGCGTCTTTGGAGTCCCTTCCGGCAAGCTCCTTAGCTTCCTGGTCTCCCACCGCGGCATCGAGGCAAACCCCAAGAAGATCAAGGCTGCCGAGAAGATGCGCCCTCCTCGGAACCTCAAGGAAATGCAGCGCCTAGCAGGATGCATGGCCTCGCTTGGGCGCTTTATCTCCAAGTTCGGCGAGCGAGCCCTGTCGTTCTTCAAGCTCATGAAGAGATCCGGCCCCTTCAAGTGGACTCCTGTGGCTGATGCTGCCTTCGAGGACCTCAAGAGGTACTTGACGAGCCCGCCCATCATGGTCGCGCCACGCTCTCGCGAGCCCCTGCTCCTGTACTTGGCAGCCACCCCCAGACGGCCAGCGCGGCCTTGGTGGCGGTACGAGAGGAACGCATCTACATCTTGAAGAAGCCTGCTGAGGCTGCATCAGTGCCTATCGAGGCCGCGCCTTCGCCTGCAGAGGTTGCGCCTTCACCTGCCGAGGGCCCTCCTTAGGAGGCCCCTGGTGGGCCACCTCACGAGGCGCCTCCCGAGCCTCTTGGGCCCCCCAGAGAGCAAGCTGCCGCTGCAACTATGCGCCTCGTCGAGCACCCAGTGTTCGTTAGCACGATGCTGCGGGATGCACGCGAGCGCTACCCCATGCAGCAGAAGTTCCTCCTCGCACTCCTCGTCGCCTCCCGGAAGCTGCGCCACTACTTCCAGGATCATCCCATCAAGGTGATCACATCCTACCCCTTGGAGCAAGTTCTGCGCAGCCCCAACGCCGCTGGCCGCGTCGCCGAGTGGAACGTCGAGCTGCAGGCCTTCGAGCTGGAATTCTGCACCACAAGGACGATCAAGGGTGCAGCCTTGGCAGACTTCGTGGTGGAATGGACGGACCCGCACCAAGAAGATCCTCACGAGGACGAATCCCTCCTGCCTGGGGATGAAGCACCTGGCGGCTGGACCATGCACTTTGACGACGCGTTCTCCCGGCAGGTCGTGGGGGCTGGCTTCATGCTCACCTCGCCAACTGGAGGCAACCTCTTCTACGCTGTCCAACTCTGCTTCAAGCATGACGACAAGGTCTCCAACAACATCGCAGAGTATGAAGGCCTCATCGCTGGGCTCAAGGCTGCCTCTACTTTGGGCGTCAAGCGCATCATCATCAAGGGCGACTCTCAGCTCCTCGTCAACTTTTCCAACAAAAGCTACAAGCCCAAGGACGAGCACATGGCCGCCTACTTGGAGGAAGTGCGCAAGCTCGAGAAGCGCTTCCTTGGCCTGGAGCTCCAGCACGTCCCTCGCGGCAGCAACAAAGAGGCAGACGACATCGCCAAGCGGGCATCTCGCCGCAAGCCGCAAAACCCCGGCGTCTTCGAGGAAAGGCTCCTAAAGCCATCAGCTGCACCACCTGCCGCCATCGCCACGGCACCTCATGAGGAACTCCCACCCGCACCGCCCATGGGTGCACCTGACTGCGGCCCATCCTCAGGCGCTCGTCTACTGCTGGCGCTGGAGCCTCAAGCGGATAGCTGGGCCGCGGAGTTGAAGACCTACTTGCAAAGTGGCACCCACCCAGAGAAGGACTCAGAGGCAGAGCGTGTGGCTCGGAAGGCCACCGCTTACTACTTGAAGCATGGTGAGCTCTACCGCAGGCGCCCCAATGGCATCGCGCTACGGTGCATCTCCGAAGAACAAGGTCGCGAGCTGCTTGGCGACATCCATGGTGGAGACTGCGGCCACCACTCCTCGTCGCGCACCCTCGCCGGCTGGTCCAATCCTGTGAAGCCTGTGAAGCCACCGAGCTGGTCCAATCCTGTGAAGCCTGCCAATTCCTTGCTAAGCAAATCCACCAGCCGGCTCAAGGCCTCCAGACGATCCCACTCTTGTGGCCCTTCGCGGTCTGGGGGCTAGACATCCTGGGCCCCTTCCCTCGCGCGGCAGGCGGCTACCACTACCTCTACGTCGCCATCGACAAGTTTACCAAGTGGGCGGAGGTCGAGCATGTCCGCACATCCCGGCAGGATCAGCCGTCAAGTTCATCAATGGCGTCGTGAGCCACTTTGGCGTCCCCAATTGCATCATCACCGACAACGGCTCGCAGTTCACCAGCGGCCTCTTCAAGTCATACTGCGCTAGCGTCGGCACACAGATCTGCTACGCCTCCGTGGCGCACCCGCGAAACAACGACCAGGTTGAGCATGCTAACGCTAAGGTCCTCAAGGGCCTCAAGACATGAAGCTTCAAGAAAAAGCTCGACGCCTACAGCGAAGGCTGGCTTGATGAGCTCCAGTCCATGCTATGGTCGATCCGCATGACAGCAACCAAGCCTACTGGCGAAACTTCCTTCTTCCTCGTCTACGGAGCTGAAGCAGTCCTCCCTTCTGAGCTCAAGAACGTCTCTCCACGAGTCCTCACCTTCAACGAAGCTCATCAGGACGGCTCACGAGAGACTGACCTACTTCTCCTCGAGGAAGCCCGTCACCAGGCCGCTCTATGCGTTGCCCGATACCAGCAGCCTTTGTGTCGCTATCACAGCCGCAACATACACCCCCGCACCCTCGAAGCTGGTGATCTCGTCCTATGAAGGATCCTCTCTAGAGAAGGACTCCACAACCTCTCACCCATGTGGGAAGGCCCATTCAGGGTTGCCCATGTTTCCCGGCCTGGCGCCGCTTGATGGGGAACGTTGCATGAAAATCTAAAAATTTCCTACGAACACCCAAGATCTAATCTAGGAGATGCATAGCAATGAGAGGGGAGTGTGTCTACATACCCTTGTAGACCGAAAGCGGAAGCGTATAAAACACGGTTAATGTAGTCATACTCTTCGCGATCCAATCACGATCCAACCGATCTAGCACCGAATGGACGGCACCTCCGAGTTTAGCACACGTGCTGCTCAGTGACGTCTCCTCCTCCTTGATCCAGCAAGTGAAGGCGCAAAATTAGATGGGATCACAACCAGCATGATGGCGTGGTGGTGATGGTGATGGTACAGTACCGGCAGGGCTTCGCCAAACGGTGCCGGAACCGATCTGAGGAGAAACGGAAGTAACGGGAGAGGTAGGGCTGCCGCCGGGGCATGGGAATTGGTGTGTTGCAGCCCTCCCACCCCTCCTCTATTTATAGGAGCAAGGGGGAGGGGTGCAGCCCCCTTTGCCCCTCCTCCAAGGAGGGGATGGCGGCCCTAGGGGGTGGAGTAGCCCCCAAGCAAGGGGGGCGCCCCCTTCTAGGGTTTCCCCACCAGCCCTAGGGCGCATGGGCCTTGGGGAAAGGGGCGCCAGGTCCACCAGGGGCTGGTGTGCCTCCCTCTACAGCCCATGTGGTCCTCCGGGGCAGGTGGACCCCCCCCGGTGGATCCCCGGACCCCTTTCGGCACTCCCGGTACAATACCGAAAAATCCCGAAACTTTTTCGGTGACCAAAATAGGGCTTCCCATATATAAATCTTTACCTCCGGACCATTCCGGAACTCCTCATGACGTTCGGGATCTCATCCGGGAATCCAAACAACATTCGGTCACCAACGTACATATCCCAATACTACTCTAGCGTCAATGAACGTTAAGCGTGCGACCCTACGGGTTCGAGAATCATGTAGACATGACTGAGACACCTCTCCAGTCAATAACCAATAGCGGGACCTGGATGCCCATATTGGTTCCTACATATTCTACGAAGATCGTTATCGGTTGAACCACAATGTCAAGGATTCAGTTAATCCCGTATGCAATTCTCTTTGTCCGGAGATATGTTACTTGCCCGTGATTCGATCGTCCGTATCTCCATACCTAGTTCAATCTCGTTACCGGCAAGTCTCTTTACTCGTTTCGTAATACAAGATCCCGTGACTAACTCATTAGCCACATTGCTTGCAAGCTCTTTACGATGTTGTATTAACGAGAGGGCCCAGAGATATCTCTCCATCATACGGAACGACAAATCCCAGTCTCGATTCATGCAACCCAACATACACCTTCGGAGATACCTGTAGATCATCTTGATGATCACCCTGTAACGAAGTGACGTTTGATAGCACACAAGGCATTCCTCTGGTATCCGGGAGTGACATGATCTCATGGTCTAAGGAACAAATACTTGACATGAAGAAAGCTGTAGTAATAAACTTAAGTGATACGATCAAATGCTAAGCTTACGGTTGGATCTTGTCCATCACATCATTCTCCTAATGATGTGATCCCGTTATCAAATGACAACTCATGTCTATGGTTAGGAAACCTTAACCATCTTTGATCAACGAGCTAGTCTAGTAGAGGCTCACTAGGGACATGGTGTTGTTTACATATTCACACATGTATTTAAGTTTCCGGTCAATACAATTCTAGCATGAATAATAAACATTTATCATGAACAAGGAAATATGAGAATAACCAATTTATTATTGCCTCTAGGGCATATTTCCAACAGTCTCCCACTTGCACTAGAGTCAATAATCTAGTTTACATTGTAACGAATCTAACACCCATGGAGTCCTGGTGCTGATCATGTTTTGCTCGTGGAAGAGGTTTAGTCAACGGGTTTGCCACATTCAGATCCATATGTACTTTGCAAAGTTCTATCTCTGCATCTGTAATGTAATTACAAATGGAGTTGAAGCGGCACTTGATGTGCATGGTCTTCTTGTGAAACCTGGGCTCCTTGGCAATGGCAATAGCTCCAGTGTTGTCACAAAAGATAGTCATTGGATCCGATGCACTGGGTATAACACCCAGATCGGATATGAACTCCTTCATCCAGACTCCTTCTTGCGCTGCTTCTGAAACAGCTATATATTCTGCTTCACCTGTAGATACTGCTACGACACTTTGCTTGGAACTGCACCAACTGACTGCTCCACCATTCATTATAAATACATATCCAGTTTGAGACTTAGAGTCATCCAGATTTGTGTCGAAGCTAGCATCGACGTAACCCTTTACGATGAGCTCTTCGTCACCTCCATAAAAGTGAAACATGTCCTTAGTCCTCTTTAGATACTTAAGGATATTCTTGACCGCTGTCCAGTGATCTACTCCTAGATCACTTTGGTACCTCCCTGCCAGACTTATGGCAAGGCACACATCAGATCTGGTACATAGCATGGCATACATTATAGAGCCTATGGCTGAGGCATAGGGGATGACTTTCATCCTTTCTCTTTCTTCTCCCGTGGTCGGGCTTTGAGTCTTACTCAACTTCACACCTTGCAACACAGGCAAGAACCCCTTCTTTGACTGGTCCATTTTGAACTTCTTCAAAATCTTGGCAAGGTATGTGCTTTGTGAAAGTCCTATTAGGCGTCTTGATCTATCTCTATAGATTTTAATGCCCAATATGTAAGTAGCTTCACCCAGGTCTTTCACTGAAAAACTCTTGTTCAAATAACCTTTTATGCTTTCCAAAAATTCTATATCATTTCCAATCAACAATATGTCATCCACATGTAATATTAGAAAGGCTACAGAGCTCCCACTCACTTTCTTGTAAATACAAGCTTTTCTGTAAGTTTGTAAAAAACCAAAAGCTTTGATCACCTCATCAAAGCGTATATTCCAACTCCGAGATGCTTGCACCAGTCCATAGATGGATCGCTGGACCTTGCATACCTTGTTAGCATCCTTAGGATCGACAAAACCCTCAAGTTGCATCATATACAACTCTTCCTTGAGGAACCCGTTAAGGAACGCTATTTTGACATCCATCTGCCAGATTTCATAATCATAAAATGCGGCAATTGCTAACATAATTCTAACAGACATAAGCATCACTACGGGTGAGAAAGTCTCATCGTAGTCAACCCCTTGAATTTGTCAAAAATCCTTTGCGACAAGTCGAGCTTTATATACGATGACATTACCATCAGCATCTGTCTTCTTCTTAAAGATCCATTTGTTCTCAATGGCTTGCCGATCATCGGGCAAGTCCACCAAAGTCCATACTTTATTCTCAGACATGGATCCTATCTCAGATGTCATGGCCGCAAGCCATTTGTCGGAATCCGGGCTCATCATTGCTTCTTCATAGTTCATAGGTTCGCCATTGTTTAACAACATGACTTCCAGGATAGGATTACCGTACCACTATGGTGCGGAACGTACCCTGGTCGACCTACAAAGTTCAGTAGTAACTTGATCCGAAGTTTCATGATCATCATCATTAGCTTCCTCTCCGGCTGGTGTAGGCATCACGGGAACTTCTTTCTGTGATGTGCTACTTTCCAATTCGGGAGAAGGTACAATTACCTCATCAAGTTCTACTTTCCTCCCACTCACTTCTTTCGAGAGAAACTCCTTCCCTAGAAAGGACCCATTCTTGGCAACAAAGATTTTGTAGCGACCCGACCCAACACGGTCAAGTCTCTGTGCTTTCTGTGCCATCCCTGGATCAGTATGCTGGCACACACAGTACTTTGATGAAATACCATAACATCACATGTAAAATAAATACCGTAGATCCAGAGTATACCTTATTTATCACAGCGGAAACAAATCAATAAGGGTGTAGAATCCCATCAACGCCATCAGCAAGTTGAGTGTAGACCGTAACCCTTTATCGTCTCTTACTCGTCGTAGAAAAATATCTGCAACATGATACGTTGCAGCCGTGTAGGTTAGTACATTGAATGTACCGGCAAGATCACATATGAATGCAAAGGAGAATAACTCTATCACTATATGAAATATGGTTGTGGTGGATCTGAGTCTGTGTTTTGCATAAAAGCTAGTTTTTCCCTACAACAAAGGACTGGTAAGAAATATTACTACAAAAGTTGGTGGTTAATGAGATGGTTCCGCCAACCAATTCTCATATCCCAAATTATTAATAAAATCCCACTCATTAATATTAATTGTGTTGAGAATATCCAAACAATCCAATTCCAGTCGCTCAAATTGTCCATAACCGGGAACACGGCTAATCGATTAGTTTAACACTCTGTAGAGGTTTGTGCACTTTTGCCCTACAAGACTCGATCGCCTCCCTTGAAGTCCTCGCACTATCTGGTGTTTGAGAACAGGATGACTGAGATACAGCCTTTCCAAGGTACTCGACTATAATAGAGCCCATAATAGCTTGCGGCTGCACACGGAAGCTTCTAGTCTTGAAAGATCCATCAATCTCTTTGAGCCTGGGTGGCCTTCCGTAATACTAGGTGATCACTGGTCAATCCCCCGGATCTCCTGGTAAAACTGGGTGATCACTAGTCAATCCCTATGATCCCCGGGTAATCACTGGTCAACCCGCAGGATCCCCTCTTGAGTCTGTAGCACTGGGTGATCACTAGTCAATCCCTAGGATCCGCTCTTGAGTCTGTAGAACCGGGTGATCACTAGTCAATCCCTAGGATCCCCTCTTCTTGCAGGCAGTCCACCCAGAGGTGTATTGAAATCTTGAAGTCTTGTAGTCTTGAGGTTGATCCAGATGTTATTATCACACTCACATCTCACATGATACACTCATACCAATCCCGGTCTACTAAAGCATAGCTGCAACTAACATAACAACGATTCCCGGGGTTTGGTGACAAGGGCATGGGTTCCTACCTCAAGATTCTACTCAGGCTACAAGTTTTAATATTCCTATTGGATGCAAGAGGGAAAAGTGGCACTAATGCAATAAAATCATAGGTATTGAAAATATGATCAAAGTGAACTTGCCTTATACTGTTGATGAAGATTCGTTGCACTCGTAATCCTGATAGTTCTACTCGTCACACTCCGATCAAATCTATCGTGATCAATTATAACAACACATAAGCCACTGGTGCAGAGACGTCCTATACAAACGGTTTTTACCCCCTTTCAGCGACAGAGTTTTAAACCGTCGCCTTGCCTGTGTGTGCGATAGGGGGGTCCAACCCACACGACCCAGAAACCGTCGGCGATGGAGGCTCCGGTCACACAAGCGGGGCAAAAAGAGCTCGTGTGCGATCGGGCGAGCCATCAGTTCCATTCGTATGTATGTCCCACACGGTGAATCCTAGACAAACGTTTATGTTCGTATGTACATCATGCACAATTTTTATGTGGAAACGTTTGTGTAAGGTGGCCTAACGCAAACATTTGTCGGGCGGAAGTCGTGTGTGATTGTTCATTGATCCAACACGCCTACTTTATAGAAACTGTGTGGGTTGTTTGAGTTCATCGCCCATGGTGTTGTCTAAGAAACCGTCTGCAATAGAAAAACCCAATAAGCAGGCTAATTGGCCAATTATTGATAATCCATTTAGTAATCAAATTGACATTTCATATCAAACACACCATATATTTCATATCCATATTATGGTAACCAGGATTTCATAATTGAATTACATCAGATAGCTTTAGCACTCAGTTACACCATATAGGAATGTAGCTACCTACGGCATTACACAACAGCGCCAATTTTCAAATGCAACATCTAAAACCTTTCGAAAGTAGCATCATACACGGTAAATAGACAAATGAATCTCATCGGGAAAACTGTTGAAGCAGAAGGCGAATATTGAGCCTTCAGTGATGTTGAATGTGCTTGCAACTTTAGGCCAGTGGCTGTGGATAATTGCTCGCCCAACCTTCGTCCTCTTGAGGAAGACTTCAATATTGTACCGTGGGTGTTGAATGAATACCTTCCTCGCCTCTTGACCATGCAGGTGGTCTGAGTGCTAATCATCGGTGAAGTGCTTTGCAAAGGACTGGAAACAAAGATATGCATAAATATTTGTTCTAAATTTTGAAATGGTGCAAAGGAAAAAAAACAAGGTAAAAGAGTTAGTACCATCCTATAGTTGGCTGATGTCTTCTTCATTGTGCAAACAAAGATCTTGTTGTTATTCGTCGCTAGTTTCTTTATCCTAACAATCTTTCTGAGTTTCTTGACTTGACTGATATTCATGGACATCTCATTTCCCCATATGCAAAATGGGTCGAACAGTGGGTCTAAACCTCTGACAGCAGGACCTACATGTGCAAGACCAAATTGTTAAAAATCTAAATATTAGAATGGTTCCTGCAATTGCACAATAATGTGCCATTAGACAAAGGACCATGCATGTGTGAACCTCGATGGTAAACCTCAGTGCCTCCCATTGTTTCCCTGCAACACATATAAGGCAGTTATTGATCAGGTTAAGTGAGAGTTGGCATATTATCAGTAGAATATGTTAATGAAAAATAAACAAATTGCAGATCTAGCAGATTAATTTGTGTAGCATGGAAAAGCAAGTTAACCAAACCAAGCATGCTTAAGAACTAGGAAATATGGCAAATGTATATGTTTCTCATGTACTACGTATTTTGTACAGCCAAATTCGATGTATTTCTCACATGCATAACAATACAAAATTGTAGCCACAACAAATGAGCATCACATTGCAGAATTGAACCAAACAGCTAACTGGACAGCACAACAAATGAACCAAACAGTTAACTAAGCACCGTATTGCAGAATAGAACATATACTAGAAGTCAGACAGTTAACCAAACCAAGCATGCTTAAGAACTACTGGGAAATATAGCAATTGTTGAAAAAAACTGTTAACTAAACATCACATTTTAGTAGATCAGATTGCATATTAACATTACAGAGGACAATTCAATAGAAGACACCGGCGGTGGCCTCGAGAAAACACCACGAACTGCCATTTAAAGCAGCCAACCGCGTGGCAGCGTCCGCGCGTGAGGCATCGACGGTGGCCTCGACGGCAAGGTGCTCCTCCAAGATCTGGTAGTCGGCACGCATGGCAGCCATCGCGACCTCATCCGCGCGTGCGGCCGCGATTTGCTTCTGCGCTGCCAGATGCTCCGTGAGCTCCTGGCTATACTGCGTGCAAAATGGCTATGGGCGGCACTTATTTGGAGGATGGGGCAGTGATTTGGGTGGAAGGTGTCGTGCCGGCGGTCGGGGCATGTGGGATGGAGAAGGAGGAGGAGGAGGTTGGGGGTGGGGTGTGGATTACCTGACTATATCGACGAGGCGGCGCTGCAAGCAAGCAGTGAAGGTTTGAACTTGGAAAGGAAGGAGGAAACAGTGGAAATGTGGCTTTTGGGCGGGGGGGGGGGGAGGCGGGGATCTAGATATTTCCGCGGTTGCCAAATTTTCGCTCGGTGCAGCGAAAAACTGCCGCCCAAGTGTGGTTGCCGCGCTGGTGGTGGATTGTAGCCGACGAAACTTCCTGCGTAAGCCATACAAGAGGGTGCCCCTAGATATTTTATACTCCATCGCACACGATTCTTGCTAATAAACTGTTTGTGGTATACTTGATTTTTTTCATTCTGATTTGAAAAACAAAATGGGGTTACGGTGGGAAAGGACGATGTTTGAATTGCTATACCATTTATCTACAGTGAACAAGCAACTATAGGAGTTTCGTGTTACAACTTGGAATTATTCATGCTTCGTTTGGCCTTTTTTATGCATTAATTAAGTTTCTGGGCATTTAATGTGCATAATTCAAATTTGAACTACAGACACATGCTCCAGTGCACCAAAATGGGTTGAAAAATCATATATGTGTCCTTGGGTGAATGTTTAGGTCCCATTCAAGAAATGGGGATGAATTTCAAACATCTGGGCATCGTGGCTCGTCCAGAAACATTGAGAAACTTGGTTTTAAAATTCCTGTAAATCCAAAACTCGCCTGAAAATCACGAAACCTGGCATGATGTCATGACATGGCACCAATATACTGTGGTATAAAAATTGGCCGATTTGGGACAACTTTTGGTATAAGCTTCTTACAAACCATAGCTTCTCTCGAGAAGCCTCATGGTTCCGAGAGGGAACATGTCACCCCTGTGTGCGAAATGGCATACGCTACCTCTTCGCGTGTTGATTTATTTTACAGAGGCAACATGCAACTATAGGAGTTGCGTGTTACAACTTGGAATTATTCAGGGTTCATTTGGCCTTTTTATACATTAATTGAGTTTCTAGGCATTTAATGTGCATAATTCAAATTTGAACTACAGGGACATGCTCCAGTGCACCAAAATGGGTTGAAAAATCATATATGTGTCCTTGGGTGAATGTTTAGTTCCCATGCAAGAAATGGGAATGAATTTCAAACATCTGGGCATCGTGGCTCGTCCGAAAACATTGAGAAACTTGGTTTTAAAATTCCTGTAAATCCAAAACTCGCCTGAAAATCATGAAACTTGGCATGGTGTCATAACATGGCAGCAACATGTTGTGGTAAACAAATTGGCTGATTTGGGACAATTTTTGGTATAAGCTTCTTACAAAGTGTAGCTTCTCTCGAGAAACCTCATGGTTCCGAGAGGGAACGTGTCACCCCTGTGTGTGAAACGGCATACGCTACCTCTTCCCGTGATGATTTATTTTACAGAGGCAACATGCAACTATAGGAGTTTCGTGTTACAACTTGGAATTATTCAGGGTTCGTTTGGCCTTTTTTATACATTAATTGAGTTTCTAGGCATTTAATGTGCATAATTCAAATTTGAACTACAGGCACATGCTCTAGTGCACCAAAATGGGTTGAAAAATCATATATGTGTCCTTGGGTGAATGTTTAGGTCCCATTCAAGAAATGGGAATGAATTTCAAACATCTGGGCATCGTGGCTCGTCCGAAAACATTGAGAAACTTGGTTTTAAAATTCCTGTAAATCCAAAACTCGCCTGAAAATCATGAAACTTGGCATGGTGTCATGACATGGCACCAACATGTTGTGGTAAAAAAATTGGCCGATTTGGGACAACTTTTGGTATAAGCTTCTTACAAATCGTAGCTTCTCTCGAGAAGCCTCATGGTTCCGAGAGGGAACGTGTCACCCCTGTGTGCGAAATGGCATACGCTGCCGCTTCCCGTGACGATTTATTTTACAGAGGCAACATGCAACTATAGGAGTGCCGTGCTAAAATATGAAATTATTCAGTGTTTGTTTTGCCTTCCTTTTACATGATTTGAGTTTTCTAGGCATTTTGGAACAAATAGCTGCCACGTTATTATCGCAAACGGTTGTATTCTTCCAACCGTGGGCGTTCCACTTACCATTTCTACCGCGGGCAGCTGTTTGATTAGACGAGACACGTGCGAGCTGCTCGCCGCGCAGGCTCACCGGGAAGTGAGCCCTTTGACCTGCCAGCGAGCAAAATTTATTGATGGCCTTGGTTTCGGCCGCCTCGGGAAGGTACGTAGAACAGTTTCCAGTGCTCCTCCTACTCCTCCGTTCTTATCTATAAGCACTGCCGCCGAGGATCGCCGCCTGCTGCGATGGAGGACGAGCCGGCCAACAAGCGGGGGCAGGTTGAGAAAGAGCCACAAGAGCCTCCCACGAGCATGGACTTCATCAGCAGCCTCCCCGACGAGATGTTGGTAACCATCATATCCCTCCTCCCCATCAAATCTGGCGTGCGGACCACTGTCCTCTCCCGGCGGTGGCACCCCCTTTGGCTCTCCACCCCCTGGACCTCATCGAGGATGACAAGCTCTGCAGAGGGGAGTGCAAACGCTTGGACGCATTGTCCCACATCCTCGCCACGCACCCTGGGCCGGTCAGATGCCTTGTCATCGACAAGTTCCATTCCAACTGCAGGGCCAAAAGCAAGTTTCACGAGTGGTTCCTATCCCCCGCCCTAGATCGGTTCGAGGAGCTCAGCTTTCATGTTGGACATCCGCGTTCGCTGCCGCCGTCCGCTCTCCGCCTCGCGCCCACGCTACGCCGCGCTACGTTCAGGCAGTGCCTTTTTCCCCCAGATTGATGCCACGCCCACTCTTCATCTCCCTAAACTGAAGCACCTCGAGCTCATGGGCGTCCGCATCTCGAGGAAGGATTTGCAGCGCCTGCTCGGCGGCTTTACAGCGCTCGAGTACCTTTGTCTTCAGGTGATGGATGGGTTCGGTAGCCTCCGCATCGCCTCGACGAATGCCCGTACGATTTATGTGCATTGCTGGTGCCGCAAGAGGCTATCATTTCAGGTGTTTCATGAAATGGTCGTTGAGAATGCGCCTTTCCTTGAAAGATTGATTCTATTTGATATAGAAGGTCCAACAAGAATCAGGGTCAACGACGCATCGAGATTGACAGTGTTGGGCTATTCATGTGCTGAATTCTCCGGACTTGTTGCTGGATCATTACCCGCTCAGGTACAACAGTCTTATTCTTCTCATTCTTCTTATAGGATATCACATTTTATCTAAGTTTTGTTGATCTATGTTCGGCTGTCATCCAGAAAATGATTCCCACAAGCTTGACCCCGTCTCCGCGCACAGTGAAGATCTTGGCACTACAATCTGTCGGCCTCGATCTGGATGAAGTTGTTAGATTCCTTAGATGCTTTCCATGCACGGAGAAGCTATACATCAAGGTGATGCTTGTTTCCTGTTAATTGTTAACCACAACGGAGTACAATTTGTTGTTACTTTTACCCATGATTACAATGACAAATGTAGTATGATTTCTAAAGGAAATTTGGAGGATTTCAATACATATATTTTTTGAGATGTTAATCATGAACGATTGAAGATGTCATGTCACTCTATTCGTGTATTTTAGAAATCCTGCAAATCAAAGAGGCCTGAAGTTTTCAAAACTGCAGCTAGGCACTAATATGTTGTCTTCGTTTGCAGATAGAAGCAGGCCCGAAAGTGGAAAATGTGGCGCAATATAACAATCCCATTGAATGCCTTTCACAGAAATTACTTTGAACCACTACCGAGGCACCCCACCAGAGATTAAATTCGCCAGGTTCTTTGTTCAGAGAGCAAGTGTGCTCAAGGTAATGAGGTTTGCACTATATTTAGTGCGCAGAAGTGAATGGTTTCCTGATCAGCGCAGCCATCTACAACTGAATGGAAAAGTCTATGCAGAAGCTGAATTTCAGTTTGGAACTACATATGACAGATTATTGGGAAGTCACAATATCAAACCGATGTATGACTTCTCGGTGACTGATCCATTCGCACAAATAGTGCATGGCTCAGATTCTGTAGAAGATGAATCTGATTTGTAAGAACAGTTTGAACCTTGTAATCTTTGAATTTGGGCCTTGTAATGCTGGAATTTGAACCTTGCAATTTTTCTGGTATCTGTGATATAACGTCATTGGATGTTAAATTTAGTTATGCAATCATGTCCTTATAAGTATATATGTTTGTTGTTCTGTAGATAGAGCATAGATGTTGGGCAGACAGAGCAAATCACATCGCACACGGACTAAACTACAGAACTCGTCGGTAATGAATTCATCAATCGCTGACAATTACTTACCACCAACCGTTTGCCCACAACACAGACGACTTATTCGCAGGAATCGTCCATGTTGTTATCCATCTTCCCACACATTTTGGATTACTGACCTGTTTGCCGCATATCACACACACCTTGTTAAGTTGAACTATTTCTGTTGTGTTGGGTAATCGCAAACAGTTCATCTGAGTGAACTGTATGCCGTGTATCGCACACATCTTCATCTGTCTGACCATTTCTGTTGTGTTGGGTAATCACAAACAGTTCATCCGAGTGAACTGTATGCCGTGTATCACACACACCACGAACCGGCTGACCGTGTTTGTTGTTCTGTCTTATCGCAAACAGTTCGAATGGATTAACTATATGCCACGTATCGCACACGCGTCTCTAATCTGAATCGTTTTTGATGCCTCCGGCATCGCAAACACTTCGTATTATATGCGATAGTTTTATTACGACACCGTTTGCAATTAATGCAGTGCACATAGTTTGGTCGCGGGGTCTCTGATTCATGGGTCGCGTTAGCGGTCGCCTGCAGTAGTGAGCAATCACCCAAAGATCCAAAAAGAAACCAAATAAAAGACTTATGAAACTCCAAAAAAATCCAATAAAGTTTCTGGACAGAAATATATTTTTAACAGTAGCAAAATTATGTGATTTTTATCTCAACAGAAAGTAGAAGTCATAAGCTTCGATTTGCAAAAAGAATCAACTAAATCGGAGTTATGAAACTAAAGTTATGACCTATTGAAGTTCAAATTTGAATCTGACCTAATTCAAATTTTAAATTGTCAAAACTATTTTTGGTTTAGGCCACTGGATAGATGGGATTTTTATGAACCATTGGGAAAAAGAATCACTGAATTTGGATCTATATAATAAAAGATATGATAAAAGAAAAATTGGGACAGAAATCTGAAAAACTCTGCCATGGCAGCGTTTTCGTGAAAGTGGTAGATTGCGGCCAACGCAGCGAACAGAGCCACGCGGCGATATCTGATTGGCTGTGAGCTGTGAGCTATGGGGCGAAGCGACGGACGACCGAAACTTAAAATTTTCAGAAATTAGCGGCTAATTAAATGAAAAACCACTCGGTAATTCGGTCTAAACAGCAGAAAACCGATCTACTAACCCAAACATTTTTTTAGTAAATCTAATCTAAGCCGTAGGAAAAGGATCGGGCGGTGGAGGTGCTTACCGCGGCGGCACAATGGGAAGGACGGCGAGGTCGGCTCTATGGTCAACGGTGGCGGGGCCTCCGGCGGTCGTTGGCGGCGGCCGAGGTGATGAGGCGATGCGGCGCACCGAGGGGGTTGCGGGGGTGGGGTCGTCAGCCTTCGGCGAAGCGTGTGGCGAGCAGGGCGAGCTCGAAGAAACTCCGACGCTCCGTGCGAGAATGGACGAGCTTGGGCTCGTGGCTACAGTGATTAGGAGGGGTAGAAACATGTCAAAACAATGCCCGATGAAGAGGGGAACCAAAGGACAGAAGGAGAGACCTCGAGGGGGCTCACCGGCGATGCACTCGTCCGGCGAAAAAGCTTCGGTGGCCGAGATCGGAACGACGACGGCGTGCGGTATGGTGGTTCCTGGGCATCAGAAGTAGGGGGGAAAGAAAGAGGGGTTCTAGGAGTATATATAGGGCACTTTCGTGCGGGAGGGGAAAGCCTCGGGATAGGATTCCCGATCGATTTGACCTCAAGCCGTGCTCGGGCAGGTCTCCGGCTCGGCGTGGGGAGGAAGAAGATAATGGGCCCCACTGTCAGCAATAGAGAGAGGTGAGCGAGAGCGAGAGGAGGGGTCGGGCGACCAGCGTGTAGCGCTTCGGCGCTCGGG
The DNA here is from genome assembly GCA_039707655.1 of Elymus sibiricus. Classification (NCBI taxonomy): domain Eukaryota; kingdom Viridiplantae; phylum Streptophyta; class Magnoliopsida; order Poales; family Poaceae; genus Elymus; species Elymus sibiricus. The sequence continues at coordinate 267,200,427 of CM077676.1, read as the reverse complement.
ATGGGCCGTGGGCCAAAAGGATAGCTGGGCCGGTTGGGTTGCTCCGGCCTGGCACTGGATTCCTTTTGTTTTTTTAAACAGGGAGCACATAGTGCTTGCAAAAAAATAATTCAAACCAATTTTAAATAACTTGAAAATTTTCACAAAAATACTACGTTGAATATAGGTCCTTGTGCAAATTTTAGTTTTCGAAAATACAGTATATAAATAATTATTTAAATTGCAGAGGCTTTATAAGGCATAAAAACAATTCAAAATGACTTTTTAAAATATCAAAATATAACCAAAATATTTTTCCACTATTTTTCCCATGGAGGGAGTCATTTTACCCTCACTCATAATTAATTTTATTCAGGGGGAAAATATTTTTTATAAAACCCAATAAAAGCAATATTCAACAATTTGAAGAAATGGCTATGCAAATATATTTTTCCAATATATCCCTACTGGTTTCATAATTCATTTTCCATATTTCTTTCTAATGTTTGAAGGAGTCATATTTCCTTCTCTCTTTATTTTATTTGAATAAATGGAAATGAATTTTGAAACTCAAAATGAAAAACTCTCTAAAAGTGATCCAAAGAAATTTGGAAAGGGGTCCTCATCACTCCCCACTCTATTTCATATATTTTGAAGAAGTCCTATTATCTTCTCTCATGAAAATCCTTGAGTGGCATAAAGTTTTTGAGTTGAAATATTTTCAAATGAATTTCAAACCTTCTCAATCCCCTTTTCATTTCTTGAATGGAAGAAGTCATATTATCTTCACTCTAGGGTTTTGTGTTCAAATGAATTTTGAATTTCATGGAAACCAAATGCAAGAATGAAAGTTTGGGAAAGTCCTTTTATTCCCTCTCATTTGACTTTTCAAAAGTTCCAAATTCCACTCAATTTCACACAAGCAATCATTATTACTTAATTAATATAACATTCCGAAATTTAGAATTTTGGGATGTTACAAACCTACCATCCTTAAAATGAATCTCGCCCTCGAGATTTGAAGAGGCTAGAAAGAAAAGGTTTGGGTTTGGGGTCTTCTCGAAAATCCATTGATCAAAGTCATGGGTCCATAAAAACTCATGTACTTCATCCTTAGTGTCGACAACACCGGTCTTCTCACAAATCTTGCGATAACTCGTTTGTTAATGCCCTTCTGGTATAGGCATAACATTTTTCTCAAAATCTTGAGTCCTTTCATCAAAATAAGGTTCTTCCGAGACTAGATCTTCTTGGCTGACAGGTCTGGCGCCAATGTTAAACAACTATCAAAAATCTCATGGTGATCAACAAATACTGGTTCCTGCAGGAAATTGGGTCTTGGCTAAATCTCACTGTATAACCTACGATTGGCAACGGTTGCCTTGTACATGGATCAATCGTCATACCATTCTAAAGTTTTAAACAGGGTTTGACAATCGTCGTCTCTAGACTATAGGTAAGTCACTCTAGATTTACCATTCCAAATAGCAAGAGAAATGATAAGAGTAAGTCTTCATGGTGGCCCATGTCGCACCCAAATCATTACCTTGTATATGGTTTAGCGAATCTCGCATTCTAACACTCGGGCATCCTCACTAGCATTGCAGAATTTCTCTTGTCCATGAACTGGGTTCGAGTAAATCCATTGATTCTGCAAGTCAAACCAAACATCTATCATTTCTTCACAACTCTCGAGTTTACGTAACCTCCTATGTATCGTCTGCTGATGATATCATAGTTTCTTCCAATTTCTCTTCCTTCAACAAGGTAGTGCTTGATCCTTCAATACTTGTACAGTTTTAACCCATCCTTGGAGTTACTATTGTTCCATATTCGAACAGTAAACCTCCTTAAATCCAATTGCACTTTGTTCCTTCATACTCTTGGGGTAACCATCATAACAAAAACAGACTCCAACTTATTTTTGTTCAAACTCCACCTTAGGGAACAACATTTTCCTTTCCATTGGTCTGGTGTTCTCATATGGTATTACCACCCTTTACAGGTAATGCACCAATCCATCCGTAGACCATATTTCTCATATCCTCGAAAATGGTCAAAATCTTTGTTTATAGAGTATCAACTCATACAATTCAACATATGAAAGCATGACAATTCATTTTATTGATTCATGAATTCATTACAATCTCCGAGACTTCCATTACAAAATTCAACTCCATATCCTCATAAAAGTAAGAGTGCTTCCTACTACATTTATTACCAATATTAAAATCTCAACTACTCAGCTCTAGCTTCCTTGGGTTCTGGACAGTCAATGGCATAATGTCCTGCAGCATTGCAATGAAAATAATTAACTTCTGACAATTCCCTGGGTTTCCTTGTGCCTCCATATGTTCCTTGGGTTCTTTGCTTCTTTTCTGGACAATCATTGGCATAATGTCCGATGTTCTTGCACTCAAAACAGGTAATATGACTCTTGTCCTTCTTTGTTGGTGCAGCTGGGTTGGGATGATGTTGGTTTCCAATTCCTCTAGTTCCACTGTCAAGCCTGTGGCCACTAGGGTGGTGTCCAATGCTACCGTGCTGAGGATGACCTCCATGGATCTGATGGTTGTGTACTCCAAACTTATTGGGTGTTGATCCAGTATTTCCTGAGTACGGGGTGTAGCAGGGTTTCTGCCGAACTCCAGATTTATACCTTCCCTATCCGTACTTCCTTTGGCGGTGCTCCATCTGCCGCTGTTTGCCTTCAAGCATGATAGCCTTGTCAACCAATTCTTGGTAGTTATTACAGGTAGCCACGGTCAACTGCATTCCCAGCTCATAGTTCAGTCCCTCTAGAAACTTCTCTTGTTTAGCGGCATCTGTGGCTATGTCTCCTGGAGCATGACGAGCTAGCTGACTGAACTCATCCACATACTATGCTACTATACGAATTCCTTGGCGTAGGTTGCGGAATTCCCTCTTCTTCAGACTCATGGCTCTAGCTGAAACATGTGCAGTGCGGAAAGCTTGTTGGAACTGATCCCAAGTCACATTTGTCATGGGGTATGTGGTGGTGTAATTCTCCCACCATGAAGCTGTTGGTCCATCCAATTGGTGAGCGGCAAACCTCACCTTCACTGCATCATTGCATTCGGCTGTGGCCAGCTCCCTTCCAATTCTGCAGAGCTAGTCATCAGCGATAATCGGCTCCATGCTGCTTGAGAACACTGGTGGGTTCAACCTCAGGAAACAGGTAAGGCTATCAACTTGGGGTGGTGGGTTGTTGTTGTTCTGGTTCCGGTTCTGCATCAGGAGCTGCAACATCTGGTTCTAGGTCTGGAGCAACTGTTCTATGTTGGGTCCATTATTCCCCGAGCTATTCCTGGTATTGTCACGTCTCGGCGGCATCTGATGGGTTTAGCAGCAATGAGGTAAGGTTGGAGAGAGAGGGAGAAAGATATCCATACAAACAATATAGTTTTGAAAAATAGATTTTATTTGTGGCTGTCGGAAAACGCACACAAATGACAGCTCACAAATCATCGCATCTAACGTGAGTATACAACTGGGGTTTGGTCTTCTAACGGTCATAATAATATTGGGATTCTTTAGGGTCTTCGGAGTCTTCAATTGTTGTAGCCTCCTTTTCTTGTACTCTGAGATGGTCCTCAGTTGATTCTCCGTGTGGTCAAAAGGGGAAAAGGGTATATTCTAACTATTTGAGGCGAGAGATTATATTTGATAAATCAGAAAAGGATGATAAGTAAGGATCTTTTTGAAAATAAATTTTTAGAGATACCCTGTCCTAGAGCTTTCCAGTTTCTAGGGTCACGTCCTACAGTCAACATGTGCTCTGATACCATCTCTGTAGCGACCTGACCCAATACGGTCAAATCTCTATGCTTTCTGTGCCATCCCTGGATTAGTATGCTGGCACACACAATACTTTTATGAAATACCATAACATCACATGTAAAATAAATACCGTAGATCCAGAGTATACCTTATTTATCACAGCGGAAACAAATCAATAAGGGTGTAGAGTCCCATCAATGCCATCGGCAAGTTGAGTGTTGACCGTAACCCTATATCCTCTCTTACTCCTCGTAGAAAAATATCTGCAACATGATATGTTGCAGCGGTGTTGGTCAGTACATTGAATGTACCGGCAAGATCACATATGAATGCAAAGGAGAATAACTCTACCACTATATGAAATATGGCTGTGGTGGATCTGAGTCTGAGTTTTGCATAAAAGCTAGGTTTTCCCTACAACAAAGGAGCAGTAACAAATATTACTACATAACTTGGTGGTTAATGAGATGGTTCTGCCAACCAATTCGCATATCCCAAATTATTAATAAAATCCCACTTATTAATATTAATTGTGTTGAGAATATCCAAACAATCCAATTCCAGTCTCTCAAATTGTCTATAACTAGGAACATGGCTAATCGATTAGTTTAACACTCTGCAGAGGTTTGTGCACTTTTCCCCTACAAGACTCGATCGCCTCCCTTGAAGTCCTCGCACTGCCTGGTGTTTGAGAATAGGATGACCGAGACACAGTCTTTCCAAGGTACTTGACTATGCTAGAGCCCATAATAGCTTGCAGCTGCACAGGGAAGCTTCTGGTCTTGAAAGATCCATCAATCTCCTTGAGCCTGGGTGGCCTTTCATAATACTGGGTGATCACTGGTCAATCCCCTGGATCCCCTGGTAAAACTGGGTGATCACTAGTCAATCCCTATGATCCCTGGGTAAGAACTGGTCAACCCCCAGGATCCCCTCTTGAGTCTGTAGCACTGGGTGATCACTAGTCAATCCCTAGGATCCGCTCTTGAGTCCGTAGAACTCATAAGCTTCAATTTGCGAAAAGAATCAACTAAATCGGAGTTACGAAACTAAAGTTTTGACCTATTGAAGTTCAAATTTGAATCTAACCTAATTCAAATTTTAAATTGTCAAAAATATTTTTGGTTTAGGCCACTGGATAGATGGGATTTTTATGAACCAGTAGGAAAAAGAATCACTGAATTTGGATCTATATAATAAAAGATATGATCAAAGAAAAATTGGGACAGAAATCTGAAAAACTCTGCCATGGCAGCGTTTTCGTGAAAGTACTAGATTGCGGCCAACTCAGCGAACAGAGCCATGCAGCGAGATCTGATTGGCTGTGAGCTGTTCGCTGTGGGGCTAAGCGACAGATGGACAAAACTTAAAATTTTCGGAAATTGGCGGCTAATTGAAAGAAAAACCGGTCGGTAATTCGGTCTAAACCGTAGAAAACCGATCTACTAACCCAAACATTTTTTTAATATATCTAATCTAAGCCGTAGGAAAAGGATCGGGTGGTAGAGGTGCTTACCGTGGCGGCGCGATAGGAACGACGGCGAGGTCGGCTCGGTGGTCGACGGTGGCGGGGCCTCCGGCGGTCATTGGCGGTGGCCGAGGTGACGAGGCGATGCGACGCTCCGAGTGGGTCGCAGGGGTGGGGTCGTCGGCCTTCAGCGAAGCGTGTGGCAAGCGGGGCAAGCTCGAAGAAACTCCGGCACTCTGCGCGAGAACGGACGAGCTTGGGCTCGCGGCTACAGTGATTAGGAGGGGGTAGAAACATGTCAAAATGATGCCCGATGAAGAGGGGAACCAAAGGACAGAAGGAGAGACCTCGAGGGGGCTCACTGGCGATGCACTCGTCCGGCAAAAAAGCTTCTATGGCCGAGATCGGAACAACGACGGCGTACGGTTTGGTGGTTCCTGGGCATCAGAAGTAGGGGGAAAAGAAAGAGGGGTTCGAGAAGTATATATAGGGCACTTTTGTGCGGGAGGGGAAAGCCTCGGGATAGGATTCCCGATCGATTTGAACTCGAGCCGTGCTCGGGCAGGTCTCCGGCTCGACGTGGGGAGGAAGAAGATCGCGGGCCCCACTGTCAGTGACAGAGAGAGGCGAGCAAGAGCGAGACGAGGGGTTGGGCGACCGGCGTGTAGCGCTTCGGCGCTGGGGATGGGCCGTGGGCCGAAAGGCTAGCTGGGCCGGTTGGGTTTCTCCGGCCTGGCGCTGGATTTGTTTTTTTTTAAACAGGGAGCACATAGTGCTTGCAAAAAAATAATTCAAACCAATTTTAAATAACTTGAAAATTTTCACAAAAATACTTTGTTGAATACAGGTCCTTGTGCACATTTTAGTTTTCGAAAATACAGTATATAAATAAATATTTAAATTGCAGAGGCTTAATAAGGCATTAAAACAATTCAAAATGACTTTTTAAAATATCAAAATATAACCAAAATATTTTTCACTATTTTTCCCATGGAGGGAGTCATTTTATCCTCACTCATAATTAATTTTATTCAGGGGGAAAATATTTTTTATAAAACCCAATAATAGCAATATTGAATAATTTCAAGAAATGGCTATGCAATTATTTTTTTCCAATATATCCCTGCTGGTTTCATAATTCATTTTCCATATTTCTTTCTAATGTTTGAAGGAGTCATATTTCCTTCTCTCTTTATTTTATTTGAATAAATGGAAATGAATTTTGAAACTCAAAATGAAAAACTCTCCAAAAGTGATCCAAATAAATTTGGAAAGGGGTCCTCATCACTCCCCACTCTACTTAATATATTTTGAAGAAGTCCTATTATCTTCTCTCATGAAAATCCTTGAGTGGCATAAAGTTTCTAAATTGAAATATTTCAAATGAATTTCAAACCTTCTCAATCCCCTTTTCATTTCTTTAATGGAAGAAGTCATATTATCTTCACTCCAGGGTTTTGTGTTCAAATGAATTTTGAATTTCATGGAAACCAAATGCAAGAATGAAAGTTTGGGAAAGTCCTTTTATTCCCTCTCATTTGACTTTTCAAAAGTTCCAAATTCCACTCAATTTCACACAAGCAATCATTATTACTTAATTTATATAACATTCCAAAATTTAGAATTTTGGGATGTTACAGATTTTGACCACGGATCTGTGATAGAAGGTATGCCCAATGGTCTCTTTATCTTATCCTATGAAGATGCACTTCTCCGCTTTGGGTTCGAGCTTATCAGGCTGAAGCCTCTTGACATAAGTGTCCCATCCCCAAACTTTAAGAAACGACAGCTTAGGTTTCTTGCCAAACCATAATTCATACGGTGTCGTCTCAACGGATTTAGACGGTGCCCTGTTTAAAGTGAATGCGACTGTCTCTAACGCATAACCCCAAAACGATTGTGGCAAATCGGTAAGAGACATCATCGAACGCACCATATCCAATAGAGTATGATTACGACATTCGGACACACCATTACGCTGTGGTGTTCGAGGTGGCGTGAGCTGTGAAACAATTCCACATTGTATTAAATGCATACCAAACTCGTAACTCAAATATTCACCTCCATGGTCAGATCGTAGAAATTTAATTTTATTATTACGATGATTCTCCACTTCACTCTGAAACTCCTTGAACTTTTCAAATGTTTCAGACTTGTGTTTCATCAAGTAAATATACCCATATCTACTCAAATCATCTGTGAAGGTAAGAAAATAACGATATCCACCGTGTGCTTCAACACTCATCGGACCGCATACATCGGTATGTATTATTTCCCACAAGTCACTTGCCCGCTTCATTGTTCTGGAAAACGGGGTTTTAGTCATCTTGCCCATGAGGCATGGTTCACATGTCTCAAATGATTCATAATCAAGAGATTCCAAAAGTCCATCAGCATGGAGTTTCTTCATGCGCTTTACACCAATATGACCTAAGCGGCAGTGCCACAAGTATGTGGTACTATCATCATTAACTTTGCATCTTTTGGCATCGATATTATAAATATGTGAATCACTACAATCGAGATTCAACAGAAATAAACCATTCACCAAGGGTGCATGACCATAAAAGATATTATCCATATAAATGGAACAACCATTATTCTCTGACTTAAATGAATAACCGTCTCACAATAAACAAGATCCAGATATAATGTTCATGCTTAACGCAGGCACCAAATAACAATTATTCAGGTTCAAAACTAATCCCGAAGGTAAACGTAGAGGGAGTGTGCCGACGGTGATCACATCAACCTTGGAACCATTTCCGACGCGCATCGTCACCTCGTCCTTAGCTAGTCTCTGTTTATTCCGCAGTTCTTGTTTCTAGTTACAAATATTAGCAACTGAACTAGTATCAAATACCCAGGTGCTACTACGAGCACTAGTAAGGTACACATCAATAATATGTATATCAAATATACTTTTGTTGACATTGCCAGCCTTCTTATCTGCCAAGTACTTGGGGCAGTTCCGCTTCCAGTGACCATTCCCCTTGCAATAGAAGCACTCAGTCTCAGGTTTGGGTCCAGCCTTGGGTTTCTTCACGGGAGCGGCAACTGGCTTGCCGATCTTCTTGAAGCTCCCTTTCCTTCCCTTGCCTTTCTTCTTGAAACTGGTGGTCTTGTAGACCATCAACACTTGATGTTCTTTCTTGATTTCTACCTCTGCGGCCTTAAGCATCGCGAAGAGCTCAGGGATCGTCTTCTCCATCCCTTGCATATTATAGTTCATCACAAAGCTCTTGTAGCTCGGTGGCAGTGACTGGAGAACTCTGTCAATCACTACTTCATCCGCAAGATTAACTCCCAACTGATTCAAGCGGTTGAAGTACCCAGACATCTTGAGTACGTGCTCACTAATGGAGCCGTTCTCCTCCATCTTGCAGCTAAAGAACTTGCCAGAGGTTTCATACCTCTTGACGTGGGCATGAGCCTGAAATACCAATTTCAGCTCCTGGAACATCTCATATGCTCCGTGGTGCTCAAAACGTGTTTGGAGCCCCGGTTCTAAGCCGTAAAGCATGGCGCACTGAACTATCGAGTAGTCATCAGAACGTGCCTGCCACACGTTCATAACATCTGCAGACGCATCTTGAGGGGTGCATCACCAAGCAGTGCATCAAGGACATAAACTTTCTGTGCAGCAGTGAGGATAATCCTCAGATTACGGACCCAGTCCGCATAGTTGCTAGCATCATCTTTCAACTTTTCTTTCTCTAGGAACGCATTAAAATTCAGGGGAGCTACAGCGCGAGCCATTGATCTACAACACTAATTTGCAAAGACAATTAGACTAAGTTCATGATAATTGGTTGTTCTAATCAAATTACTTAGGAACTCCCACTTAAATCAACATCCCTCAAGTTGTCTAAGTGTTACATGATCCACATCAATTGACCCATGTCCGATCATCACGTGAGATGGGGCAGTCATCAATGGTGAACATCTCCATGTTGATCATATCTACTATTTGACTCATGTTCGACCTTTCGGTCCTCCGTGTTCGGAGGCCATGTCTGTACATGCTAGGCTCATCAAGTTTAACCGAAGTATTCTGCATGTGTAAAACTGGCTTACACCCGTTGTATGCGAACGTAGAGTCTATCACACCCGATCATCACGTGGTGCTTCGAAACGATGAACTTTCGCAACGGTGCATACTTAGGGAGAACACTTTTATCTTGAAATTAAGTGAAGGGATCATCTTATAATGCTACCGTCGTCCTAAGCAAAATAAGATGCATAAAAAGATAAACATCACATGCAATCAATATGTGACATGATATGGCCATCATCATCTTGTGCTTTTGATCTCGATCTCCACAGCACCGGCATGATCTCCATCGTCACCGGCATGACACCATGATGTCCATCATCATGTCATCACGTGGTTGTCTCACCAACTATTGCCTCTACAACTATTGCTAACGCATAGCGATAAAGTAAAGCAATTACATGGCATTTAATGATTGACACACAGGTCATACAATAAATTAAAGACAACCCTATGGCTCCTGCCGGTTGCCGTACTCATCGACATGCAAGTCATGAACCTATTAAAAAACATGATCATCTCATACATCAACATATATCACATCACGTTTTGGCCATACCACATCACAACATGCCCTGCAAAAACAAGTTAGACGTCCTCTACTTTGTTGTTGCAAATTTGACGTGGCTGCTATGGGCAACTAGCAAGAACCGTTCTTACCTACATAAAGCCACAATAGTGACATGCAAGTTGCCTTTTAACCTTCTACAAAGACCGCCCTCGTCAAATCATATTCAACTAAGGTGGGAGGGACAGACACCCGCAAAGCCACTTTTATGCAATACAAGTTGCATGTCAGTCAGTGGAACTGGTCTCATGTGCGAGGACATGTAAGGTTGGTCCGAGCCGCTTCATCCCACAATACCGCTGAATCCAAATAAGACAAAGGAAGTAAGCAATTCAAACATCAACGCCCACAACTTCTTTGTGTTCTACTTGTGCAAATACATTTACGCATAGACATAGCTCATGATGCCACTGATGGGGAACGTTGCATGAAAATCAAAAAATTTCCTACGAACACCCAAGATATAATCTAGGAGATGCATAGCAATGAGAGGGGATTGTGTCTACATAACCTTGTAGACCGAAAGCAGAAGCGTATACAACGCGGTTCATCTAGTCGTACTCTTCGCGATCCAATCACGATCCAACCGATCTAGCGATGAACGGACGGCACCTCCGAGTTTAGCACACGTGCGGCTCGGTGATGTCTCCTCCTCCTTGATCCAGCATGAGAAGGGGGAGAAGTATATGGGATCACAACCAGCACGACGGCGTGGTGGTGATGGTGATGGTACAATACCGGCAGGGCTTCGCCAAACGCTGCCGGAACCGATCTGAGGAGGAACGGAAGTAACGGGAGAGGTAGGGCTGCCGCCGAGGCATGGGAATTGGTGTGTTGCAGCCCTCCCACCCCTCCTCTATTTATAGGAGCAAGGGGGAGGGGCGCAGCCACCTTTGCCCCTCCTCCAAGGAGGGGGTGGCGGACCCTAGGGGGTGGAGTATCCCCCAAGCAAGGGGGCGCCCCCTTCTAGGGTTTCCCCACCAGCCCTAGGGCGCATGGGCCTTGGGGAAAGGGGTGCCCAGCCCACCAGGGGCTGGTGTGCCTCCCTCTACAGCCCATCTAGTCCTCCGGGGCAGTGGACCCCCCCGGTGGACTCCCGGACACCTTTCGGCACTCCCTGTACAATACTGAAAAATCCCAAAACTTTTCTGGCGACCAAAATAAGACTTCCCATATATAAATCTTTACCTCCGGACCATTCCGGAACTCCTCGTGACGTCCGGGTTCTCATCCGGGACTCTAAAAATCATTCGGTCACCAATTTACATATCCCAATACTACTCTAGCGTCAACGAACGTTAAGCGTGTGACCCTACGGGTTCGAGAATCAGGTAGACATGACCGAGACACCTCTCCGGTCAATAACCAATAGCGGGACATGGATGCCCATATTGGTTCCTACATATTCTATGAAGATCTTTATCGGTTGAACCACAATGTCAAGGATTCAATTAATCCCATATGCAATTCCCTTTGTCCGACGATATGTTACTTGCCTGAGATTCGATTGTCGGTATCTCCATACCTAGTTCAATCTCGTTACCGTCAAGTCTCTTTACTTATTCCGTAATACAAGATCCCATGACTAACTCATTAGCCACATTCCTTGCAAGGTCTTTACGATGTTGTATTACCGAGAGGGCCCAGAGATATCTCTCCATCATATGGAGTGACAAATCCCAGTCTCGATTCATGCAACCCAATAGACACCTTCGGAGATACCTATAGAGCATCTTTATGATCACCCTGTTACGAAGTGACATTTGATAGCACACAAGGCATTCCTCTGGTATCCGGAAGTGACATGATCTCATGGTATAAGGAACAGATACTTGACATGAAGAAAGCTGTAGCAATAAACTTAAGTGATACGATCAAATGCTAAGCTTATGGTTGGGTCTTGTCCATCACATCATTCTCCTAATGATGTGATCCCGTTATCAAATGAAAACTCATGTCTATGGTTAGGAAACCTTAACCATCTTTGATTAACGAGCTAGTCTAGTAGAGGCTCACTAGGGACATGGTTTTGTTTATATATTCACTCACATATTTAAGTTTTCGGTCAATACAATTCTAGCATGAATAATAAACATTTATCATGAACAAGGAAATATGATAATAACCAATTTATTATTGCCTTTAGGGCATATTTCCAACACCTCTCGGCTGGAGATGGAGGAGGGTGTTCCTGTGCCCAACACATGGAACATCCAACACCTCCTCAAGTTCTACCCGTTACCTGATGCGTACGAACGAAATGGAGCTATACACACTCTGGAGCCTCTCTTTGCGCTTGCCTGATGGGCCCGTGAGAGCTCCCTCCCAAAACCCAGTAGAAGCCCCATGCTCAGCGCTGGCGGAACGATCGAACTGAGGGCGCCACCTGGCTACACCATCCTCAAGCTGACCCGTGCCGGACACGGCAGCCTCTTTTTTGGATGTGAAACTGAGGGCACCACATGGCTGCACTATCCTCAAGCTGACTCGTGCCAGACACGGCAGCCTCATCTTTTTGGTTGTGTAATGAACCTTATTATTATGCTGCAGTAAAGCTTATTTCCTAGATATTATATGTGTTTGGTAAGTTGTCTGCTTCACGAGTCATGCATGATCGCGATCTCCCTCCTGCGCATCATGCGAGCGGGGGCTGGACATGGTGTGCCTATGCTCGGGCCAGTCCCAGGAGCGCCGCAAAACCCAAGTGACCGAGCTCTGGCTCGCAGGCTTGCTCCCATGCACGTCACCTCACCAAGATCCTTGGTGCCTTGTCTCCTCGTGTGACACCCACGAGCAAGCTAGCAAGCGTGCACTGCTCCTCCGTCTATGAAACTTGTCGGCATATAGTTGTCACAAGAACAAGGCACACAGAAGGCCTCACGAGCGCTGCCTCGGGAGGTACCCCATGGCAAGGTGCCTCCTTAAGTCCACAGGAAGCCTCGCGAGCACTGCCTCGCGAGGCGACCTGCGGCGGCCATCCTCACCGAGCGCCAACGGGAAGCCTCGCGAGCGAGAGCCTCACGAGGCGCACTCCGCAACCACGGCACGGCAAGCGCCACACTTGCGAAAAAGCTATGTCTAAAAATACCTCGTGAGCTGCTCTTAGCGCACCTCAAACTCTCCTCTCCCCGCAACCTCGCTGAGTGCTGATATTTCTCCTTTGAGAAAGCCGCTTGCACGTCAAAGGGGGGCTTGCTGAGCATCGCACCTCAGGAGTGCTTACCGCCCCTCAGAGCCCTACACCCGCTGGCCTTGTCTAGGCATGCATCCTAACATACCAGCAATGGTCATAGCCCACTCGGGGGCTGGGTCCTGATGACGTAGAGCACCAAGGCATGCAAGAAGTGGAAAACAAGCCTCACGAGAGGGCCTCACGAGGAACACAAATTACAGCAAACCATTAAGTACTTAAACGCAAAAGTCATATTTTCACGCCCCCACAGGGCTAGATCAATCTGATACAGGATAAAAGAGAGGAAAAAAGGGCTTAAGAGGACGCGCCGCCGTCATCATCGTCGCCATCGCCTTCGCCATCTTCAACCTCGTCGGAGCTCTCGCTGCTGCCATGGGAGAACTTCTCGAGCAGGGCGTCAACGTGGTCCTCCACCGCCTTCCCGAGGCCATCACGGAGCTCCTTAGGGACAGGGGCCATCACCCTATCGAAGTCGAAGTTGGCATCGGCGCGAAGGAGATTGCTGAAGATGTGCGTCGCCGCCTGGCTGAGGAGGTCGTGGCACTCGTCTTCAATTATGCCGTTCACCCGCTTGGCCCCGACCTCTAGCCACTCCACGAGCTTGGTGAAGAAGTCGAGGTAGCTGGCGTCGTGGGTCTCGAGGGGGCCCCCGAGCCTCTCCTGGAAGATGGTTGTTAGGGCCCCGCGGGCTCGGAGCTGGAGAGAGTGGAACATTTTGGCGCGCTCGTGCTGCTACCCCCGCGCCCGAGCCGCCTCGTCCCTGGCCTGCTCGATGACGTTGGCGACGCCGCCCACCAGCTGCCGGGGGGAGGCCAGCTCTTCTTCTGCGTCGGCCTTGGCCTTCAGTGTGGTATTCCGCAGAACCTCCGCCTCTGTCAGCACCTCCTTGAGGCCATCGATCTCCTTCTGGAGCTCTTCGCGCTTCTTCTTGAAGCGGTCCTCCTGGGCCTTCAGCTTCTTGCTATGGTCTGCGGTGAGCGCCAGGCGATTCCTCTCGATCTTCATGTCGGCGTCCGCCTGGGCTTTCTTCTCCCTGGCCTCCAGCGCGGCGTTGGCCTTCTCCATGCGCTTGTTGTAGGAGGCCAGGGCGGCAGCCACCTGGTGATCCGGTGTCTCCAGGCACTCGCGCTCCGTGGCCTGCTCGGCTGTCATCCTCGCGAGCTCCCGCTTGAGGATCGCGAGATCCGCCTCACGGCCTGTAGGGCCTTCAGCGCGCTTGTTGAGCTCGCCCTCCCAAGCCCGGAGCAGCTACGCCTGGGCGGCGTGCTGCTCCTCGAGCACCGTTGTGCGAGCCTCCGCCTCCTCGCGGCGCTTGTCGGCCGCGTCGGCCTCCCGGGCGGCGCTCTCGAAGATCTCCTTCGCCTCGAAGGCGGCCTTCTCATGGTTCTCCCGTGCGGCCACGTCTTGGCGCTGGCCCAGCTTGACGGCGACGTTGAGTTGTCACCACCCCTCTGCGAGGCGCAGGCGCTCCCCGACGAGGCACTTCTCCTCCGCCTGGAGTTCCACCTCCACATGGCCCAGAGCCGCCCGGGCGCTCCACAGAACCCCGCGCTTGAGCAGGGTGCGGCTGTTCACGAGCGCCAAGGGCCAATTTGGGTCCGGTTCCTCGCCGCCCTCCGCCGTCATAGCCTGGGAGGGCCCGGCATCGGGTCCCCTCCGGACCTCCGCATTCGCGCTCCCTTCAGGAGCCGCGTCGTTCGTCAGGGGCGGGGGGCTCGCCGGGATCTCCTCCTTCTCTTGCCGCGGCGACACACTCCGCGGGCTCGTCACGCCCGTCGTGGGAGCCTCGCGCACCGGTGAGCACTGGGAGCTTGCCGAGGCGCCTTCGGCAGCTGCTGCCTCCTTGGCCGGCGTGGAGCTCGGCGGGGGAGTTGGTGCCTCAACCTCTTCCATCGCTGCGTCCCCTCCTGCAGCGGGCGCCTCGGGAGGCGCGGCCCCTCCTCTGGAGGCCGCGTCCCGAGGCTCGTCTTCCTTGTCCTCAGGAGCCGCGTCCACATGCTGCTCCGGAGGAGCCACCTGCTTCTCCTCCACCTCCGCGCACCCCGTTTCGGCTTTGGGGTGGTGGGTGGCCTCTGCGCGCCCCTCCATGCCTGCGGTAGGTGTTGGGGCCCCCTTCGAGCTAGGGGTCTTTGGCTTTCTCTTCTTGATGGGCCTCCTGCGCACGAGAGGGCTTAGCCCTAGATCTCGGAAGGAAGAAGGAAAAACACAAGGAAAGACAGCAAGGCATGGTAACTTACTCATCTTTGGGGACCCACTTCCTCTTCTTCAGTATCGGCGGCGGCCGGCTGCCGCTGCCGCTCTCGTGAAGCTTCCTCACGTTGCCCCCGAAGGGAGTGGCGCGAGGCTCGGCAGTCCCGGCCTTGGCGCCATCCTTCTCGGCGGGCGGCTCGGTGGCCCCGCCGTCCGTGCCGGTCTCCTCCGCATGGGTTTGGTGGCCCCGCTGCCGGCATCAATCTCCTCCATGCGCGGTTCGTCAGCCGTCGCGCTGGTGCTGCCTTTGCCTCCCGCGCCAGTGGGCTGGGAGGGCACAACCCTGAATTGGGCATCATCGTCATAGTCGTCGTCGTCCTTGAGGTCGCAGATGAGTTGGCGGCGGCTTTGCGGGGCAGGCCCGCCATTGCTTCCCTCTGCGGCGCTTGCCAAGGCCTCAGGTTCGCCACGGTCTCCCGAGCCAGGGACCACCACAAGTGGGTTCTCGCGAGGCCCCTCGAAGCCCTCCGGCACTAGGCCCCACTGCTCGAAGTTCGGCATCTCCGCGACTAGCTCGTCCCTCTCCTGGTAGCGGTACAGTTGGAGCGCGTCCTAGGGCGGATCCTTCGCGTCACCGCCGACCAAGATCAGCATGATCTCCTCCAGCACCTCCGACGGCAGATTGTCGACGCTCAGCCTCATGGGGTCCTTTTGGTCAGTGATCACCCACACCGGGTGCGAGCGCTTCTGGAGAGGCGCGATGCGTCGCCGCAGGTACTCCTTCACGACCATCACCCTTGTGAGACCTGCGCCCTTCATCTTGGCCATCCACTCCCACAAGGGCGCTAGCCTCGGGTCGGTGAGCTTCTCGTGCTCCCAACCGGAGCTCTTCACGGCCGGGTCCGTCGAGATCATCAGTAGCGGGCTATGCGGGCGCGCGCCACATAGACCCAGCGCTGCCGATAGCCCTCCAAATTCCTCGAGAACCTCAAGTTGATGGTGTCATCCTCCGTCCCCTTGACGCTGAGGAATGAGGCACACGCAGAGCGTTGGTTCGCCGTGGTCAGCCGCAGGCTGAAGAAGTGGCGGAAGAGCGCCACCGAGGGCATCACGCCCATGAAGGCCTCGCAGAAGAAGGCGAAGATGGAGAGGAGGAGGACGGAGTTCGGCTGGAGGTGGAGTGCGTGGATCTGGTAGTGCGACAAGATGGTGTTAAAGATATCGGAGAACAGCGGTACCAGGCCGGCGTAGACGCTGTGGACGAAGAGGGGGAAAGTCATCGCCTCCAACTCATGCAGCGGGCGCGAGCCCGGCTAGATCGTCGTCGCCTTCCCCTCGTTGGTGGAGGCGGTGGTCATCGGGATCACCTTTTCCAGCCCTTCCCGGTTGGCGATGATGGAGTGTGCCAGGGCCGGCTCCAAGGCCGGCGCGGTCAGGGCCGCAGCCACCGCCTTGCCCTTCTTGCCGGTAGGCACCATTGCTACGCGTAAAAGCTTGGGAGGTGAGAGGAAGAAGGGGATGCAAGGAGTCGGGCGCTAGGAGGCGGGGAGGAGAGCACGAAGGCAATGATGCTTCTGCGCCACGCGCGGGCAGGTTTTATGGCAGCGCGAATGGTTACCGAGGCGTAGTGGGGAAGCAGGGGCGTCCCCCATCCCATCAAGCACCACGCGCCGCTACCTGGGCCCCGCAGTCGGTTAGGGCCCGCAACGTTTCACTCCCAACGGGCGGGAACATGCACGCCGCGGGCCCGAGGGCTACTGTCGGGCCAGTGGGCACCAGGGTACCACGGCCCGTCTGCCTGCGGCCCAGGAAGCGACACTTGGCGAAGGCCCAAGAAGCGGCCCAGCAGTGATTGCCGCGAAGCAAGACACCTCGCGAGACGCCGGCCTCACGAGGACCCCTCAGCAGGGACCGAACCACCAAGACTTAGCAGCAGTAGCAGGAAGCCTCGCGAGTCCCCCTCGCGGGGCGGCCTCCCGAGGCAGCCTCCCGAGCCACTCGAGCCCGGCGTCAGCCATGCAGTCCTGTGCCCACCACGTGGGTGACGCGGTCGGCGGCGAACAACGACAGGAGCTGTACCAGCAGGTGCGGATAGAGAGGAGTTACTCTTTGGTGCTAAGGGGCAGCACAGGCTGCCCACCCCCAAAGCAAGTCCTGAAGCCTGCCCATTTGGTGTATGAAGACCAGGACGATAAGGCGCGAAGGGCGGAGGTCATCACCGAACCCAATGGCGCGTCATGGATAACACCTTTGAAGGCGGAGACCGCCTTTTGTCAGGATAATCCTGGGCGCCTGTCCCCTTTCAAATTGCCATTGTGTGTGGCTACCTATCCCGCCAACGTTTTCGGGGGAAGAGGACCGAGATGGCTATAAAAGGGGCAGTGCTGCCACCATAGGGGAGGATCAATTCCTTTGTCTCCGACCTTGTACATGAGAACTCTCTTGCCAACAATAATCCCAAACACAAGCAGGAGTAGGGTTTTACACCGCAAGGTGGCCCGAACCTGGGTAGCTTGTCGTGGTTTTGTCACGGCAAGATGTCCTCGTGAAAGGGACTTAGTGGTGAGGCCATCGTAACAAGGTGGTAGCTTGAACGGGGTTGGTCGGAATCAAGAGACGCGAGTTTTACCCAGGTTCGGCCCCTCATGGTGGAGGTAAAAGCCTACATCCTGCTTGATTGCTATTGATGGTGATGATCTCGATTACAAGGGTGTTGTTTCGCTACCTCTATCTCGAGAGCTAGTTTTCTGTCTCTCCTGACTTGTCCCTCTTGGGGTGCCTTACCCCTCCTTATATAAGTTTGAAGGGGCCGGCTTACATGTAGAGTCCTAGTAGGACTACAACTAGTCTCTTTTCTACTACAGGTCGGATCATGGTCCGGGTCTTGCTTCCCTTGTCAGGGAACTTTCCTCTTCTTGGACCATCTCCGCGAGTCGGCACATTGGGCTCCTGTCAAGCCGGCCTCCTGCCGGGTCTCGTCACTGGGCCCTGGATTCTTCCTTGCCATCTTGTCTTAACTCGGAAAACGGGGCGACCCATAGAGCCTTCAAGCTCTAGGCTGGGTCAAACCTTTAGCCGGGTTATAACCATGGGGAATATCCCCAACATTAGCCCCCAGGTTAGCTTGAATTTATTCATGCTAAGCTCCAGCTTGAAAATCATCTTGCTGACGCTGTTTCCACACAGAAAAATATCGGAAAAATAACCCATCTGACATTTTAAGTCGGCTTCTAGTGCTTCGTCTTGATAAAATTATTAGAAAACAAATAAATTCTTCTGATCTTGAGCCGCCTTTCAATGCTTCAGACTTGATGAAAATATTAGGAATAAGAAATCCTTATGATATTGAGCCAGCTTTCAATGCTTCGGCTTGGGAATAAGAAATCCATATGATATTGAGCCAGCACTTGAATTTGTTTTTCTTCACCAAGGATATGAGACCCGGCTTGCTCAAAACTGAGAACTTGAAGATGTTCCTCCCTTATATCCATATTACATGTAGCCCCAAGCCTTAAGAGTAGAACGTAGTGATAGCTTAAGACTTGCTTAAATATAAATGTTGCAACTTTGGAGAAATCTGGGTTGTTCATCTGAGTCACCAGTCATAAACTGAATGTTTGCATTTCACATGTGTAGCCCCCAAGGGCCGGCTCATCAGTATGTGATGGGCCGGGTCTTCAATTTGGATCCTATGATCTGTTTAAACAACTGAACGCTGTAGCCCCCAAGTGCCGGGTTGTCTTGCCTGCAGTAACCTGGGACTTGAACTTAGCTTTTGATGTTTGTAGATGTATAGCTGCAAATAATGTAGCCCCCAAGGGCCGGTTTAGCTATTCTCATTAATCTGGAACTTGAACTATTTGTAGTGTCAATGACTGTAGCCCCAAGGGTCGGGTTACTATTAATAGTGATCCGGGTCTTCAATGAAAGTAGTTTAAAATGACAATGCATTAGCCCCCAAGTGCCGTGGTGCATGCTTGTAGCGACATGGGACTTTCATACTGAATGTAATCTTGATTTGAATAGTGTAGCCCCCACGTGCCGGGTCGTATTGCCTACGGCGACTTGGGACTATTCCTTCCATTGTAGAATAAACGCAGATCCACTGTAGCCTCCAAGTACCGGGTCGTGTGCCTACGGTGACTCGGGACTTACTTTTCCTTCTGAGATTGAGACAGTCTGGATGATGTTGTTGAGTGCTTTGCATATCAATGCTGAACTTGTTGCTAAATCCATCAAGAGTGTTGCCTTGCATAACACTTCATATTTCATTGCCTTTGATAAATCCGGTTGCCATGATATCCTTGTTTGAATTTTGCTCTCCTTTGCAGCATCAGAATAATCCAATTTGTGAATTGCCACTGGTAATTTATTAAACCCCTCTCCTTACTGTAAGCCAGCGTTTGAATTTAGAAGGAAATAACCATCTCCTTGAGCCGGTTTTGAAAACCTCAATCATTTAATACTGGTTATGATAAACCATGATGAAGACCCGGCCATTTTGGCCATAAAGGATTTGTTTGTTCCTGCATAGTTACATTGTAACCCGGTTTTGAAGAGCGGTTCCTGCAACATAAACGAATATAGGTATGCATTGGATGATGATGCATTGTATGATGATGCAATGCATGATGATGCAATGTATGATGATGTATGGGTATGGTAACAGAGTACAAAAATGTCGGCTTTCGAGGCACGACATAAGCCCAGCTTTTGAGGCTCGAGTCTTGGTCTCGCTTCCTGTGGAAGCAGGCTTTTTGGCCTCTTTTGGTTTGTCCTAGCTCTCTGAAAGCCGGCTCTCACATGACCAACTGACGTTTTAACTCTGATGAATTCAGGGTCACCTCTGTGATTGACTCATCAGGCGTATGCCGGGTTAACTTTTCGGAGTAGCATCTTGCTAACAGGCAGGTTCAACCAAGTATATTTTGACTTGTTGGTTTATCCTCGCTTTCTGAAAGCCGGCTCTCACGCAACCAATCAAGCGTTTTAACTCTGATGAATTCAGGGTCACCTTTGTGATTGACTCATCAGGTGTATGCCGGGTCGCTTTTAGGGAGTAGCATCTTGCTAACAGGCAGGTTTAACCAACTTATGGCATCTCGCCGGGTTAAAGGGTTTTGTAAGCTAAACTCGATGAGTTGGAAGCTCCCAAGTAACCATATGATCATGGAAAAGCTCAGCATAGGATATACAGGAGACAATGTTACTACTGCAAAACATCTGGGGTCTAGATAAGCCGGCTTTATTCCATTGATCATTATTGAGCAGGATACCCATGTTTAGACTGCGCATCATGGCAACTAGTCTTCTTTGGTAACCTTTCTTTTCGCCAATATGGCAGAGTCCTCGGGACCGGGTTGTCTTCCCTTCAACGACCCAGGGTTCTTGTATTTGTTAAAACCAGCCAAATCTGCCGAGTCATGTCTGTGTAGCCCCCGAGTCTTAAGTCGACTCGAGGAGCCGGCTTGAGATTCTTTAAACTTGGTTGTGGCATAAACCGGCATATAGGTGACAGCTGAAAGCTGGAATTTATTGAAACCAGAGGCAATGTGGCGAGTTGATGATCTTTGTGATGCTCGTCGTATGTCCTCCCATTCCTTGCTATTCTCACTTAGTCCGGCTCTCCTGGCACCTCCACGGCCATTTTTTTTGCTCCAGTGTTGTTGGAGTAGACCGGACCGCGGGGGCGGCAGTCTATGCGCGTCCGTTGGGCAGCTCGTACAGGCGTGCATGGCCCCGGCGTGTTGATGTAGACATGGGAGTTGACCGGTAGACCGGCGTGGACACGGGAGTCGGCCGCGGCGTTCGAAGCCGGCGCGGACGCGCGAGTCGGCCGTGGCATTGGACGCCGGCACAGATGCGCAAGTCGGCCGCGGCGTTGGAAGTCGGCGCGGACGCGAGAGTCGGTCGCGGCGTTGGAGGCCGGCGCAGACGCGAGAGTCGGCCGTGACATGTTGATGTAGATTGGACCGCAGGGGCGGCGACTTGCACGCGTGTCCGTCGGACAGTGCGGCATGGACGGACGCCGCCAGCATGATGATATTGCCGCGAGCTCCGTATTCGCGGTATAATGCCACGCCACTTTTGTAATAAACAATTGTCCTGCGTAAAAATATTACAGGCCAAAATAATTGTTCTTCAAAGAAATTAATATGTGCTAATAAAATAGATGGAGCGGATAGCACCTGATATTTTTATCGGATGAATGCGGATACTGATGTTGGATAATGCTGGACGTAGTCGGATGAAAAAGATAGCCCACACTGATGTACGTCTAACTTTGGTTGATCTTGATTTGGACAGAGATGTAATATAACTGGCATTAGTAGTAGGCTTCACGTGGAATAGCATATCCATCAATCATCGATTTCCGTGTAAGTACTAATTGTACTTTGATTTGATTTTGCTCATGGCTGGCTTTGGCGGCTCCTTTTTTTTTTGGTCCATGCATCAAGTTTGGCACATAGTAGTAGTATTGGAGCAGTACTACTGTTTTGGTTGGAAGATCTGACGTGGAGTACTAATTGAAGTTGGCTTCCTCCTGTAGATGACCATAGGAGAACGGGCGTGGCCCTCTTTTTTTTTTTAATCAGACAAATTTCCTGCACCTGCTTAGGCCTTGCGCTGATTGCTGATCAATTAGGACTTGCTGCCACCACAGGTCTTTGGATGAAAATCGCAGCCGGCTTGACTTGTAACTAGGACCACCAAAGAAGTGGTATGCGGAAGACGCCCGCGTTGTTTCCTCGGGATAGCGCCATTGGCCGGCCCCGCTCAGCTACTGCTTCATAATTTTTCCTTTGAAATTTTCCAGTTGTGTACAGATTAGATCACTTGCGGCAAGCCTTCCAAAATAATCTTCTGAACCCAGTATTTTTTATGCCACCGCTGAAACTCTTTCCGTCTCGACCGATGAACTCGGAGTGCTCCTGGCCATAGGTTGAACGCGTATTCTCTAGGCAACCCAGCGCAGCCAGGCAGATCCTGGCATGGCCTCCGACGACTCCTCGAGGACTCATGTATACTATTTGTTAAATTATCTGTCACAGTCACGCGTGTTGTCCGTCATTGAGCAGGTATGGCTCTTCTTCAAATTTTGGACAGGTCCTGACGACGTGACGGGCTGTTTTGCCTAGACGTTTGACTGGAGCGAGGGCCAAATCCATGGACAAACAACATCGCAAGAAAGTGCTTGTCGGTCTCATATAAATCTATTGTTTGGTTCCTCACATGATGATGAACTCTAGTGCTTCATATGACAAGAAGTATAGTGTAGTAGTAATATTCCATCAAACCCATCTCATCTTGGAAAACGTGCTGATGTAGTAGTAGTACTAGTTTACATGCAGCAACTCAGATTTTTGATGCTTGCACCTAATGATTCGTCCGGTGATGCATCGGGACTTGGTGTTCCTTTGATGCTGTAGCGGCAGCTGGGACAACTTTTTCGATGAATCTCGGGAGTATGATTGAGCCGAGGAACGCGGAGTAGCAGCCTGAGTGAACGACAGCAATGCTGCGCACAAGCACCTGTGCCACTGCGTGGTCGACGGCGGCAGATGCACTTGATAGTTTTCCTCTCTTTGTGTTGGCGGATGTAGCATGAGTGACAGACCCGATCTGGTGTGCGGCTAGGGTGTCCTGCCTCCACAAAAAAATCCTTCGAGCTTCATCGCTAGGTACCAGATCGGATTTGAGGACAGCAGAGGCCAGACCGACAATTAGACGTCCAACACACGGCTGCCAAGGAAAAGAAAAATTCTTCGGGGCTTGATCTTGGGATTGATGTAGATCTTCCCGTACCATTTTCTTCATCCAGCAAATTGCGAGCTTCTCGGTCCCTGGGAGAGCTCCCTTCAAGAACTCAACACCACCGTGCACGGGCCCCACAGTGGGCACCAACTGCCGTGGTTTTGTCACGACAAGATGTCCTCGTGAAAGGGACTTAGTGGTGAGGCCATCGCAACAAGGTGGTAGCTTGAACTGGGTTGGTCGGAATCGAGAGACGCGAGTTTTACCCAAGTTCGGCCCCTCGTGGTGGAGGTAAAAGCCTACATCCTGCTTGATTGCTATTGATGATGATGATCTCGATTACAAGGGTGTTGTTTTGCTACCTCTATCTCGAGAGCTAGTTTTCTGTCTCTCCTGACTTGTCCCTCTCGGGGTGCCTTACCCCTCCTTATATAAGTTTGAAGGGGCCGGCTTACATGTAGAGTCCTAGTAGGACTACGACTAGTCTCTTTTGTACTACAAGTCAGATCCTAGTCCGGGTCTTGCTTCCCTTGTCAAGGAACTTTCCTCTTCTTGGACCATCTCCGCGAGTCGGCACATTGGGCTCTTGTCAAGCCAGCCTCCTGCCGGGTCTCGTCACTGGGCCGTGGATTCTTCCTTGCCATCTTGTCTTAACCCGGAAAACGAGGCGACCCATAGAGCCTTCAAGCTCTAGGTCGGGTCAAATCTTTAGCCGGGTTATAACTGTGGGGAATATCCCCAACATAGCTGATGTGTCCCTTGTCGTGCCTTGTGCACAGCGTGCTCTCGCCGTAGCTTCGCCGTGGTCACTGTCAAGCCAGTAGGAGCGAGTGTGCCCCCAGTGTTCGAACCAAGGTCCCCGGAGCCCCGATTCCGACAAGGACCGCTTCACCAAGAAGCAGGGCGAGCTCTAGGATGAGATCTCTCGCCTCAAGAAGCAGCTGAAGGAGGCAAAGGCTGGCGGGAAGCTTCCTCTGACGGCCAAGGCAGACGCCGAGGGGGAGCTGACGTCCCTGCAGGTGTAGGTTGGCGGCGTCTCCGAGGTCATCATAAGGCCAAGGATGAGGCAGATCGGGCGCGGGGGCAGCAGCATGAGCGCGCGAAGATGTTCCATGCCCTCATGTAGTGGGCCCACGCCGCCCTCTCCAGCTTCTCCAGCAAGAGGCTTGAGGACCCCCTCGAGAACGACGACGCTGACAACTTGAACTTCTTCACCATGCTCGTGCAGAGGCTGGAGGATGGAGCTGCGCGGATGAATGACATCATCGAGGATGAATGTCGCGACCTCCTGAGCCAGGCGGCGACGCACATATTTAGCAACCTCTTCTGCGCCGACGCCACCTTCTACTTCGACAGGGTGATGAGCCCCGTCCCAGCGGAGCTTCGCAATGGGCTCGAGTAGGAGGTGCGAGAGCACATGGAGGCCTTGGTCCAGAAGTTCTCCCACGGCAGCGAGAGCTCTGGCGAGGTTGGCGATGGTGGTGGCGATGACGGCGACGGCGGCGACGATGATGGCGGCGCAGCGCCTCATCGGCTTAGGCTCCCTTCCTTTCTTTCATCCTGTATGTAAGTAGATGTAGCCCCATGGGGGCGTGAAGATGTTGTTTCTGTAATTATGCTAAGTACTTAACGCTTGCTGCAATTTCTTGTTTCCTCGTGAGGCCCACTTTTTCCTTTTTACATGCTTTCGTGCTCTACGTCACTGGGACCAAGCCCCCGAGCATGCTATGACCGTCACTGGTATGTTAGGATGCGTGCCTAGACAAGGCCAGAGGGTGTACGGCTCCGTGAGGCGGTAAGGGCTCCCGAGGCGCAATGCTCAAGAAGCCCTCCTTTGATGTGCAAGCAGCTTGCGCAAAGGAAAAACCACTGGCGCTTAGTGAAACTGCGAGGAAGAGAGAGAGAGAGAGAGAGAGCTCGAGGGACGCTGATGAAGGCTCACGAGGCGTTTAGACTTAGCTTTTTCACGGAGTGTGAGGCTTGGCATGCCGCGGCCTGTGGGATGCGCCTCGCGAGGCGCTCACTCGTGAGGCCTCCCGCTGGTGCTTGGCGAAGATAGGCGCCGCAGGCAGCCTCGTGAGGCAGCGCTCGCGAGGCTTCTTGTGGGCTATTTGAGCAGGTAATGTGCCGCGGACTGCTTCGCGAGGCAGTGCTCATGAGGTAGAGCTCTTGAGGTCTCCAGTGCCCTATTCCCGTGACAACCATATTCTAACAAGTTTCACAAGTAGTGTAGCGGCGCGCACTCGCTAATTCGCTCATGGGTGTCGCACGAGGAGACAAAGCACCAAGGACCTTGGTGAGGTTACATGCGCGGGAGAAGACCCGCGAGGCAGAGCTCAGTCACTTGGGTTTAGCGGCGCTGATGGGACTGACCCAAGTGCAGGCACCCTGTCCAGCCCCCGCTCGCGTGATACGCAGGAGGGAAATCGCGAGCGTGCACAACTGCTGAAGTAAATTGCTTATGGAGCACACATAATACTTAGGAAATAAAACTTTACTGCTGCATGAAAAGGTTCCATTACACAACCAAAAAGATAATGGTGCCGTGATGCGCATGGAGCAGCTTGGGGATGTAGTGGCCAGGCGGCGCCCTCAAGTAATCAGTTCGCCATGTCCAAGCATGGGGCCCCACTGGGTTGTGGGCGGGAGCTCTCGCGGCCTCGGCAAGCACCGCAAAGAGAGGCTCCGGAGTGTGTACAGCTCCACTTCGTTTGTGCCCATGAGGTCACGGGTAGAACTTGCGTAGGTGTTGGATGTTCCATGTGTTTGGTATGGGAACACCCTCCTCCCTCTCCAGCCGTGCTACGCCAGGCCGGGAAACGTGCATGACCCTGAACGGGCCTTCCCACATGGGCGAGAGCTTGTGGAGTCCTTCCCTAGAGAGGATCCTTCGCAGGACAAGATCGCCAGCTTCAAGGGTGCGGGGGCGTATGTTGCGGCTGTGGTAGCAATACAGCGCCTGCTGATACCGGGCGGCACGGATGGCAGCCTGGCGGCGTGCCTCCTCAAGGAGGAGCCGATCAGCTTCCCGCGGGGCCATCCTGGTGAGCCTCGTCGAAAGCCAGGACCCGCGGGGACCCATGCTTGAGCTCAGAAGGAACGACCGCTTCCGCCTCATAGACGAGGAAGAAAGGTGTTTCACCAGTTGGCTTGGTCGCTGTTGTGCGGATTGACCACAACATGGACTGGAGTTCGTCGAGCCAGCCTTTGCCGCAGGCTGTGAGCTTTTTCGTGAAGCTTCGTGTCTTGAGGCCCTTGAGGACCTCAGCGTTAGCGTGCTCGGCCTGGCCGTTGCTTCGCGGGTGCGCCACAGAGGCATAGCAGATCTGCGTGCCAAGGTTGGCGCAGTATGACTTGAAGTGCCCGCTGGTGAACTGCGAGCCGTTGTCGGTGATGACGCGGTTAGGGACGCCAAAGAGGCACACGAGGCTCTTGATGAAGTTGATGACTGATCCTACCGGGATGGAGCGGACGGGCTCCACTTCCGCCCACTTGGTGAACTTGTCGATGGCAACGTAGAGGTAGCGGTAGCCGCCTGCTGCGCGGGGGAAGGGGCCCAGGATGTCCAGCCCCCAGACCGCGAAGGGCCACGAGAGGGGGATGGTCTGGAGTTCTTGCGCTGGCTGGTGGATCTGCTTGGCGTAGAACTGGCAGGCCACGCAGGATTGAACCAGCTCAGTGGCGTCTTGAATTACTGTGGGACAGTAGAAGCCGCTGCGGAACACCTTGCCGGTGAGGGTGCACGATGAGGAGTGATGGCCGCAGTCCCCACCATGTATGTCGGCGAGTAGCTCGCGCCCTTGCTCCTGGGAGATGCATCGCAGCACGACTCCATTGGGGTGCTTGCGGTAGAGGTCACCATCCCTCAGGAAGTAAGGCCCAGCCTGGCGGGCCACGCGCTCTGCCTCTGTGTCATCCTTCGGAGAGTGTAGTTCTCCAAGTAAGCTTTGAACTCGCCGGCCCAGCTTTCAGCTTGTGGCTCCAGCGCAAACAGCAGGCGAGCGCCTGAGGGTGGGCCGCAGTCTGGTGCGCCTACGGGAGGTGCGGGCGGGAGTTCTTCATGAGGCGCCATGATGCTGGTGGCGGGCGGTGAAGCTGAAGGCTTCAGGAGCCTTTCCTTGAAGACACCAGGGTTTTGAGGCTCGCAGCGAGATGCCCGCTTGGCAATGTCGTCTGCTTCCTTGTTGCCGCCACGAGGGACATGCTGGAGTTCCATGCCAAGGAAGCGTTTCTCGAGCCTGCGCACCTCCTCTAGGTAGGCGGCCATGTGCTCGTCCTTGGGCTTGTAGCTTTTGTTGGAGAAGTTGATGAGGAGCTGCGAGTCTCCCTTGATGAGGATGCGCTTGATGCCAAGAGCGAAGGCAGCTTTGAGCCCGGCGATGAGGCCCTCGTACTTAGCGATGTTGTTGGAGACCTTGTCGTCATGCTTGAAGCAAAGTTGTACCGCATAGTAGAGCTTATCTCCTACTGGCAAGGTCAGCACGACGCCACCCCACGCGCCCTGCCGGGAGAACTCGCCATCGAAGTGCATGGTCCAGCTGCCAGGGGTGTCCTTCCCAGGCAGGAGAGATCCTTCCTCGCGAGGCTCCTCTTGGTGCAGATCCATCCATTCCGCCATGAAATCCACCAAGGCTGCGCCCTTGATCATCCTTGTGGTGAGGAATTCCAGCTCGAAGGCCTGCAGCTCGATGTTCCACTCGGCAACGCGGCCAGTGGCGTTGGGGCCGTGCAGGACTTTCTCTAGTGGATAAGACGTGATCACCTTGATGGGGTGGCCCCGGAAGTAGTGGCGCAGCTTCCTGGAGGCGATGAGGAGCGCGAAGAGGAGCTTCTGCTACATGGGGTATCGCTCGCGCGCATCCCACAGCACCATGCTGATGAAGTAGACGGGGTGCTCGACGAGGCGTGTGGTCATAGGAGTCACTACAAAAAAAACACTTCCGTGATGATACGTCTTTGTCACAGTAGGTCAAGTTTTCTGTCATGCATGTACATCCGTGACAATTTTATGACAGAATCAAGATAGTCATACCTGTGCTGTCGTAGAAGTGTTCCATGACAATACTGAAATTATCATCACGGAAGTGTCCACTTCCATGACGATAAATGTCACGTCATGGAAGTGTTTTCGTCAAGGGTAACTGACATGTGGCATTCGCCGTAACGGGTTGCCGTTAAGCTATCGGGTTCTGGTTTGGATCCGATAACCCGTCAGCAGCCCTGACCAGTGACGATTTTCCACATGTAAATTTCTCATTCGCCGGCGGAACCACGTGTCAGCTCGGCGTTGGGACAGATGTCATCCATTCATTGGACGAGAGACACCTATGATATGTTGACACGTGGCACGGTCCAATAGTGGCCCATTTATGTTAAAAAGGCCGGCCCATTTGACTTGGTCAAAAGTAAGCGGGCCGGCCCAAGGAAAGCCTGTTAATGGCCTGTTTGCATACAACCCATTTACAGCCCGGGTACTCACGGCCCGTTATGGCCTTTCAAAATTCGGCCCAGTAGTGCCATGTGGGCCGTGCCTTATGATTTCAGCCCGTTGTCACTTTCAGCCCATTTATGGCCCGTGACGTCTTTCGGCCCATATTAGGCCTTTTGTTTCTCTAGGCCCATCTATGGCCCGTGACGTCTTTCGGCCCATATTAGGCCTTTTGTTTCTCTAGGCCCATTGACGGCCCGTGGTGATTCTGGCCCATCATGAAAAGTAAACGGCTTTGAGCCCATTAACAACCCATGATTCTGTTGGGCCGTTTCCAGCCCATGTTTTCTTTCGGCCTTCTAAGGGCCCATAAAATCTTGGGCTCATTTCCGGCCCTTGATTACTTACGGTCCGTTACTGGACTGTTATGCTAATGAGCCAGATTCAGCCCGTGGGTACAATCGGCCCGTTTGTGGTCTGTTAACCCATTGGGCCATTTTCAGCCAGTCATGTATTCCGGCCCATTAACGACCCATTATGACTGTCGATAGAATTAAGCCTGTGATGACTTTCAGCCTGTTAATGGCCCGTTATGCTACGGGCCCTTAAATGGACCATTCCCACTATGGCCCGTTTACGGCCCATAATGCGGTCCGCTTTTGGACCACGGATCCTACGGCCCGTAGATGGCCCTTGGGCACTACAACAGGTAGCAGGCTGTCACGCCCAATATGCAGTCCTCTCCTCAAGGAACTCGAAAGCTCCACTAAGGATAGAAGCGCATATCGAAGACGCTTCGCAAGGTGGATATCATTACAATATACCATGTACTGAACAGATGAGAATACCAGATAAAGGCTTACACTCGCCACAAACTACAACATGAATACATCAATACAACAATACGTAACAATCATCATCCAGAAGAGCAGGGTTCGACTACGGATGAAATCAAACAAAAAATAAGAATGACATCCACCCTGCTAATCCCAGGCTGCCAACCAGGAACCCATCCTATGATCGACGAAGAAGAAGCAAAAGAAGAACTCCAAAAGCAAACATGCATCACGCTCACGTCAAATCATCGCTTTACCTGTACCTGCACCTGATGTTGTAGTAATCTGTGAGCGACGAGGACTCAGCAATCCCATTACCATGGGTATCAAGACTAGCAAAGCTTAATCGGTATGGAATGGTTAAGTGGTGAGGTTGCAGCAAGCACTAAGCATTGTATGGTGGCTAACTTATGAGTACAAGAATAAGAAGAGTAAACTACGCATAATCGGGCGCAAGCTAGTAATGATCAAGAAGTGATCCTGAACACCTACTTACGAGTCAAACATAACCTCACCGTGTTCTCTTCCCGAACTCCCTCGAAAAGAGACGATCACGGTTACGCACGCGGTTGGTGTATTTTAATTAGATTTAGTGAGAAGTTCTCTACAACTGGAGGTTATAAATTTCCAAGTCGCCACATAACCGCAGGCACGGCGCTCTGAAAGATTTAACCCTGCAGTGGTGCTCCAAGTAGTCCATTATAAATTACCACACGCATCCGATGGAACATCCTCACACCATGATAACACGATGCTTACGATAAGGAATCCCGGTGGATAAGCCACTCGAAAAATGTAAAACTAAACCAGCAAGACCTCTCGGTGTGTCGATGATCCTGATAGGAGCCGCGTATCTCGTTCTCAGGACATGACCGGATCGTCCGAACTTCCGGTAGGCCAGCGCCAGAGTTGCCCCTAGTGGCCACCGGCGGTTGACAGGTTTGGACCAACACTCATGAGGAGCACTGGCCCGGGTTGTTGATTAATTATCCACGGGGTCCAGAAAGTCCCTATGCAAATTTTAGTTGTTATTAGGCAAATGATAAAACCAATGTTGGGCCTTGCTAGAGAAGTTTATCCTAAAACGAATGATCAGGGGGGTTCCCATATGCCCCACATGTTTTAGAAGCGCTCATCAAGGAACATAACACCGGTATTACGGAAACTAGGGTGGCATGAGTGGAAGAAAACACCAGGCAAAAGACCGAGCCTTCCACACACAACCAAGTATATAGATGCATTAATTAAATAAGAGATATTGTGATATCCCATGATATCCATGTCCCAACATGGAACAACCTGCTCTGCACCTGCAACTAGCACGCTATAAGAGGGGCTGAGCAAAGCGGTAACATAGCCAAACAACGGTTTGCTGGGATGGTCAAAGCTTAGAGGCTGTATCATGGCATTTTGGGAGGCTGACAAACAAGTGGTAGGTAGTGAGACATAGCGATAGCATCGAGACAACTAGCAAGCAAATATAGTAGTGATATCCAAGGTAATGATCATCTTGCCTGAAATCCCGCTAGGAAGAAGATCGAATCCATGAAGTAGTCGAACAAGCGTAGTCGAACGAAGCCTCACACTCCGAAATGTTACCGGGAACTATCGAGAAGAAGCACAACCGGAAAGAAGCAAACAATGTGGTAAACAAACATAACATAATCATGGCATGATGCACAACCAAGTATGATGCATGTCCGGTGTAAATAGGCATGGCATGGCAAAGTGCAACAATCAAAAACTACATATTAAGTGGAGCTCAATATGCCATATTGACGAAACTCCACAATCAATTATTTAGTTCACTCCCGTTTATGTACATGGCAAGATTAAATGTTTTTAAACATGGCAAGAGATGAAGCATAATTAAACTACCTATCTAGGCAATTTAAATGAGGTCGGAAACAACCAAGAACATTTCCGAAAAATCCCCATATGTAATTTTCGAATTTTGGTACTGTTCTGCCTAAAACATAATTTTAATGTTGTTAAACAGCAAAATAAAGTGCACCATGTCAATCTACACATTTTTCTAGACCATTTACATATAAAGTTTATTTAATTTGGAGCTACGGTTGTTTAGTTATGAAATAAACCATTTTAGCATCTCATTTAGCAAATTAATGCAAACAGCAAGTTTAAACATTTTTAACATGGATGAAAGTTAAATACTATGAAACTACATGAAATTCTAAGCATTTTACTTATATAAATTGTTTTAATCTGATGCACGGGTGAAAAGTTATTAGATGCATGATTCTAGGGACTAATCTGTAAAACAGCAGTTTCTGGATAATTTGATAAATTCACAGACTGGAAAAAAAACATAGCCAGGCTGAATCTGGGACTGGGCTGGAATAGGCATGAGCGCAAGTTACAAAGATGCGCACAGGGCACTGGATAGGCTAGAGGCTGCCCCCGGGCCTGGATCAGCTGGAGCAGCGGACGGGGAAAATCCCGTTTGGTTGAAGGGCCGAGGCGATACCAGGACGGCGCGGTGCAGCGGTTGGCTCGGGGCGTCTTGGGCGGCTCGGTCCGGTTCGGGCGTGGTTCGCGCAGGCCGCGGTTCATGCCGGTTCAAGGTGGATCGGCCAGTTCTTGCGGTCTTGGCGTTCCAGGAGGGGCTGGGCTGACGTGGCCGACTGAGGCGGCGCAGTCAACGCTCGAGGGCGAGCGTTCGTCGTATCCTCGATGAACAGGAGGCGGACTAGGCAGGGGAACGAGCGGGCGAAGCAGGGGAGCGGCGGCACGATGCGGCGGTGGGGTCTTGGGGCTCCGGCAAGCTGGGGAGGCATCTCCCATCGGCGGCCATGGCGGCTAGCTGCAACGAAGACAGAGAGAGAGATTGAGAGAGACGTGAGCGAGAGAACAACAGAGGAGGACCGAAGGAAGGAGAGGAAGGGTCGGCAACCTGCGGGGCTCCATCTCCGGCGGGTGGTGCGGCTGCAGGAGCACGACGGCGTGTGAAGGCAAGGCTCCAGCGCGGCGTGGTTCCCTGAACAGAAGAAGAACAAGAGAGGCCTGAGAAAAGAACCATGGAAGAAGATAGAGGGATGGAGGGAGAAGAGAGAGGGCATGAGGATAGGTAGCCGGCGGCGAGTGTCCTGCTCGAGGTGGTGGCCGGCGGCAGCAATGCTCCGGCGAGATCCTGGGTGCGGGCGCAGGGCTGCTCCGGCTTGGAGGCGTCGGGCGAGAGAGGGAGTGTCTCGATCCAGATTGAGGAGGGCAGCTCGGGAGGCTACTGCGGGGCGGCGTACGGGTGGTGATTCGCTCCAGGCCTGGGCAGGCCGGATCTAGGCTCTGCGGGCCCGCGCAAGAGGTGGGAGAAGGTGGCTGGAGTCACTTGGCAGCGGAGGAGAGGTGGGAGGTGGCTGGCGGCGGCGCGGATCCCAATGAAGGGCTAGGGTTCCAAATAAGGAAGAGGTAGGCCTTCCTTATATAGGAAGGGAGGCTAGGTTTGGGGGTTTGAGGCCGTTTTCGAGCCGTTCGATCTCGATCGGACGGCTCCGGTCGAAGGGGTGGTGTAGGTGGGTTGTGAAGAGAGGCTTGGGCTGAGATGGGAGGGGAGAAGAGGGGCCCGGCACAAGTTTTATGAAAAACGTCCGACAATCAAATCGGCTATAGTGCCGCTATAGTTTAACAGTTCGGGTATCAAACGACCTCCGAATGCGACAAAGTTTGGCCGGCGGTCTACCTATAATATAACAAGACCGCCCGCCAACTTTCAACCCATTCCGAGAACGTTTTATTCCCACTTAGAAAATAATTATTTAACGATGCCGCGGGCGCGTGCAAGGGTGTGGTTGGTCTTGGAACAGTCAACGAAGAGAACGGGGAGAATCGGCAACCACGAACGGATGTAGGTTTTGAAAAAAATGACGGCAATGGAGTGCTGATGCAATGCGAATGATGCGATGATGGAGGCAACAAACAAATAATTAACGCGGCTATCATGAAAAACATGGAAGGCATCTGGAGCATCGGTCTCGGGCTGTCACACAGGCCCATGGTTACCACGGGCCGTATGTGGCCCATGGTTATTGCGGCCACTAACAAACCGAGGAAAAAGATGACTATGAGGAAATAAATAAGCAAGCAACTAATGCTAGGCTATTACGGCGATTGCACACATTATATCCACTGGGCATCAAAGTTTGCCACCCGTGCAAATATAGGGAACACCCTACACTATACAAAAATCGCTTGCTGTTTTCTTCAGCCGGTCGCTGCCCGTTAAGAACAAATTTTGTAACACAACAAAACAAATTACAGCCATATAACAAAAGGTGGGTTGGCATAAAAGTAAATGCACCATCAGAAGTTCAGAAGCTCGGATGATTTGACCCGACTGGTATGTTCTCATGCGGTAGTGTCTGATGGAGCACCATAAACTTTGTTGTCATTTCTCCTAGGCTCCTGAACAACATAGCAAATGTCTTATAGTCTGGTTTCAAAACCATGCATATCTTGATGACATCGAACAATGGTTGTTCTTGTTTCACAAAGGGTCTCTGTTAGGGATTAGACTTTTGTCTAGAGCGCAGATATATCATTCTGTCGAGCTTGCAAATCTTGTTCATGAGGCAGTTTGGACGAGGTTGCCTTAACAGCCAACCCAGTATTACGCAGGAAGGTGCTTTTGGCACTGTTAGTGGAGAGATACTGACCCACTACAGCAAGAGGAGACATTGTGGTTATGGTTGCCTCATCACCTTCAGGAGGTTGTTGCGGTTCCACCATTTGGTCCATAGCTTGCTGAAAAGTTGAGTTTGTACATTAGTAGTACCAGAACAGAAGTTATTAATGAGGCAGCAAAACCAAACAGAATAGCTTTGGTTTATATACAGAACTTATTTTGGTGAACCCGTGTAAAACATTAGTTGTATTTTACTGCAAAGTATACATAATAAAACCAGGTTCCAAACATATGACCATATACCATGGCTAATGTATTGTCTATTTTTTCACATTGTATTGACAGCTAAGATAAAGAGACAAAGTTTATAATATGGTGAGCATAGTATGACATCATTCATATCACAAAACTACTGAGATCAGACAAACAGGCAATTGTAACATTGTGTGCAGAACGGAACTAGATTACAGATCAAGAGAAAAGGAACATCGTTCCTCTCTTTTAAACCTTGTAAAGTGCAATGATACGTTCAGATAACTGTGTATAAAATTGAAAAGAGTAATAGACATTGGCTGCAAACCATGTAGTTCAATGCACCACAAGTCAGAGTAACCAGTAGTTCAAAGGGCCTGAGGATTAAGGACTTACTATAGCGGCTTTGACTGGTGTAGTCATTCCCTTCGTCTTGCTAGTGTGACAGTCCTTGAAGATTTCCACCGCATTTGGTTCAGGTTCTTTTTGGTCCTTGCGGGCTTTCCTCTGCATTTGGAACAAGTCAATATAGATCTGATAATGTGGCACAGCCAAAAGAGTGAAACAGCAGCTAGTTACCAGAGCCTTGTAGTGTGCAATATAGCTACGAGATCCTGTCGTCTGTTGGAATTTCACTTTCATACGGTTGGCCTTGTTCTTTGAACAGTTCACCTAGAAGAAGATAGATTTGTGAGGGACATGCGTAAATAGAGTTCAACATGTGATCTGATCACATCTATATAACATACTTGATACTTTGGATCAGACCAGTGTTTAACAAGGGCTGTCCAGTCTTCATCCGTTATATTTTCCACTGGAGATGTTTGGGCAAGTTCACTGTTAGCCTTGCCTTCAAAGTGAGTTTTCCTCATATTATACCGATATTGTCACAGAGCAGACTTGAAAACATGAGTGCATGCTTGTCTGGTTGCATCATCTTGCCGATCCAACTTGAACCTCCTCTGTTCAAAATTATAGGAGTCTCATTACCAGCAACCTAGAAAGTATGGGACAGAGCAAGACGATATTTCTAAGTTCCATAAATAACCATACTTACAGATAAATGGTCGAGGAAGGTGTTAAACTGGATTTCGTCTTTGTCATTCCTGTACTGAATCCATGTTGGGAGGATATGTGCATGACACCTAACAGCAACGGCTGCCTCTGATACTAACTTGGCTGACTCTGTAGCACACGTGGCCTTTTTAAACCTGACTCAAAATGGAACTCCATTCTTCCTCCTTTAGATTTAGTTAACCTGTCAAGCATTATCGTTGATGTCTGTTTCCTCTTGCGCCTAGGTGCTAGTTCAACAATGAACATGGGAAGTGTTAGTGTACATCAAACTGTGAGACTACATATAAAGAAGCATGCAACTGTAACTTGACTCGATCAACTACCGTCTTGGTGTTGAAGCTCAGAAGGTTCATCTGATCTTGCCAAGTCCTCTTGTGCCAAGAGTGCTTCGGAAGTAGTGTCAAGTGGCAAAGGAGCTTGGGAACTTGCCGCTAGCAGAGTTGATGAACGAGTAAGTCGTGCACATGTTGGTACTGTGGAAGAAGGTGCTGCAACCACTAGGGTCGTTGCTTGTTTGGTTCTTTTGTCCTTGGTACGTTTTGCAGGTGGTGTACCAGGGGATACTATGTTTCTACATTTATCTGGTGGACTTAGACCTTCTCTTGCACTATTAGTACCAGCAGAATCTGCACTGCTGTTCCGCTTCCGTTTCCGTGCCTCCCGAGTAGTAACACCATCCCCTACCATTCTGTGTACCTTCCTCTCTTTTTTCCATGTCAAGTCAAACCCACGAGAAAAAGGAATAAAAATTTAGTTCTTCAGAACTAATTGATGTCTGATTCAAACGAACGGAACTTTGATGTTAGACAACCGCATGATAGGAGGATGTAATATGTATGAAAAATAGGACGGCATGAGATAATCAGACCTATGATGCGTAAACTAAGCAGAAGGCATTTCAATAAATTAGAAGCAATGCAATGGAAGCTAGACACCATATGAAAGATGCTGCAAATATCACTCTGCCAAGTTAATAGTGTCTAGTCATAAGTGGCATTTAAACAAATGTCAAGCAGTACAAGCAATAAATCATATGCAAGATCCAAACAATATCACACTACCAAGTTAAAGGTGTTTCATCATAAGTGATTGATGCAGGATAGACACGAACAGTACTTCGATGTTAGAACATGTAATAGACAGATGTAGTATATGCAAAAAAAGGAAGACGTGCCATATTAACATGTATAATGTGTAAACTAAGCAGATGCAATTTAATCAAATTAGAAGCAATACAAGCTAGACACCATATGCAACATGCAAGCAAATATCACACTGCCAAGCTAGAGAAAGCACCTGGGATGCTGGAGTAGGGTTGTTGGGCACATCATATTTACTTGGAACTTCTACTGCACTAGCAGTAGTAGCAGAATCTCTAGAGCGCCTCCTTACCGGTGGCACCAGATGACCGCCATCAGCCCCTGCCTTACTTTTTTCGTTCCTCTCTCTTATTTTTTTTGCCTTGTCAAGTCAAACACACAAGAAAAATGAATAAAATTCGCTTTTCAGAACTCATTGATGCATGATGCTGATGAACACTACTTTCATGTAAGGCGACCGCATGATAGGAGGATTGAATATGTAAGAAAAAAGGACACCATTGCATATTCACACCTATGATGTGTAAACTAAGCAGCAAGCATTTCAACAAATTAGAAGCAATGAAAGCTAGACACCGTATGAAAGATGCAACGAATTTCACTCTACCGAGTTAAAACTGTCTCGTCATAAGTGCCATTTCAACAAATTAGAAGCAGTACAAGCTAGAAAGCAATGCAAGATGCAACCTATATCACACTCCCAAGTTAAATGTGGCTTATGATAAGTGATTGTTGCAGGTTACACAACAATAGTACTTTGATGTAAGAACATGGCGTGATAGACAGATATTGTATGTTCTAG
The DNA here is from genome assembly GCA_039707655.1 of Elymus sibiricus. Classification (NCBI taxonomy): domain Eukaryota; kingdom Viridiplantae; phylum Streptophyta; class Magnoliopsida; order Poales; family Poaceae; genus Elymus; species Elymus sibiricus. The sequence continues at coordinate 267,163,285 of CM077676.1, read as the reverse complement.
AAACAGGAACACGTGTCTTATTCACAAGTATAATGTGTAAACTAAGCAGATGCAATTCAACAAAATTAGAAGCAATACAAGCTAGACATCATACATAACATGCAACCACATATAACAGTGCCAAGTCAGAGCAAGCACCTGTGATGGTTGGGTAGGGGAGATGTGCTCATCATCAACACAACAACATTGACTGTCTATGCATGTGTTGTCTTGCAAATCTTGTTTGGAGGATGGCAGAGTAGAATCTGTAGAGACCCTCCATTTCAGTTGGTCGGAAGGAGCACCATCATCCACTGCCTTGCTAATTTCCTTCCGCTTTACTGATTTTGCATTGTCAAGTCAAACGACAAGAGAAAGGAATAAAAATCACTCTTCAGAACTCATTCATGCATGATACTGACGAACACTACTTGGATGTAAGGCAAACACAAGATACAAGGATGGAATATGTACGAAAAACAGGATGGCATGGCATATTCACACCTATTTGTGTAAACTAAGTAGAAGCCATTTCAACAAATTAGAAGCAAGGCAAGGTAGACACCACATGAAAGATGCAACCAATATGACTCTGCCAATTTAAAAGCGTCTCATAATAAATGGCGTTTCAACAAATTAGACGCAGTACATGCTATAAATCATATGCAAGATGCAACAAATATCCAGCGGCATATACTAAAGGTGTCTCGTCATAAGTGATTGATGCGGGATTGCTACTTGTAGCTTGCGTTGGTAATTCCTTGAAGAGGAAGGGAGATGCAGTACAGTAGAGATAAGTATTTCCCACAGTTATGAAACCATGGTTATCAATCCAGTAGGAGAATCACGCAACACCTCGTTAGCAGCACCTGCACACAAAACAACAAATCCTTGCACCCAACGCAAACAAGGGGTTGTTAATCCCTCGGCGGTAAGTTGAAAGATTAAATTGTATGTGATAGATAGATAGATTGAAACAAAAATACAAAAATAAAATAAATAAAGAAAAAGTGCAGCAAGTATTTTTAGGGTTTTAGTATATGATTTAGATAGACCCGGGGGTCATAGTTTTCACTAGAGGCTTCTCTCAAGAAAATAGCATACGGTGGGTAGACACATTACTGTTGGCCAATTGATAGAAAAGCAAATAATCATGACGATATCCAAGGCAATGATCATGTATATAGGCATCACGTCCGAGACAAGTAGACCGACTCCTGCCTGCATCTACTACTATTACTCCACACATCGACCGCTAACCAGCATGCATCTAGTGTATTAAGTCCATAAAGAATGGAGTAACGCCTTAAGAACGATGACATGATGTAGACAAGATAAACTCACGTATGAATAAACCCCATCTTTTTACCCTTAATAGCAATGATACATATGTGTCATGTCCCTTTCTGTCACTGGGATTGAGCACCGCAAGATCGAACCCATTACAAAGCACCTCTTCCCATGGCAAGATAAATCAATCTAGTTGGCCGAACCAAATCAATAGATCGGAGAAGAAATACGAAGCTACAATAATCATGCATAAAAGAGATCAGAAGAGACTCAAATAATATTCATGGATAATCTGATCATAAACTCACAATTCATCGAATCCCAACAAACACACCGCAAAAAGTGATTACATCGGATAGAACTCCAAGAACATCGAGGAGAACATTGTATTGAAGATCAAAAAGAGAGAAGAAGCCATCTAGCTACTAACTATGGACCCGAAGGTCTGTGGTAAACTACTCACGCATCATCGGAAGGGTAGCAAGGTTGATGTAGAGCCCCTCTGTGATCGATTCCCCCTCCGGCAGAGTGCCGGAGAAGGCCTCCAGATGGGATCTCTCGAGAACAGAAACTTGCGGCGGCGGAAAGAGTATTTCTTGGACTCCCCTGAGGGTTTCTGATTTTTTTGGGAATTTATAGTGGTGGAATTAGGTCAAACAGAGCTGAGGTGGGCCCACAAGGCACCAGGGCACGCCTGCCCCCCCAGGTGCGCCCTGGTGGCTCGTGACCACCTCCTGTGGTGTCTGGTCTTCTCCCGAATCTTCTAGTTTTGGTATTGTCCAGAAAAAAATCTCCAAAAAGTTTCGTGGCATTTGGACTTCATTTGGTATTGATATTTTGTAAAACAAAAAACATGCAGAAAACAGCAACTGGCACTTGGCACTAAGTTAATAGGTTAGTCCCAAAAAATGATATATAATTGCTGTAAATGCATATAAAAACATCCAAGATTGATAATATAACAGCATGGAACAATCAAAACTTACAGATACGTTGGAGACATATCAGCATCCCCAAGCTTAATTCCTGCTCGTCCTCGAGTAGGTAAATGATAAAAACAATTTTTTTGATGTGGAATGCTGCCTATCATATTCATCATATATTCCTTTCTTTTGTAGCATGGACATTGGACTTGAATGATTCAAAGCAATAGTCTATAATTTGACATGAAGATATAAATACTCAAGCATGCTACCAAGCAATCATGTCTTTCAAAATATCAACGCTAAAGAAAGTTATCGCTAGCCCATTATGCTCAATCATTGATCCATTCATGAAACACACTCAAATATTAGCTACATCCAATGCACAAGTATGACAATAGTGATCTCTAGTTGGTGCTTTATAAGAGAAGATGGAGACTCAAAATAAAAATAAAAAAATTGCATAAAATAAATAGATAGGCCCATCACAGAGGGAAGCAGAGATTTGCTAATGTGCCAGAGCACAAGTAGTATTTCCGCTTAGTACAAATGAAGGCTAGCAAAATATTGAGAAGCAACCAACCAAAAAACGAAAACGGTCATAAACATGCATTGAACATAACTAACACCGAATAATGCACCATAAGTAGGATATAATTTCTTTGCATAACTAGTGACTTAATGTGCATGCATAGGGAATCACAAACTTTAACACTAATATTCTTACTAAATCACAATTACTCACTAACATGACTCACATATTATCATTTCCATATCACAAAACTATTGCAAGGAATCACACTTATCATATCCAATGATCTATATGAAAGTTTTTATTATATCCCTCTTGAATATTCATCACTTTGGGACCAAATTCATATCTTGTGCAAATTACCATTACTATTATCATTAACTCTCAAAAAGATTTAAGTGAAGCATGAGAGTGCAAATATTTCTTCAAAATTTCAATCTTGTCAACTCTCAAAATAATATAAGTGAAGCATGAGAGTTCATTTCTTCAAAATATAGCCACCACCGTGCTCAAAAAGATTTAAGTGAAGCACTAGAGCAACTGCCTAGCTCAAAAAATTTAAGTGAAGCACATAGAGTATTCTAACAAATTATGAAGAACGTGTGGCTCTCTCAAAATAGGTGTGTTCAGCAAGGATGATTGTGACAAACTAAAAAGCAAACAAACCAAAGACTCATATAATACACGACGCTCCAAGCAATACACATATCATGTGACGAATAAAAATATAGCTCCAAGTAAAATTACCGATGGTTGGTAGAAGAAAGAGGGGATGCATTCCGGGGCATCCCCAAGCTTAGACGCTTGAGTCTTCCTTGAATATTACCTTGGGGTGCCTCGAGCATCCCCAAGCTTAGGCTCTTGACACTCCTTATTCCTTCATCTATCGTGATCTCACCCAAAACTTGAAAACTTCAATCACACAAAACTCAACAAAACCTTCGTGAGATCCGTTAGTATAACAAAATAAATCACTACTTTAAGTACTATTGCAAACCCATTCATATTTTATTTTTGCATTATACCTACTGTATTCTAACTTCTCCATGGCTTATACCCCCAGATACAATCCATAGTTTCATCAAAACAAGCAAGTAGTACATCAAAAACAGAATCTGTCAAAAACAGAATAGTCTGTAGCAATCTATTTCAAAGCCATACTTCTGTAACGCCAAAAATTCTAAAAAATTAGGAAAACGTGGGCAATTCATATACCAATACTGTGTAAAAATTTCAGATTTTTCTGACGCTCCAGTACAGAAACAAAATTCTGGCACTGGACGCAAAACTTTCTGTTTTCCAAACATCATCAATTATACTATCTTCCAAATCATCCCGAAGGTTTTACTTGGCACAAACTCTAATTAAAAACATAAAAACACAATCATAACAGTAGCATAAAATTGAAAACACACAATAACAAAAACAAATAATAAAAATTTATTTTATTCATTGGGTTGCCTCCCAACAAGCGCTATTGTTTTATGCCCCTAGCTAGGCATAATGTATAGTTTCAAGTATTGTCATCTTTGGTTTTAGTCCTCGCAACCCCTATTTCACTTTCTTTGCCATTATCAATAATATGCACTAGATGATCAAGCTTAGTGCAAAGGGTTTTTATTTCTCTCAAGACACAAAGAGAGATTTTGTGATCTAAAGCATCAATCCTCCTATCTTGTGACACCACATTGCCATTTATTTTTGAGGCAAGATTAAATATTCCTCAAAAGTTAGAATCCATACTAGCCTTGATTTCTTTTATTTGCTCAGTTTGACAAAAGCATTTTTGAGTGATAGGTTCGATAGTTTCAACTTTTGGCTGTCCAAATATACTTTTCATCTTTTCGTAGGTTGCAAAGGCATCACCCCCAAGAAAATCGTTTTCAAATATAGAATCCAAGACACGTCTATGAGAAAGGGGTAGACCAACATAAAAACCTTTAAGGAACAATTTAAGGTGAAACTGCTGCCTAGCACTTGTATTTTTAATAATCTATCCCATGCTTCTTTTAAAGATTCTTCACCCAAATATTTAAAGTTTAAAATTCCTGGACCGTCTCCTAAGTACGAAGGGAAAGGCATAACGGGAATAGAACTAGCCATAACGATAAAGCAAATAAGCAAGAAAAAGGCAAACAAAAAATATTTTTGTATTTTTTGTAAAAACTTTTTAGAAGTGGGGGAGATGAAAACGAGAGGCAAATGCAAATAAAGTAAATAAAGTAAATAAAGTAAATGCAAGGAGATGAAAGTTTTATGCGTAGGTACTTGATAGATGTTGATGATGTCTCCCCGCAACGGCGCCATAAATTCTTCCTGCTACTTGTAGCTTGCGTTGGTAATTCCCTGAAGAGGAAGGGAGATACAGTACAGTAGAGATAAGTATTTCCCTCAGTTATGAAACCAAGGTTATCAATCCAGTAGGAGAATCACGCAACACCTCGTTAGCAGCACCTACACACAAAACAACAAATCCTTGCACCCAACGCAAACAAGGGGTTGTCAATCCCTCGGCGGTAAGTTGCAAGATTAAACTGTATGTGATAGATAGATAGATTGAAACAAAAATAAAATAAATAAAGAAAAAGTGCAGCAAGTATTTTTAGGGTTTTAGTATATGATTTAGATAGACCCGGGGGCCATAGTTTTCACTAGAGGCCTCTCTCAAGAAAATAGCATACGGTGGGTAGACAAATTACTATTGGGCAATTGATAGAAAAGCAAATAATCATGACGATATCCAAGGCAATGATCATGTATATAGGCATCACGTCCGAGACAAGTAGACCGACTCCTGCCTGCATCTACTACTATTACTCCACACATCGACCGCTAACCAGCATGCATCTACTGTATTAAGTCCATAAAGAACGGAGTAACGCCTTAAGAACGATGACATGATGTAGACAAGATAAACTCACGTATGAATAAACCCCATCTTTTTAACCTTAATAGCAATGATACATACGTGTCATGTCCCTTTCTGTCACTGGGATTGAGCACCGCAAGATCGAACCCATTACAAAGCACCTCTTCCCATGGCAAGATAAATCAATCTAGTTGGCCGAATGAAATCAATAGATCAGAGAAGAAATACGAAGCTATAATAATCATCCATAAAAGAGACCAGAAAAGACTCAAATAATATTCATGGATAATCTGATCATAAACTCACAATTCATCGGATCCCAACAAACACACCGCAAAAGTGATTACATCGGATAGAACTCCAAGAACATCGAGGAGAACATTGTATTGAAGATCAAAAAGAGAGAAGAAGCCATCTAGCTACTAACTATGGACCTGAAGGTCTGTGGTAAAATACTCACGCATCATCGGAAGGGTAGCAAGGTTGATGTAGAGCCCCTCCGTGATCGATTCCCCCTCCGGCAGAGTGCCGGAGAAGGCCTCTAGATGGGATCTCTCGAGAATAGAAACTTACGGTGGCGGAAAAAGTATTTCGTGGACTCCCCTTAGGGTTTCTGATTTTTTGGGAATTTCTATTGGGGGAATTAGGTCAAACGGAGATGAGGTGGGCCCACGAGGCACCAGGGCGCGCCTGCCCCCCCCAGGCGCGCCCTGGTGGCTCGCGGCCACCTCCTCTGGCGTCTGGTCTTCTCCCGAAGCTTCTAGTGTTGGTATTGTCCAGAAAAAAATCTCCAAAAATTTTCGTGGCATTTGGACTTCATTGGGTATTGATATTCTATAAAACAAAAAACAGGCAGAAAATAGCAACTGGCACTGGGCACTAAGTTAATTGGCTAGTCCCAAAAATGATATATAATTGCTGTAAATGCATATAAAAACATCCAAGATTGATAATATAATAGCATGGAACAATCAAAAATTATAGATACATTGGAGACGTATCAGGGATACACAAGAACAGTAGTTTTATGTAAGGACATGGTTAATAGACAGATGTAGTATGTACTAAAAACAGGAAGGCATGTCACATTAACAGGTATAATGTGTAAACTAAGCAGAATAGTAGATGCAATTTAACCAGATTAGAAGAATTACAAGCTAGACACCATATACAACTTGCAACCACATATCACACTGCGAAGTTAGAGCAAGCACCTGCGATGGTGGTGTAGGGAAAATGCGATCACCAACTATAGAGCTATGTTGACTATCTTCATCTAGCCTTGCTGTTTGTTGAGAATCATCTGGGGAGGATGACACTGCACTCTTTAAAAGAGTAGCGTGTCTCACACTAACCCACCCGCCTGACTGTCTCATCATAAGTGATTGATGAGGGATACACAAGAACATTAGTTTGATGTAAGAACATGGTTAATAGACATATGCAGTATGTACCAAAAACAGGAAGGCATGTCATATTCACAATATATGGCTAAGCAGATGCAATTTAACCAATTTAGAAGCAATATACAAGGTAGACACCATATGCAACATGCAACCACATATGACACCATGAAGTCAAAGCAAGCACCTGCGATGCTGGTGTATGGCGAATGGGGTCATCAACTATAGAGCTACATTGACAGTCTTCATCGAATGACACTACACTCTTCTTTAGAGCGTCAAACCGCGCCTTTCCAATCCTCGATGCAGACGGGAGCGACAGCTGTGTTTTCTTTTTAGAATACTGTGGTTGAGATTCTGAAATACCCATGCGTAATAAAACAATAGTGAGAGAGTATGGGTGTAGTTTGTGCACAAGTAGTGCAGTGTAAAAGTATCAGATAGCAGGTGGGTGAAAAATAAATGATGGCAGACATATGATAGCTCTACAACATGCATGGCACACAAAATTAGATTCTAGGCTTTTGAAATATGAGCAAAGGGATGGCTGGAAAGTGCAGGTAATTCTCAAGCAAACCACCACATGTGGTCCTATGAAAATAACAATCGACTGAAAAGAAATAGGTCAGTCGATTTTTTCTGCACCGTCCGATCTACAAGGAACGGGCAGATGGCCTTCATCTACCTCCCGCCAGTCACTGCTGATGATCTTCCTCGAACCGCCAGCGACCACCGGCCCAGACCCCTGCCTCCACCGCCCCGCGCTCCCCTCGATCTCACCCCACCGCCGTGCTTGGCAGCGCCCCCCGGCCATCCCTTTAAGCCTGGCGGACCTCCAGATCGGGCGCCAGCAGTTCCTGCGCCACACACACCTCTAAGATAGACACTGAGGTGCTGATTCCCCGGTGAACAGGCGGATTAGGTGCTCCGCGCGCCTCCGTGGGTGGTGCTTCCTTTAATTGGGAATCAACTGACACTGAATTGAAATCCAGGCAGGTGACGGACCTCTAGCTAAAGTGAAATAGTAAATGGGGGGAAACCTTGTGCATCGTGAGTTACTTGGAACATCTAGTATCAGGAAGAATGTGCAGTAAGAAGTGGTCAACTAGTTTCCTTCGTGGGATGAATACCGTGCGAGCAGACATGTAAGATTTGCAAGAATAAGGGAACAGGAGTACCAATATAGGCTTGCCATGCTGTGTCCTCCTTATGATTTTTCGACGATCTTCTTGTGGTTTGCGGGAAACCAGATGTTGTGGAGGACGGTGGAGCCTTGGATGCACCCATGGCCAAGTTGTTGAGTGTGGTGCGGTGGCCCTCTGTCGGCGGCGGAGAAGCAGATCCGAGGCGGCGAACAACGGCGTAGCGGGAACAGCTCCGGTGTGGTGGACGGTTGCGACGTTGGAGCAGCAGTGGTGAGGCACAGGACGGAGGGGTTGAAGTGGCTTGGGTACGACGCATGTCCGTGTCATGGAGGCAGCTCTGCCTCGGCTTCAACTGCTAAGTCCTGGAGGGCACTGCGGTTGAGGTTGCGGTGGACGACGACGTCGGGGTATCGGCTCCGGCGTGATGGAGGAGGGCGGCGGTGGATCAGTGCGATGGGGTGGCGGATGGAGGAGGTTGGGGTTTCGCGGATGGTGGAGAGGGAGTTTTGGTGCCCACGGAGTATGAATGGGGAATCAGATGGGGGAGAGGGGAAGCTAAGGGGGAACCATGTTTCTGGGACGCGCTTGTTTGAAATTTGGGGAAAGTTACAAACTTTGCCCCCATCTAAAATTTCGGACATGCTCTGGGTCGGGTGTAGGATAGTAATCTCACGTGTCCAAAATAGTGGGCGGGAGTGATTTCGGCCGAGCGCATCGGTGTTTAGGCGCCCGCGGTATATGAATGTTTTTCGGAGGTGGTTGTGTGGCATCTCGGTGAAGTTACAAACCTACCCCGGTTTAGACTTCTGGACGTCGGGCCGGTAGGCTTCACGGGTCAGAGTTAGGATAGTAATTTCCTTCTACCAAACATTGGTCTCGCATATTTTCGAGCGAGGAGAGGCTCTTTTGGTGCTTCGTTCAAAATTTTGAACCAGAAGCATTCACGTTTACAGTACTCTTGAACTATTAGGATTGACCTTAATAGACCTCGTTAACTTTGACCTTGTATGATTGAAAACCTCATTAAATTATGCACTTCTTTTGAAATTTTGACTCTCGAAAATCCTATTAGTACTATTATTTTGGAATGGAGGTGGTAAATTTGAATGTATTTTGTACACGACTATATGTTATTATGTACAAAAGCAAAGCAAAGATTGATGCACCCTTAATTTAGGTATGATTTAGAAATGCCATGATCTCGAATTCAAATAATTGAATGCACTTCATGTTGAATTCGAATATTTGAAACCACCTTAAGTTGAATTCAAGCGTATGCTAGTTTCTAGCTAGCTATTTAGAATGTTCACTATGTATCTTTTGTATGTATAATGTGCTTTACACACACAACATAAACTATAGTCATGTTTATATTTGAATTGCTAAAGCCATGCATTGTCTGGATTTCAAAATACTGACTCTATGGATCAATTACGTCGAATAATACCATCACATGCGCAAATTTGACAGAATATGGATGTTTGATACACCAATGATCGTTCCATACGCGAATCGCAAATATCATGATCCCATCCAAATATTTGGATACAATTTATATTTTAAATTGATGTGTACATCAGTCTTTTACCCGTAGATTCACTCTCCCTCAGCCCCTCCTCACACACGTGTTATCTTTCTCTCTCACACATACGCGCACACGCTGTATATCCATCGGCTTTCTCTCTCGCACATCCTCACACTCTCTCCTGAGGTGTCTCTCACACACATGCTGTCTATATATATCACCCTCCCTCCCTCTATCTCACAACTATCTACGACTCTTTTCACTAATCTCTGTCACAAGAACTATTTCACATGCATAGGCACGCACGATCTACATCGACCCTTTTCTCTATACATATACCTGCCTACGTGTCTCCCGAACGCTTAGGCCTATCTCGCACGCATTGTCGATCTCCACCTCTCTTACTAGTTGACGAATATGATTCCAGCAGAGCATTCAGTAGGATATCCCTTACAACTAGATTGGATGCATGGTAATAAGAGATAAGGATTTACCTTAGTTCGGGCCCTTGCGATCCAGGAAATACCCTACCCCTGGTCATATATATTTGTGAGTAGGGTGTGTACAGATTACACTACATGAATACCAAGGGATTCTGTGTATGTATCGACAAACTAGGCCCCAGGCTTGTATAAACATACCCGGGGCCTAGGGTTACAATTCCTAGTCGGCTTTGTCATTGGACACAAAGTCCTTCGTGACTCTGGTTTCTTTGTCTTGTGCGGTTGTCCTCCAGGGGTCTCCGTATAATGTGTCACGGGCGGACCAATGTGGCGCAGGACGGAACCGACCGGGGGCCTCACCTCGGCCCACCAGACCTCACACACCCCTACCCCTAGGTCTCGGTATCTTGTCACACCCACACATGCATACCAGACACACACACCCCACACATTATTTCTGCTAATGTCTCTCTCCCCTTCTCCCTAGCATACACACACTCAAGACCATCTCTCATCGAGACATATCCTATTCGTCTCTATCTCTCTAGACCTCTCTCATTTCTCATGCTATCTATCTCTCATCGCACACACACACCCTCTATCCGCGCCTCTCTTGAATACGTACACATACCCTCTCCAGGCCCTGCCAAATACGTAAACTACACATTCACACATGTTGCATCTTATCAGGTGCTCCATTGATCTAAAAAGCCCTCTATTCACGTTTACTTCGCATACATGATTCCTTTTGAATTAGAACTACGCAAAGTGTGGCCAAAATTTATTTTATAAAATCTACATCTATACAATATTGCAAGGTTATATGGAGTACGGAAGTTAATTGCATGGTGCATCCAATGATATTTATTCCGCATTATGAATGTTTGTATTTTTATACTATGAAGTTAGTCATAATAAATAGAAATGAAGAGCATCTCTCTCTCTCCCCCATCGCTCCCCTCTCTACGCATCTTTCACGTACGCACACAAACTATCTCTAGGCCCTCTAAAAGTACGCCCCGTCACATTCACGCATGTTCCATCTTTCTCTCGCGAGATATACACCGACGATCACTGTATTTGAAGCGAAAGCACGAAACGATCACTGGACTTCACAATACACTCACTATGGTCACCATATACGTTTTGTGGTTGTTATACAGTCACAGGCTCACCGTAGAGCTCTGTATTTGTTGAAGACATGATTAGTTGACCAGTTAAATAGTCCACGTGGCGCATCTAGTGTTGCATCATCATCGCTCATTATCTCACTACCATAGGGCCCACCTGTCAGCGGGTATAAGAATGTAAACAAACGAAAATAAAATATTGCACGGTGGGTATCACTAGTAGAAGGGATTCGAAGTGGCGCGGACAAGGTGGCCTTGTATTGGTATGCTGTGCTGGTTGACTGGTTCTTTTAATACACATGATCTAGGGTGGTGATTATACACACACGCATGCATGCACACGAACTGCATGCATGCAACACTCACACGCACACACGCACGCATACATGCACACACACACACACGCAGACACGCACACACGCACGCATGCATGCACTCACCACACGACCAACACACATGCTCATGCTCAAGTGGTCAACCTACACGTGCATGCACACACATCAGGCCCTGACACACACATACACAGCTAGGTGGTTCGCACACAAGGGTTCGAGTCTTGTCGCGCCTGCGTAATTTTTTTTTATCTTATGTCTTTCCTTTGCCAACTGATAGGTGGGACCCACAAGGAACGTGGCAAATTTAACCAGTCAACATAGTGCCATGTAGACTATTTGGCCGGTTAACAGAGTGCAATACGATGCTGAACGGTGAGCGAGTGACCGTATAATCACCATCAAACGTATATAGTGACCCTAATGACCGTATTCTGCTTTCTCTTCAAATACAGTGACCGCCAGTGTATTTATCTCTTCTCTCGCTCTCTCCGTGGAGCCGACTAGGCCAACCTCCCATGCCTAAATTGGCGCACGCCACCCCAATATTGTTGTACTGGTTTCGTAAGAGCGAACAAGCATTCACGTCTACCGTATAAACTCTAGATATGAGTTACAAATGCTATGATGACGAATACAAATATTTGAATCCACTTGATGCCGAATTTCTCTCTGTAGGCCCTCCAAAAGTACGTCCCTACACGTTCTCGCATGTTATATCTAACAACTATGCAATACAGTACTACTATACTCTAACACAATAAATCATATGTTTTTTAAGTTTTAGATATCATATTGTTACTTCAATTATTCATGTTGCATACATTAAAATTGCGTTGAAATGTATGGCTAGTATCATCTAGTGATCTGAAAGGTCCGACTACACACACACATGACACAAAAAAGGGCCCACTACACATTCAAGCATTTCACATCTTTCTCTCGGTCTCTTTGTCAAACCGACTATGCCAAACTACCCTGCCTACCGCGCGGGAAAAGACCCGGCCTCGCCTATTTAATTAGGTTTGTATCGATGGATCGCGTGAAATAGCAAAACCAAGCGGTACAAGAGTAGTACTACCTCCGTCCTGGTTTATTGGTCCTCATTGTATTTTGTGCCAAATTTTGACCAAAGATTTAACTAATAAAATGTTAATGCATGTCACCAAAAATTATATCATTAGATTCGTATTTGAACATAGTTTCTGATGACATTATTTTTGAAGACATGCATTAATATTTTATTTGTTAAAGTTATGGTCAAAATTTTACACAAAATACGAAGGGGACCAATAAACCAGGACGGAGGTAGTACAAGACTACCACATAGTACTAGTACAGTAGTACAGTACAAGTTACAGTTCACTGGGCCGCTGTGTCTTGTACTCCTCCGTCGTAAGAGTGGAGCGCTCGCTTTCATAAATGTTCTACTCCCTTTCGCCGACATGTGGGACATCCAGCATCCGGGTCCACGTGCCATGCACCAAATAACAGTAGTAATGAGTAATGAGGCGTCAAATCACAAAGCTGCAGCTTTCCCGTAGTATAAGTTGGAGGGACGAAGCAACCATCATTTCACTCTTCGCTAAAGTTGCTTCTGCCGTTGTTCTGCCTCATGTAGTCATGTGGGACGCGGATTGGCTTGGTACGTCACTGACACGTGGGACCGCATGTTAGCAAACTGTGAGGCCAACCTCCCCCGCCTTCCGCATGGCAAAAGCACCTACTAATCAAAACCAAGTGGTACGCTTAAGGGCATCCACAATGTGTAGCCAAATGGTAAAATAGCTTTTGGCATCGATGGGAACCATTGTGGAGGGTGCTGTGAAAGCCAAAAAAAGAGGGAACCGGAACTCGGTGGTGCGCCGATGCCAAATTGATTGAAGGAATAAAAAATGCAACCTCTCTCCTCTTTCTCCCTTGCATGGACGCAAGCATAGAGCACAGAGTCTACTCCCTTCTACTATCACAAATCACAAAGCAATGTGGCGTCAAATCACAAAGTCACGGGCGAAGCAACCATAATTTCACTCTTGGCTGAATCCGCTTCTCCATCGTCTTCTTCCAGAAACGACCTTTCCCGCAGTAAGCTGGACGGACGAAGCTATTGTGCTACATTTAATAATGTAGGAAATCCTGCATCTACTCCAACCTAGGAGTATTTTAAAAATTCATCTGTCTTTCCTATGACATCAAACACTCAATCCTAATCCTATACTCCAATCCAAGCCATTCCCATCCAAAGAGAACAATCCTATATTTTTGCAATTCTTGCGTTTTGAGGATCCTGCAAATCAAATAGGCCAAGGTGATTCTGGCTGGTGGAGTGGTGGAGCCCAATGGTAACATCTCGTTTGATCGTGACTGTGTTTCAAATTTAGCTCGGACATCCACGGCTACGCAACATTCACCAAGTAGTTCCAGTTACTCAATCGTTACAAATATAGTACTAGTACTTATTAGTGACAAGACCAAACATACATAGAGCATTATATGCTTTAAAAATTCTCGTATGTGCATCAATAGGCTGGCGAAAGCCTAGATAAGCGGTACTACTGTACTACTTGTTTGATGGTGTGTGCGAGACATGCTGGGCACGTCCCAGCACCTTCCTCACCAAGAAGCTTCTCCACTGACGTAGCGCCGACAGGGTAACGACATGACGTCGGTCCACATTCATGTCGAAGCTGAAGTCAGACCCTCCTCGTTGATGCAACCGCCGGGGACGACCGTCTCCCACTCTGTTTCGTTGGGACGTAGATCGATGAGTGGAGCCAGCCCCGAACTGCACGCCGGCATTTCCGTTGGTTGCACAGGCTTGACGGGTCCCCGACGCGAAAGAGCCTTTCCGACAGTAAACCGGTGCCTGTGTAAGGGTACACGGTCACGTTCGAGTCCCCTTGCAGCAGCTCGAGCTCGAACGACGTGGTCACGTCGCATCCAACAGTGACGGTGACACGACAGTTGCTGTCTCCTACGAACTTCCTGGATGCAAACAAGGCGGTTGTCTCGGCTTCCAGGCGGCACTTTCGAACGACATGACCATCGTCTGCCTCAATGGTGCGCTCCGTTGAATGCACTTTGCCAAAGCCATAGCGCGATTAGCGCGATGGTTGCGACCGGAGGGGCGAAGAGGACGCCTTTTCACGGGATTTAGTAGAAAATTCTGTGTCATTATAATTGGGATTTCCATCAATGTATCGCGCGAAGGCAAAGAACCAAGTGTTATCTTCACTTTTTTTTGGCTCACGCGCGCGCGCGTCGGAGCGCACGATTTCCGACCGGCTGGGCTTGTCCTAATTAAGTAAGTTCATCAGGGTGTATTATTGATAATTAAGGAAAGGGCGGGCCCCACCCAAGTGAAAATCAGGGGGCGGGGCGGGCGATTAATTGGGGATGGAAAGGTCCATGTGCATTCACCAGGTGAGGATTAAATGGAAAGTAGAGTGGGCCATCGTGCATGCAACCATGTGCTACTTGTATCGTCAAAGGAGGAGGTGGGGCCACTGTAAATACATGGAAACGGCTGCAGTTATTAATTCGGAAAGAAACAGACTTGGTCAGAAGTTGATTGTGGTTGGCACGCGCGATCGCGGAAGAGTCTTTTACAAAAAAAACAAATCCCACAGACCGAACGGTGGGGAGGTCCGGACGTCTATGACGTCAATCTCTGAAACTTTGGTCCCATCCCACCCCCCCCCCCCACAACTCTCCAGGCTCCAGCGGTCTGGCTTTGCAAACTCTGCACAATCAAAACCGATTGACCAGTCGTCACCGGTACCACTATTCACACCGGAACCTTTGCTGCTCGGCCTACGCCAGCTACTTGCCGGCCGGTCATCACTGCCCCAAAACCGCACCTCCCAGCCCATTCTCCCACCTTTCGATCCCCTAGCCTGCATCAGCCGTCCCCTAGTTCACCGGATAGCCATGGTGCATAGCAAGATCACGTACTACAAGATGTTGACGCCGGAGTGCCGTGCAGAAATCGCGGCGGCGGTAGGTGCCACAGACCTCCGTTCCCAAGCTCGCTTTGCGGCGGGCCAATCCCCGAGTCCTCTAGAGCCGAGCTCCAAGGAGGAAGGCGATCCAATGTTCATGGCGGAGGTCGCGGCACAGAAGGCCCCCACGGTGAAGGAGACAATGGACGTCGACTTCGTGCCGGCGTCCGGGTCCCCCATGGTGCAGGCGGACCAGCGGTTCAACCTGGCGATCCTAAAGAAGCACCGGGCGGCGGAGGCTCAACTCGACGCAGAGCGTGCGGATGCCGCTGCCATCGAAGCCCTCCTGCAGGCGGAACCGGATGTCATGGCCGTGAACCGGGCGGCGGAGGCTCAACTCGACGCGGAGCGCGCGGATGCTGCAGCCATCGAGGCCCTCCTGCAGGCGGAACCGGATGTCGTGGTCGTGAACCGGGCGGTGGAGGCTCAACTCAACGCGGAGCGTACGGATGCCCCTGCCATCGAGGCCCTCCTGCAGGCGGAACCGGATGTCGTGGTCGTGAACCGGGTGGTGGAGGCTCAACTTGACGCGGAGCGCCCGGATGTGGCTGCCATCGAGGCCCTCCTGCAAGCGGAACTAGACATCGTGGACTTGAACCGGGCGGCGGAGTCTCAACTCGACGCAGAGCACGTGGATGCCGCTGCCATTGAGGCCCTCCTGTAGGCAGAACCGAACATCGTGGATGTGAACTGGGCGGTGCTCGCGTCCGTGCAGAGTGCCATCACACTCCGCGTGAACGAGTAGCTGGAGGCCGAGGACAACCACGCCACAGAGACACACGTCGGCACCTCTGGCTGGTTCACGCCGGCAGCCAAAGACGACGAGGTCGGCTTGTTTCGTGAGCAGTGATAGTTTTTCTTTATGTTGTTGTTTTTAGGGATCATTTGCTATGTAAAAACATATTTATATTTAATAAATCAGCCTTATAAACATACTGTATCGACGAAAATGAGGTGTCAGCGATTGGATGGCTAAGTTTGGTTTGATCACATGCAGTTTCTCCCTCCGTCCAGGTGTATAAGTCACCTTACAAAAATTAGATATTCCCAAAATGCTTAGGCGCAATGCATTAAATTCCGTCCTTGTTCCCCACACTGCCTCGTTCATTAGTGAGAGAAAATTTTCTTTGTATTATTTCATGATTTGAATACAAGCATACTAGGTCAAAAAAAGCGAGCGAAAATTTTGGCCGAACCACGCGCGTGGAGGAAATGGCGACGGTGGGGTGGGCTAATTTGGCCCATGGTCGGATTGCTGACATGCATTCCCAGATGCCAGTTAAATGCCAAGCTACTTGGCGTTGAGCAGCGGGGTAGATCGACCGTGTGCTGGTCTGATGCGAACGCGACAGGCGTGCTGTGAGTGTTCCTTTTCCTCGTTTTAAACTTGTGAAGATAACCCCCTCAAAAAAACGAAAAGACTCTTCCGCGATCGCACCTGCCAACGCGTAGATCCCCTTCTTGCAGCCTCAATCAACTTCCGACCAAGTCTGTTTCTTTCCGAATTAATAACAGTAGCCGTTTCCATGTATTTACAGTGGCCCCACCTCCTCCTTTGACGATACAAGCAGCACATGGTTGCATGCACGTTGGCCAACTCTACTTTCCATTTAATCCTCGCCTGGTGAATGCGCATGGACCTTTCCATCCCCAATTAATCTCCCCCTGATTTTCACTTGGGTGGGGCCCGCCCTTTCCTTAATTATCAATAATACACCCTGATGAACTTACTTAATTAGGACAAGCCCAGCAGGTCTGAAATCATGCCCTCTGACGCGCGCGCGTTAGCCATTCTTCATTCCCTCCAAAAAAAAGAAGTATGGAAGTTCAAAAGGAACTGACGGTGTACATCACACTTGTCACGTTCGCGTTGCACCCCGACACGGTCGGTCCGGCACATCGCTCACCAAATGGAACACGCTTCGTCTTGTGTTTTGGCTCGCTTAGGGGACCGCAGTTGAGAGCAAACCGACGGTAGGCAAACTTTCCCCCACCATCTCCCCCTCCCCCACTCGCGTCGGCTGAATTTGGAAGAGAGAGATGACTGATGTAAAAAAAACCACTAGAAGACAGAGACGAGGAGGGAGAGATTGTAGCACGGATTCCAAGAAATTTGTTGAGAGTGTGAGGTGGGCCATGTGTTAATAAGCACTCCATACTCTAGTGCAGATGCCTCCGTCCTGGTTTATTGGTCCCCTTCGTATTTTTTGTCAAATTTTGACCTTATATTTAACTAAAATAATATTAATGCATGTCACCAAAAATAATATCATTGGAAACTATGTTCAAATACGAATCGAACGATATAATTTTTGATGACATGCATTATAATTTTTTGAGTTGAAATTATGGTCAAAATTTGGCACGAAAAACAAAGGTAGTACTAGTACGAGTACTGCTACTGCTATTGGACTGGCTAGACGTGGCGAAATCCTAGTAGCAAGCGCATGCGCGAGAACAAATATTCACGTGTTGGAATAAAATTGGAAACCATTTTCTGTTGGAATACAAATTTATGTACATGCTTGTACATGGTATATTGTAAGTTGAAAAGCAAAACGAAGATTGAATGCCCTTTACATATGATTTGCAAATGCTATGATCACCGGTTCAAATATTTGAATCCACCTTAGGTTGAATTCTAATATTTGAAACTTTTTTTAGGTTGGATTCAAGTACCAAGTGTCTTCTTATGCATAATGTGTCTCACACGCCCAACATAGAGTGTTGTCACATTTTTTTCTTTGACGCACGCTCTCTCTATATTGCATAGCCACTCGATCTCTCTCAGTTTCATCTCAGGGTCTTTCTCTCTCTCTCTCGCACACACATGCATAGCACCTCTCTTCCTGTTTGTGCATGTCACACATGATCGACCTCTTGAGGTAACGGGATTGTATCTCGCTCATCAGGTCGCTCTTCGACACACGCCTAGGTCACTCTACCATGCATTAATTGTAACCAAGCCTTTCATCTATCTTTTTTTAAGCATAGATTCATCTTTCTCTACACCCCTAAGTACATCGGTCGATCGATCGATCTCCGGACCCACCCTAGTCCTCTTTCAATCGATCTATAGCTAGATGGTACATGACTGACTAGCGTACACACAAACACCACCCCACTCTCCACCTCACACAATCATTTCTATCATAGACACACACAAAAACCTTGATTTGCACGACACACATTCGATCTCTCCACATCTATCAATCTCGTCAAGGTGTGTCGGGTCATGAACCGAAGGGGTTTGTCACTACTAAGATGGGGAGCGACACGTAGTGGACGGCTCACAAAACCGACCTAGGTAACTATTTTTCCAAGCAACTTACACAGTATAGTTACTACAGCCGGAACATGGTAAGTTGGACACCTAAATGCGAGCACGGAGCGGGCACACCTCAATTATTCCTTCAAACAGCCGGACACCTCAGTCAGCACACCTCAAATACAAACAAAGATAGGCAACACACATTGTCCGGCTACTTAATCAAGCGTTACGCTTCACGAGTTGAAAAGGAAAGGGTGGTACACTAATTATACTGGTACATATGCTAGTATGAATAACTATTGTACACGTGGGCTACTAGGCTGGATATAGGTGAGGTGCCAACTTCATACTATATGCTTTCGGTCTTACGCTCTACAAGTGTTACGGTTTACAAGTTCGAAATGAAAAGGTGGTGCACTAATAGCACCCCTATTGCGTTCACGTCGCACCCCCAGACGGTCGGTCTGGCATGCTCTTCTGACCCAAGAGAACGCGGGTTGTCTTGCTTTGTCACTGACATGTGGGATCGCATGTGAGCAAAGGGCATCTGCGACGTTGCCACGCCCGCAGCTGACTACCCTGGCCCACAAAAAACCCTTGTCCCTCGCCTGAGTGCATTCCCCCCCGGCGCCAGCTGCCTGCATTCATGCCATCCGTCCGCATGCCGCCATTCAGCAGGGTCGCCGCCCGAGGTACGAACTCCGGCGACTCATTGACTCACCCGAACGCTTGGCCTCACCGGTATGCGCTACTTAAAGGCAGCAACACCCAGCTAAACTCCACACCAGAGCACATCCTCCTCCCTTGCACCACATCCACCATGACCGCGGGCGGGAACGCTCTGCGGGTGAGCTTGTCTTCGGAGATGAAGCTCGAGGTCGCCGCCCTTGCTCAACCCGCCGCTCACAATGTAATGTTGGCGTAGCCAAACGCGGACGCGGCCGCACAAGCGCCAGCCGCGCCGAGGGCCGAGGACAAGACCCCCGCCAGCTACGCATTCTATGCGCTGCCATCCAACGTTCAGGGGCGCATATGGCACGTGAACAGCGATGGACCGTCCACGTCCATCATCGACTTCACGTCCACCGACACCGCCGAGGTCGCGGACTCCTCCGAGGATGGGTAGGGCATGTGAGGCGGCAGGGCATGGTGTCCCAACTGGACCGGTCTGTCTCTCGTGGTCTACTCTTCCTCGCCGGAGACCGCACCTTTACTTCACGGGTCTTGAACCCTGCCGCCGTTCATGGAGACGGCAGATGGAGGACGTGGTCGCCGATGCGGAATACAAAGGAAAGTGGACGTACGCCGTCGCCGTAGGATAGGTTTATGGTCGGGTTTCTTTTCTTTTTTTGTCCTAAAAGTTTGAAATGTAATGAAAATCTGCCATGTTTGCATGAATCTCGTCCGGTTATATGAACTTTCACAATAAAAATATATGTTGTATGAAAATATATTGAATAATGATTCTAATCGTATTTACTTGGTATTGTGGTTGTCGTTGTTTTTGTATGTATAAACTTGGTCAAAGTTTAGAAAGTTTGACCCGAGACAAAGCTAATATGCGAAGTAAATAAATACAGAGGGTTTACATACACAATTTCTCTTAGGCCCTCCGAAAGTACGTCCACTACACATTCACACATTTCACATCTTTCTCTTGCTGTGTCTGTCAAACCAACTAAGCCAAACTCCCAGCATATCGCGTGGGAAAAGACCTGCCTGCGCCGTTTTAGACTGGATTTGTATCGATGGATCGCCCGAAGCACCAAAACCAAGTGTTACGCTCTACAAGTTCAAAAGGAAAAGGTGGTACACTTACAACACGCCTGTCACGGTCGCATTGCACCCCTCACACGGTCGGTCCTACACACCGCTCACCCAGAGGGAACGCGCTTCGGCTTGCCTCTTCACTGACACATGGGACCGCAATTGGAGAAACCGACCATTCGCCAAACTCCCCCGCCCACTGCGCGAAAATTCCCCCCAAATCCCAAATTCAACTCCCCTTCGGCCAACTAGCCAATAATATTCCCCAAACCCCCCTCCCCCCGCCCCCCTCCACTCCATTCGCTCCGCCAAACTAGCCCTCCCCGCCACGCCGATACGTCGGCGCCGCGGTTCTTCGAGGGGACGCACGGCGATCCTCTTGATCCCATAGTACGCTCTCGTAAACTGCCATCCTCCAGCCGCGCCGCCACCGCTGGCAACATTCTTTTGGAGACGCTCGGTGGTCAGCTTCTCCGATGGTATGCGCATTCTAGACTGAGACCCCATGCTTGTCGGAGTAGCGCTAGATGTTAGCTGATAGACGCTGTTAATCTCACTGCTTGCCAAAATAGTTTACACTCAATATGCTCTACTTAAAAAGGTACCTTGCCCCGTTCTGCACTCAATCTGCTTTGCTGAGATGGCATGCCACGCCTGATTAGTTGCTAAAATATCCTGCCATATTTTAGGACCATGTATGTATTGTGAAGTAGATTGCCATTGTCTAGTAGCCAATCTATTAGGTGAAATAGCTCGACACTGTTTTACACTCAATCTTTGTTGCTGAGATGGCCTTCAATGACTGTGTGCTCGGCCTCATTGATTGCTGAAATAGCCTGCCATAATTTAGCAGTCAATCTGTTTGCTGAATTAGCTTTACATATATTTCGTTACTTAGATCTGCTTGTCCAAATATCTTGCCATAGCTTTATACATCGACCTAGGTATTTTTTCTGGACTTTATAATGAAACATATATGTTTTTCCTATAATATCTAGTAGAAGAACTAATTTGTATGTCTGACAGATGGACAGGACTTGGATAACTTCTGCTCAACGATTCTCCCCTACATATGTCGAGGGCGTTCAAAACTTCGTGAACTTTATCAGAGCTGAGTACGGTGGTCCGAAAGCAGATGTGCGTTGCCCGTGTAGCAGTTGTATGAATTCAATTTCAAGACCCCAGTCAACTGTGCAAAAATCATCTACACTTGTATGGGATGTCAGTCACATATACTAGGTGGGTTCATCATGGTGAAGCTGTGAACATCAATGTCACTGACTATGTGGAAGCATGTGGCACCCCGGCTCAGAGCAACCGGTTTACCTTGCATTGCCAGCCCAGAGATCAAGTCTTCTGGCAATACACAACAACTTGGTACAGAAAACAACCGCTTTATTGATCTCTAGTGGATACATAAGTTCAAATATTACATGACAAACGAGGCCAAGCGGCACTCACGGTGCGGCTGCACTTATGTACATTATTTAGTAGACATCTCAGGGGCCTCGATGATAAAGGGACTACTACGCGGCAGCGGAATGACGAGGTAGTGGAACTCCACTCCACAGGGATACTGCTGGGACACGGCCTAGAGCGCGACATACTGCTCGACATCGACACCATGCACAGCTTCTCCTGCAGCTGGCGTGATAAGCCAGGTGAGTACTTTGAATGTACTCACAAGCTCACAACAAACAAAACAAATGCGACCAACAACAACAAGGCATTTAACAAGTTTAATGCATGAACATGATACTACCCAACATGTGGTGTGCGTGAAATGTTGCCGTGGTCCCTGGGACCAACTTACCATTTCGGGGTTACCACATAACCACCGTTCATAACTTACCAATGTGATCCTCACTTGATCACATCCATACCTTTCATAGTGATCCTCACTTGATCACCAATTCTGCATGTGCCATTTTGTGAATCTTAGTGTGCAAGTTAATTATATCTGTTGACCCACGCTGTGACCTACTACAAACTGCGTCCATATCCAAGGACGCGGCTATCGATAGTTTATACACTCTGCAGAGGTTAGTACTCTGTACCCACACTACGGAACTCATGGCCTCGTGCTCCCATTCGGGTGGACCAATGATATTCTGACAAAACCAATCTATTGCATGACACTCCCCCGGCCACTCCGACAAACTCCCCTTTGGGCTATGTCATGGGTGGCCCCGATGTAAACTCATGACATCCGCCACCTCTGTGGCTGCCACCATCGTGGCCAAACAAAAACATCGTCCCAAACGGGGACCTCGGTACCGTAAAACTCGGGCACACAAGGTTATGACTACCTACCGGGCCAGGGTAGCGCTAGTGCACAACCTTCGCTCGTAGGAGGCACCGGCGAGAGGCATGACAATAGACCGCATTAGGGCCTCCCCATTCAGGCAAGTGTGGTTGCACTGGTGAGCTCAATTCGGTGGCACCATGACTCAATCAACAACATGTTCAAGTTGAATTAACATCAAGTTTAACTTGAAATAAAATGATTCGAGCCATAGTGTGAATGGATGCATGGGTCACGATCATGAATAACGAATGCATCGTGCTACCATAAGAGTATATGACATGATCTCTACTGCACACTTTAGTAAGAAAGCATGTACCCTACTGCATACTATCAAAATGACATGGAACAAATTCTATGCAATAAGTTCTATGTAGCAAATCATTTTAATAGTGAATTATATAGGAATTTAATTCAAATAAACCATTGCCATTGCAATGCCATCCTTGCATATGAATGTTGTGGCCTCCCTTGGTTCAGAGGAGTGTCACAATACTCCTGGTCTTCTCCAACACAATTAAGAGCTTTTGAAAATATTTTAAATGCAAAAAGAAAATGTCACATAAGGCATGTTATTTCACCAGAAATTCTCAACAGCAAGAAAAATTCTGAAATTTGGCATGCATAAACTTTGGCTCAATACAAACCAGTAGCAAAAAGAATCAACTCAATTGGACTTATAGAATAAAAGTTATACCTGGTCAAAGTTGGGGTCAGAAGGTGGTCAAACTACTTATTTAAATGATTTTAAACGAATTTCCAGAACAGGCCACGTCGAAGGCGTATTTCTAGATTACGCCTCCACTTATACCGCTTCGGGGGAGAGAGTGAGAGGCTGACAGTGGGGTCCCACTGTCAGGATTAAAAGAGAGAGAGAGGGAACATGAGAGGCAGCGCTGTCGCCGGTGGTTCTCCGGTGAGGAGGCCACGGCGGTCGCCGGAGAGGGGCGGGATGGACTCAGCGCAGCATGGCGAGCAGGCACATACCCGAGGCGAC
The DNA here is from genome assembly GCA_039707655.1 of Elymus sibiricus. Lineage (NCBI taxonomy): Eukaryota > Viridiplantae > Streptophyta > Magnoliopsida > Poales > Poaceae > Elymus > Elymus sibiricus. The sequence goes on along the minus strand of CM077676.1, from coordinate 267,139,373 downwards.
GGCTGGGGTGGACGGATGGCGTCGGGAGGTTCTTCTCCAGAGATGGCGGCGCGGAACTCATCGGATTCGGCGATTCCGGTGATGATTCGGCGAGCAAGTGGTACCACCGTTCTCAGGAGATCACCATGATCTCGAGGGAAGTAGAGAGCGAAGCTGGGGGTGGCTGAGATGAGTGCACGTTCAAGGGGGATCTGGGGCGGATTCCGGCAATGAACGGCGGCAGGAGGCCCTCCTGGCCTTGCCGCGCTTGTGGGAGAGTGATTTGTGGCCAGGTGAAGTGAGAACGATGGCTAGAAGGAGTTGGGGATGCCTCTATTTATAGATGGAGGGTGGCCGTGCTCGGGACTCCGCCAGCAATGAACTGCAGAAGAAGAGAGGGGAGTAGAGGTACACAGCTACGCGGTGCACGCGTGCAAGCATAGTGCGGCGCACTACGCAGGGAAAACGGAGCATGCGCGCCCACTGTTCCGCCTGGTAGCGTTCGGCCACTTCCGGCGAGCGGCTTGCCGACGTCGGGGAGGAGCAGGGGCAAGGCTAGATGGCACGCCGGAGGCTGCTGGGGAGCTGGGACATGCTGCGGTGGCGAGTGGAGAGGGAATGGACGGCGACAGAGGGGCCCGATGCATAGAGCGCGGCGAGCGCATGCAATGCACCGTGCACTTACGCGGTCACCGCGTGCACTGGCACACACGGTGCTTTCGGCACTGCCAAACCGTGTCAATTGAGAAGTCCTTTCAACGCGGTGCCTAGAGCTGCGCTTGGCTTGCCATCTGGCGCACTGTATATGACTTGAGCTTGATGCAAAGTTTCTGGACAGAAACTTGTGCCAAGTGCTGGGGACAAATGGCTAGGAGTTTAAGTCTGAAATTTTGGGGTTAAGCATCTCTTAGGAGGGTAGTCATGTGGTAAAAATTTCAGCTCCAACAGATCAAGGAAAAATATACTTGCTTCACAAAGTGCCCATTCTGTCCAGAAGCAAAAACATTTTCCTTAGCTGAAAATTTCCAAATGACCATGGGATATTTTTGCATAGGGAGGTGAGGCTTGATCTAAAGAATATTTGGGAATTTTCTTGGAATTTTTGGAGCAATAAAAAAGAGGGTTGCTTTATAGCTTATTGAGAAAATAGGCATTTTCAGGAAGAAAAAGATTATAATGCCATTAAATAAAAATATCCAATGGCATTATGGTGAGAGGGATGAGGTCTAGGAAAGGTTTATGGATGATAGAATCCACTTGGAAGAAAATCAAAAATAATTCCAAGTGGTAAGTCCAAAAGAATTGACTAGAAAACCCAAATGCAAATTAAAATATTCAATACATCCCAATAAAAGAAAATGGCAAAATCCAGGGTGTTACAAACCTCCCCCCCTTAGGATGAATCTCATCCTCGAGATTCGGTTGCTCAGGAAACAAATATGAGTATGCAGTCCTTAAGAAATCCCCTCTTTCCCAGGTGGCCTCATCCTCAGTGTGGTGCTCCCATTGGACCTTGTAAAACTTTATAGTTTTGCTGCGGGTGACTCTGTCCATCTCTTCCAAGATTCTCAAGGGTTTCTCCTCATATGTTAAATCTTTGGCAAGCTCTAGTTCTGTAATATCCATCTGTTTTGCGGGTGGTGCGATGCATTTCCGTAGCTGAGACAGGTGGAACACATCATGAACCTCGGATAGCTCGGGAGGCAATTCTAACTGATAAGCCACTTTGCCCACTCTGGTCATAACTGGAAATGGACCGATGTATCTTGGTGCGAGCTTTCCCTGAGTATGAAACCTTTTAACTCCTTTCATGGGGGTAACTCGGAGATATGCATATTCACCTAGTTCGAAACTGATATGTCTATGTTTTGAGTCATAGTAGCTCTTTTGACGAGATTTTGCTACTTGCAGTCTGTCCCAAATTTCTTTAACTTGCTTTTCTGCTTCCATCATCAAATCAGTCCTGAAGATTCGGCTGTCTCCTGTCTGGGACCAGTTCAGCGGGGTGCGACACTTACGTCTGTATAGAGCCTCAAAGGGGGACATCTTGAGACTAGTTTGATAGCTGTTGTTGTAGGAAAACTCAGCGTACGGCAGGCTGTCCTCCCATTTGGGTCCATGAGCAAGAGCGCATGCCTGAAGCATGTCTTCCACAATTTGGTTTACCCGTTCTGTCTGCCCATCTGTTTGAGGGTGATAAGCAGTGCTATGTTTCAAAGCGGTTCCCAAGGCTTGATGTAGACATAGCAAGAACGCCGAGGTAAACAAAGATCCTCGGTCTAAAGTGAGAGTCCTGGGTATCCCATGCAGACTGACAATCCTAGATATGTAAAGTTGAGTGAGTTGGTCTGCACGGTAGGTTGTCCTTATTGGAATAAAGTGGGCCACCTTGGTGAGCATGTCGACCAGGACCCATATGGCGTTATTTCCTCGTGGTGTCTTCGGTAACCCCAAGATGAAGTCCATGCAGATATACTCCCATTTCCATTGCGGAACGGGTAAGGGTTGAAGTAGACCGGCGGGTTTCTGATGTTCAGCCTTCACCTTGTTGCATATATCGCAACAGGCGACGTAATAGGCGATATCTTTCTTCATACCTTCCGACCAGAATGTTTGCTTCAAATCTTGATACATTTTAGTGCCTCTGGGGTGAATGGAGTATGTAGACTCATGAGCTTCCTTCAGAATCTGCTGCTTTAATTCCCCGAGGTCCGGTACACAGACTCAATTCCGAAATCAGAGTGTACCTTTATCATCAATGTTGAAATCCGGTGTCTTCCCTTCTTGTACTTGGGCCATTACCTTGAGTAACATTGAGTCACCAGATTGAGCCTTTCGGATTTCGTCTTCCAGAGTAGGGGTTACTTCCAAGGTAACCGAGCAAATTGCATCACACATGATCAGATTGAGCTGAGCTATTTCTTCTTAAAGTGCTGGGTGCAGACGCTCGATTAATGAGTTCGCGGTGGCTGGTTTGCGACTAAGCGCATCGGCGACCATATTTGCTTTTCCTGGGTGGTAGTTGATACCAAGGTCATAGTCTTTGACCAACTCAAGCCAGCTTCTTTGTCGGAGGTTCAGGTCCGGTTGTGTGAATATATACTTGAGACTCTTGTGGTCGGTGTAGATTTGGCATCGTTTTCCAATGATGTAATGCCTCCAAATTTTTAAGGCATGGACCACAGCTGCCATCTCCAGGTCATGGGTAGGATAATTCTCCTCATGCGGTCGGAGCTGTCTTGATGCATAGGCCACGACCTTTCCATCTTGCATAAGTACACACCCAATGCCACGCCTGGATGCGTCGCAATAGATGTCAAAGCTCTGGTAGATATCTAGTAGAGTCAACACTGGAGCAGTGGTCAAACAGGTCTTTAGCTCATTGAAACTGTTTTCACATGCTTCCGTCCATATGTACTTCTGATTCTTCTTGAGTAGTTCAGTCATTGGCTTGGCAATCTTTGAGAAGCCTTCAATGAAGCGATGGTAATAACCTACCAGACCCAAGAAACTCCTGATTTCTGTCACTGAAACAGGTGTCTTCCAATTCAAGACTTCTGTGACTTTGCTTTGGTCCACGGCCACTCCTTGAGTGGAAAGAGTATGCCCAAGGAATCCCACTTCCTTGAGCCAAAATTCACATTTGCTGAACTTACCGTAGAGTTGATGAGCGCGTAGTCGCTCCAACACTCCTCGGAGATGCTGCTTGTGCTCTACTTCACTTTTGGAACTAGACGATGCCCCGCGCGTTGCGGCGGGATTTTGTATGAAATAAAAATTGTGCGGAACTAATCATCTAGCTACTATCTTTACAGCTTCTCCTGTAGTAATATAATATTCTATCAGTATTTTACAAATAAATAAATAAGTATCTCTATCTATATGTTCAAAGCTAGACGAAAACAAAATAAAATATGCATGCACAACTCACTTTTCTTTCATATAGAGCACTCAAGTATGAGGCTATGAGTTGCATGCATGCGTCAGTTTATTATTATTTTTTGATTAAAACACTCATAGGAGGTAGTTATTGTGTGCATTTGCATGCATGCATCAGTTACTGCATATGGTAGGTGCAGCGGCTCTCGGTGTGTAAATCGGATGGATATTGTTGATTGATCTAGTATATCCAAGGGCTAAATTAATTTGGGTGATGTGGCTCAAGCAGAAGCGAGAGAATTTCTAGTAGTGGGGGCTAGCTATTTAGATATAGTAGATATATGAGGATGTCATCAATGAACACCACCACAAACTTGTCTAGGAAGTCCATGAACACCTTGTTCATCATGTGCATGAAGAATGCAGGAGCATTGGTCAGTCCAAATGACATGACCGTATATTCGTACAGCCCATATCGTGTAGTGAATGCTGTCTTGGGGATATCTTCTTTTCTGATTTTTAGCTGGTGATACCCGGTGCGCAAATCAATCTTGGAGAACACTTGAGCTCCACTGAGTTGATTGAACAAATCATCGATCCGGGGCAACGGGTATTTATTCTTGATGGTGACATCATTGAGAGCGCGGTAGTCAACACACATCCAGAGACTGCCATCCGTCTTGCCCACAAATATTGCAGGTGCACCCCAAGGAGATGAACTGGGGCGAATATATCCTTTTTGGAGCATCTCATCCAATTGCTTCTTCAACTCCACTAATTTAGATGAAGGCATTCGATAATATTTCTTGTAAATTGGTGCTGTCCAGGGCACAAGCTCGATTGAAAATTCAAGCTCTCGATCAGGTGGCATGCCTGGCAGTTCATCTAGAAACACATCTGGGAATTCACAGACCACTGGGACTAGATTCATCTCTGTAGCAATTGCTGCATAAACCATCCCTTTCTTTGGCATGGCTCAACCAGCAAAGAACCGAGCAGACTGGCCCGAGGGATTTATTTGCATGACTTCTCTTGTTGCGCAGTTGATGCAAACCTGGTGTCTTGTCAACCAATCCATCCCCAAAATAATATCCAATGTTGGAGATTCAATGGATACTAGGGATGCGGGGAAGATAACTCCATTGATTGATATTTTCAATCCTCGGCATACAATATTTGTCCTGAGCCTGGATCCGGGGGATTGTACCACCATAACTTTGTCCAAAAGAGTATAGGAAAGTCGATGTTGGGCAACAAAACCCCGCGAAATAAAAGAATGGGAAGCCCCGGAATCGAATAAAATTTTTGCAGGTATGTCATTAACAGGAAACATACCAATGACCACATCGGGAACTTCGGAAGCTTCTTCGGCGGAGATATGATGAACTTGCCCTTGAATATACTTCCGGTTGGGGAATTTCCCCACATAATTGACTTGAGGCTTCAGGTTGGTTGGTGACTTTCCGTTCTTGGGACACTGTCTAGCGTAATGCCCAGTTTGTCCACATGAGTAACATGCATTGTTACGCTGACAGTCTTCCTTGTTTGGCTTGGCGACCACAGTCTTAATCTGAATTTCATTCTTGATGTTCCCCTGCTACCAGGTTGGCTTGAACTCGAACTGGGGTTGCTGCCAAGTACGAACCTTCTGAAAAACTTGCCCTTCCTTCTTGGGTTCAAACTTGCGTTTGCGGTCTTCATATGTAGTATTGTGATCATTAGCAAGTTTGTGTTCCCTTTTGGCAATGAGTGCCTTGTTCACCAGAGTTTGGAAATCAGGGAAATCCAGCATGCTGAGTGCACATCGGAGGGTAAGGTTGAGTTCTCCGAGGAACCGATCTATCTTCCGTTCTTCGGTGGCCACATCATGTGTGGAGTAACGGGCCAAATGATTGAACTTGTTTAAATACTCACTTACAGTCGAGTTCCCTTGTGTAAGGGTGAGGAATTCTCACTGTTTGACCTTCAAGATGCCGGCGGGAATGTTATACTTGCAGAATTTATCTTTGAATTTATCCCAAGTAATCTCGTCTTCAGCAGGCCACATAACTTTGGCATTGTCCTACCATATAGCAGCTGGTCCTTCCAGATAATGAGTGGCGGAGGGTACCTTATTGGCATCTTCAGTGGGAGCAATTTCTAGCTTCTTCTCAATGGTCCTCAACCAGTCATCGGCTTCCATTGGGTCCACTGCTTGACTGAAACTTGGCGGTTTGGTCGTCTGGAAGTTTGACAGCTTCTAGTGATTACCATTGTGCTTATTCTGCCCGACCATAGTCTGCATGCTTCTCAGGAATTCCATCAGGTCTTGGTTTCTCTTCTCCTCAAACATTCGCATAATCTGCTCTGTTGTGGGTGCTTGTGGTGGAGGAGGGGGTGGCTGATATGGTTCTAGAGAATGTCCTGCTTGCCTGGCGGATCGACGAACTGGAGTATCGTCGCCACCATGACAGTTACTGCCACACCTTGTCATCCTATATATGTTTCCCAATACGAAGCATCGAGACGAGCAACATCCATTAGGGAAAAAATAGGAAGGTGAAGTAACAAACCCAGGAGAGAAATGCGAGGAAAATCCAAGGCGAATAACAGCAAACAACATAATTATACAATACATCATCCAGCATACATAACAGGACAACAGCATGGATAGTACTACTACATGCATACAACCAAACACCACATCATCCTCGTCTACTCATGACGGCAGCGATCGCACTGGCACTCTGACGGTCCTGCTGGTGCCTCCTCGGTGTCGGACTCCGAATCAGAACTGATAAGGGACACCTCCGGAGCAAAGGAAACACGACGACGCTGACGGGGCGACTCTCCCTCAGGGTCTGGAGCAGGGTGGCTCCGCAGCATCTGAGCAACTGGGGTAGCGAGGAGCATAGCCCACTGGGCTGGGGACTCATGGGGAGTCACTGCCGAAGTACCTGAGTTACTCTGAGAAGGTGTGGGAGTCACTAGTGCGGGTGGAGGTAAGGTAACTGGAGGAACAAGCGATGTATGGATAAGTAAAGATGGAGCGAAGGCAGATTGAGCGGCAGCTAGCTCGTCTCGAATGTTGTTCAGCTCCTAGGCTAGGCTGACGATTAGAAAGTATCCAGCCGTTTTGTAACGTGACAGGTGGCTGGCTGACCGGTCACACTCCGGATCAATGTAAGGGAGACGGATCTGTCCTGACTCAAACAGGGATGGATAGAAGTAGAGTCGGGACCACACGTTGCTAAGCAGATGCGGAAAGGTGGAAGGTGCTGGCTCAGGATGATACGGATAAAGGACTGGTGCCATCTACACTCACAATATTAGCTGATCAGTATTAACAGTAAGCTATATGCATGCAATGCAAATCCCAAGTGCAGAGTCAAACCCCAAATTGCTACAAAGGCTAAAACTACCGTTTTCTAACGCGTCAGTTGTCTAGGGCATCCTATAGTCAGCGCGGCTCTGATACCAAGCGTTGTGGCACCCCGGCTCAGAGCAACCGGTTTACCTTGCATTGCCAGCCCAGAGATCAAGTCTTCTGGCAATACACAACAACTTGGTACAGAAAACAACCGTTTTATTGATCTCTAGCGGATACATAGGTTCAAATATTACATGATAAATGAGGCCAAGCGGCACTCACGGTGCGGCTGCACTTATGTACATTATTTAGTAGACATCTCAGGGGCCTCGATGATAAAGGGACTACTACGCGGTAGCGGAACGATGAGGTAGCGGAACTCCACTCCACAGGGACACTGCTGGGACACGGTCTAGAGCGCGACATACTGCTCGACATCCACACCATGCACGGCTTCTCCTGCATCGGGCATGATAAGCCAGGTGAGTACTTTGAATGTACTCGCAAACTCATAGCAAACAAAACAAGTGCGACAAACAACAACAAGGGATTTAACAAGTTTAATGCATGAGCATGATACTACCCACCATGAGGTGTGCATGAAATGTTGCCGTGGTCCCTGGGACCAACTTACCATTTCGGGGTTACCACGTAACCACCATTCATAACTTACCAACGTGATCCTCACATGATCACATCCATACCTTTCATAGTGATCCTCACTTGATCACCAATTCTGCATGTGCCATGTTGTGAATCTTAGTGTGCAAGTTAATTATATCTGTTGACCCACGGTGTGACCTACTACGAACTGTGTCCATATCCGAGGACATGGCTATCGATAGTTTATAGACTCTGCAGAGGTTAGTACTCTGTACCCACACTACGGAACTCATGGCCTCGTGCTCCCATTCGGGTGGACCAACGATATTCCGACAAAACCAATCTATTGCATGACACTCCCCCGGCCACTCCGACAAACTCCCCTTTGGGCTATGTCATGGGTGGCCCCGATGTCAACTCATGACATCCGCCAACTCTGTGGTTGCCACCGTCGTGGCCAAACAAAAAACATCGTCCCAAACGGGGACCTCGGTACCGTAAAACTCAAGCACACAAGGTTATGACTGCCTACCGGGCCAGGCTAGAGCCAGTGCACAACCTTCCCTCGTAGGAGGCACCGGTGAGAGGCATGACAATAGACCGCATTAGGGCCTCCCCATCTAGGCAAGTGTGGTTGCACTGGTGAGCTTGATTCGGTGGCACCATGACTCGATCAACAGCATGTTCAAGTTGAATTAACATCAAGTTTAACTTGAAATAAAATGATTCGAGCCATAGTGTGAATGGATGCACGGGTCACGATGATGAATAACGAATGCATCGTGCTACCATAAGAGTATATGACATGATCTCTACTGCACACTTTAGCAAGAAAGCATGTACCCAACTGCATACTATCAAAATGACATGGAACAAATTCTATGCAATAAGTTCTATGTAGCAAATCATTTTAATAGTGAATTATATAGGAATTTAATTCAAATAAACCAGTGCCATTGCAATGCCATCCTTGCATATGAATGTTGTGGCTTGCCTTGGTTCAGAGGAGTGTCACAATACTCCTGGTCTTCTCCAACACAATTAGGAGCTTCTGAAAATATTTTAAATGCAAAAAAAAATGTCACATAAGGCATTTTATTTCACCAGAAAATCGCAAAAACAAGAAAAATTCTGAAATTTGGCATGCATAAACTTTGGCTCAATACAAACCGGTAGCAAAAAGAATCAACTCAATTGGACTTTTAGGATAAAACTTATAGCTGGTCAAAGTTGGGGTCAGAAGCTGGTCAAACTATTTATTTAAATGATTTTAAACGAATTTCCAGAACAGGCCACGTCGAAGGCATATTTCTAGATTACGCCTCCATTAATACCACTTCGGGTGGAGGGTGAGAGGCTAACAGTGGGGCCCACTGTCAGGATTAAAAGAGAGAGAGAGAGAGAGGGAACAGGAGAGGCGGCGCTGTCGCCGGTGGTTCTCCGGTGAGGAGGCCACGGCGGTCGCCGGAGAGGGGCAGGATGGACACATCGCAGCACGGCGAGCACGCACAGACCCGAGGCGACGGCTGGGGTGGCCGGACGGCGTTGGGAGGTTCTTCTCCAGAGACGGCGACGGCGGAGCTCGTCGGATTCGGCGATTCCGGCGATGATTCGGCGAGCAAGTGGTACCGTCGTGCTCAGGAGATCACCACGATCTCGAGGGAAGCAGAGAGCGAAGCTGGGGGTGGCTGAGATGAGTGCACATTCAAGGGGGATCGAAAGCGGATTCTGGCGATGAACGGCGGCCGGAGGCCCTCCCGACCTTGCCGCGCTTGTGGGAGAGTGATTTGTGGCCAGGTGAAGTGAGAGCGATGGCTAGAAGGAGTCGGGGATGCCTCTATTTATAGATGGAGGGTGGCCGTGCTCGGGACTCCGCCAGCAATGAACTACAGAAGAAGAGAGGGGGAGATCAGCTCGAGCGCGACATGGGGGAGGAGTAGAGGTGCACAGCTACGCGGTGCATGCGTGCAAGCATAGCGCGGCGCACTACGCGGAGAAAACGGAGCATGCGCGCCCACTGTTCCGCCTGGTAGCGTTCGGCCGCTTCTGGTGAGCGGGTTGCCAGCGTCGGGGAGGAGCAGGGCGAGGCTAGGTGGCGCACTGGAGGCTGCTGGAGAGCTAGGACATGCTGCGTTGGCGAGTGGAGAGGGAATGGACGGCGGCAGAGGGGCCCGATGCACAGAGCGCGATGAGCGCATGCAATGCACCGTGCACTCACGCAGTCACCGCATGCACTGGCACACGTGGTGCTTTCAGCACTGCCAAACCATGTCAATTGAGAAGTCCTTTCAACGCGCTGCCTAGAGCTGCGCTTGGCTTGCCATCTGGCGCACTGGATATGACTTGAGCTTGATGCAAAGTTTCTGGACAGAAACTTGTGCCAAGTGCTGGGGACAAATGGCTAGGAGTTTAAGTCTGAAATTTTGGAGTTAAGCATCTCTTACGAGGGTAGTCATGTGGTAAAAATTTCAGCTCCAATAGAGCAAGGAAAAATATACTTGCTTCACAAAGTGCCCATTCTATCCAGAAGCAAAAACATTTTCCTTAGCTGAAAATTTCTAAATGACCATGGGATATTTTTTCATAGGGAGGTGAGGCATGATCCAAAGAATATTTGGGAATTTTCTTGGAAGTTTTGGAGCAATAAAAATGAGGGTTGCTTCATAGCTTATTGAGAAAATAGGCATTTTCAGGAAGAAAAAGAATATAATGCCATTAAATAAAAATATCCAATGGCATTATGGTGAGAGGGATGAGGTCTAGGAAAGGTTTATGGATGATAGAATCCACTCGGAAGAAAATCAAAAATAATTCCAAGTGGTAAGTCCAAAAGAATTGACTGGAAAACCCAAATGCAAATTAAAATATTCAATAAATCCCAATAAAGGAAAATGGCAAAATCCAGGGTGTTACAAACCAGCAGATCACCATCTTGATCTGCCTGATGCTCAGGTGGAAGAGGAGGAGGAGGAGGATGTGGCGGCAGAGCCAGTGATTTTGACCAAGATTGAAACAATGCTATGAAATGCTCGCGCATTTCGAGAACTTACACCTGTACAAGAAAAATGGTGGGCCCGCATGTTGGAGCAATGCAATGTGGCAGTCACCGCAGGTTGTAAACTATCAGTATTCTCAGCTATGGTCAGCTTTCTTCAGGTGAAGACATCTTAGCGGATGACCAACAAATCATTCCATGCGAAGATGGCTGCTTTCCGCGATTATTACCCAGCTGTGTCGGAGCTGCCACACACCTATAGTAAAATGAAGAATTTCCTCCGTGCGGTTGGAATTGGATATGATATGATCCATGTTTGCGGGAATAATTGTGTTCTGTTCCAGAAGTATTATGCCAACTTAAGTGAATGCCCAAAATGCAAATCATCAAGATGGAAAGATGGCGATGCTGTGAAGAGGATTCCTCATATGGTTCTGAGACATTTTCCAATTATAGCAAGATTGCAGAGGTTGTTTCATGATGCTCAAACAAGAGAGGATGTACTGTGGCATTCTAGGAACCAGGATCACAGAGATCTGAATGTAATGAGCCATCCATCTCATGGTAGTGATTGGACAAACTTCAATCTGAAACACAAAGAGTTTGCTGTTGAGCCGAGAAACATTAGACTTGGCTTAGCTATAGATGGATTCAACCCATTTGGCCACCAGAGCACGGCATATAGCATGTGGCCAGTGCTTGTTATCCCTTACAACATGCCGCCAAATGTCTGCACCAAAGAATCAAACTACATCATGGCCTTGCTCATCCAAGGTCCAAAAAGTCCTGGAAAGGATTTTGATTTATTCATGGAGCCTGTTGTGGAGGAACTTCAAAAGCTATGGAGGGGTGTTCTCACTCGAGACCTATATAGCAGCCCACCAGCTGATTTCATTCTGCATGCTGTTATAATTTTGTGCATCCATGATTATCCGGCTTTGGGCAGTATGTCAGGGCAAACGACACATGGTTACAATGCATGTGTTTGTTGTGACAAGAATCCGCTGTCATACCCAATACTTAGCAAGGTCTGTTACATTGTACACCACCATTTCCTTGACAAGGACAAGCTGTGTCTTAGAAAATACTAAAAACCTGTGTTCAATGCAATTCATGAAAACCATGATGCACCAGAGAGGCTCACCAGCGATGAGTTGCAGGAGGAATTAGAGAAGGTCAGGCATATTACACCAGGAAATCATCCTGATAATGGTAGTGGGAAAAGGAAGTGTGGCAAGGCAAAAGAGAGATTATTGTTTACCCGCAGGTCCACTTTGTGGGACTTGGAGTATTGGAAAGATTTGGATCTGAGGCATAATCTTGATGTGATGCACATCGAGAAAAATATATGTGACAACATTATCGACACACTTCTTAATATTGAAGGCAAGACAAAAGATACCTTAAAATCTAGGATTGATTTGACAAACCTGGATATCAGATCTGATTTGCAGGTAGATAGCACTGGTGAATCACGGGGTATGGCACCAGCGCTGTACGTCTTGGACAAGCAAAAGAGAAAAGAATTCTGCAAGATCCTGTCACGTGTGAGATTCCCACATGGATTTGCTTCCAACCCTGAAAGGAGAATCAGTGCAGATGGAACCAAGGTACAAGGGTTGAAAACTCATGACTGCCATGTCCTACTTCAAAGGGTTTTACCTGTTCTCCTTAGAGGATTGGGCCGCCCTGTCTTATACAGAGCAGTTGCAGAGTTGGGACAATTCTTCAGGGAACTCTGCAGTAGAAATATCAGGATAGATGCTGTGAAGAGTCTTAAAGAGAGGATACCAACTGTCCTATGCGACCTTGAGAAGATATATCCTCCAGCCTTCTTTGATGTGATGGTGCATTTGGCTATTCATCTACCTGATGAGGCATACTTAGAGGTCCAGTACAGTATGGATGGATGTACCCTATTGAAAGGCGGCTAGGCACTTTCAAGGGCTATGTTAGGAATAGAGCTAGACCTGAGGGTTCCATTGCAGAGGCCTACATTGCTACAGAAGCATTGACATTCTGCTCAAGATACATTGACACAGCTGATCAGCCTAGCAAAAAGGTGGGCATAAAAAAATCCTGAGCTCAATGTTTTCGATCCTGTTGTTCGAGTAATAGGGAAGAGTCGAGAAGATGACAAACCTAAAGATTTGGAAAAAATGGTTTGGTATGTGTTGAATAACTGTCCTGAGATTCTACCTTATATAGAGTAAGTGCTAAGTACTACAGCTTATACATCGTAATCTACTAAACTTGCAGCACATTCTTATATATTTAGATGTTTGACGCAATCACTATTTTCTGTAGCATGTACGAAGAGGAGTTACTGGCAAAAAATCCAAGAAACATTGACAAACGGGTTAGGGAAGGATTTGCGAAATGGTTGAAGAGCCGTGTAAGCTTTTGAATTGCACTGTCAGTTTTTTTAATATATAGAGTACATAAGATGATCAGCTTGTCTATTTTCTAACCATAGGTTAAGGAGATGTGGGAGGAGGGGCAGGCAGTTAGTGATACCCTTTACGCACTAGCAATGGGTCCTGATACTCGGGTAAGACATTATGCATCTTGCGTTGTTGGAGATGTGCGCTACAACACCCTTACACGCAACGAAGGCAGGAAGACACAAAACAGTGCTGTCATGAGCACGGATACGCACAAGAAAGTGACAACTGAAATGTATGCTAACATAACAAACATTGTTTAGTTGTAGTATATCTCCAGTTTCGAGGTTCATCGGTGCGTGGTTCTGTTTTGCTGTCGTTGGTATAACTAGTTTACCAGGACCTCAAAACCCAAAGCTGATGATTATTTCAAATCCATCAATGTCAAGGCGGCATACCGCACCGACGAGCCTTATATTTTGGCAAATCAAGCAACATAGATATTTTTCATGGAAGAGACATATGCACGTAGCCAAGACTGGAGAATATTGCAAAAGTTTGAGCAGAGGAATTCATTTAATGAAGTTGCACAACAAGATGATGCTTACACTACTGCTGATGTAGAGGATTCCACAGATGTTTATGACATGTTTGCGGACCATCACATCAATAAGGCTGGAGAAAAGATTGCCTGTCAGGCTGTGGAAGTAGATGAGTTGATCAATAAGAAGCCAACGTTTGAGGACATTGATGCTGAAGGAGAAGATGACACTGAGGGGAATTACGATTCAGACTGACACACATGGTGAAGATGTTGACGCTGCTGCTGCGGATGATGATTAGATTGCTTTTGTCGTATTTGCCTGTGAGAAGACGACTTATTATCTACTATGTTAAATTGTGTTTGCTATGACAACTGAAACCTGATGAGGTAGTTGTTCAGTGAGAACATCACTTATTATGTATGTTGATTTGTGTTTGGTGATTGTATGATTGACGACTGAAACATGATGACAATGTTGTTTAGTAGTACTCATATTTTGCTGTGAAACTTGTATTTGATGATTTTACAACCGCAAATGTAGTTGATGGCAGTTTGCTATTGGCCTGCAATTTGCTGAACGTCTTGCAATGGGAACATAGCTGACCCGACGGGTCCTCTGCTTATATATTTATTTATTAGCAAAAGGGCATGCCCCCAATTCCCTTTAATATAGAAATCATTACATGTTCACAACACTAGATGCCCAGCCTGCTAAATAGGTTTCATTCATTAATAGTTTCAGCAAAGTGCTCATGTCAGAGCCACTGAATACATCATGGGTGCTACATACACTGTAAATAAAGACACAATCATCCTACAGAGCACAACGATCTTGCCCATTATCTTCACAAGCTCTTTCATCTCCTCATTGCTGGAAAGGTTGTTCACCAGCTGTTACTTGGCCATGATCTGATGAACTACATCGTCTTTATCCTTCTGCTCTACATCTTCCTCTTCTGTCGTTCCTTCAGTTACTTGTCCAACACCCCAGCCTGCTGGTATTGGGATTCGTCAGCTAACCAAATAATCCGCGTAGTTCCATTCCCCCACATCTGCAACTTCCTAGAAATACAAATCACAAGAATCCTCCCTTTTCTGCACGAATCAAATTCGAAGATAAACTCTTAAAAAATAAAATTCAGCAACTGAAAGTAGGCGACAACTTGACCATATTACCCCATGATTTGGGCATTTGTAGAAGACTTGGCTAGGGTTGAGGGTTGTAGTTGAGACATGACGGGTGACTCTGCGTGATTTGCAACAGTGGCACCACACCAACGGCAGTGGGGTGCGATGAGCAACCGGCTGGGTGAGTGTGCCGGCGGGGGTGTGACGAGACCCACAGCCGGTGGTACGGGTGGCGACTTCGCGCACATCTTGTTGTTGGCTCGATTCCCTGCTGAAGAGCAGGTGGACGAGCCAGCGGACATGGCTGCTGCGGCCGAAGCTTCTGAAGCTAGGCAGAGTAACTAGAGAAGAGGAGAAGCGAATGTTGGATATGTCAGTTTCATTACTTGCCGAGTAGTATAACACTATATATACTCTAGGTTTGGATTCAAACCAGTTACAGCAGCACGTCTCTCTTTTTTCTAACAGTCAGGAATGTCTCTTTACTGCCAGACTAGCTTGTTATGTACGTCTTCTCAAGTCTTTGATTTTCGGGAATGTTATCCGGCGAACGTTCCCTGGGAGGAGGATGGCGAACGAACGCATTTTCCTGGCAGTTTTAGTTGCGATGCAAGATCAAACAGTGGCGGTTTCGGGAATGTTATCTAGCGAACGAGCCCAGTTTTTCTTTTCTTGCGAAAAACGTATGCAACGTGGTGTCGGCTTAGTCAACAAACGATTTTGCCAACGCTGACCGTTGGATTGACATCCAACGTCTGTCGTGTTTCTTCAGTCTCCTCTTCTTCCAGCCGCCAAAACCAAACCAACACCGGCGGGACCGCCTGCTCCCACCTCCCACGGCTGGCTGCGTTGCCGCGCATGCATCGCCGCCCCATCGCACCCTAAAACTCTGGCCAGGCCATCCATCTACCACACACACCTCCTGTTATTCTCCGGCGAAGTCAGCCCCACCCCGCACTCGAACCAGTCAACCCTCATACTCCCCTCCGCCTATGACTACACTGCCGCATCTTCCCCAGCTCCTGTTCATTCCTGTCCGAGGCCTCGCCGTCGTTCTCCGCCTTGGTTCGCTTGCCGCGGCGCCGCCCTCTGGCGTTGTCAACATGGTCAACAACCGAGAGGAATCAGGAGATGATTGTACGTGGAGAGAATGATAGTAGGGACCCACCAGGGTCATGGCAGTACGCAAGCAAGTGCCTCCTTGTTACAAGCCAAAATAAATGCTTCCTCCTAATTTTTTCCTAACATCTGGGTCCCACCCCATTGCTACGGTCAAAACGGGGTCCTGTTGATTGGGAGGGCTCTGGCGTACCGCAAAATGGAGGAAACGAACTTCTCCCCAACTGCCTACGGTCGAAACGGGGGTCCTATTCATTGGGAGGGGTGTGGCGTGCCGCAAAACGGGACTCCACGGGCAGCTACTATTCATCCGCCATCGACTTCCTCCTGCCTCCACCGGCTACTGTTCATCCAGCCTCCACTGGGTCCTGTTCATCCACCCCCAACCGGCTGGCCTCCTTGGGGTCCTGTTCATCTAGCGCCAACCACCTTCACACGGCCAGGGTACTGTTCATCCACAGCCAACCCACCGGCTGGGGTGGGGCATGTACGAGCAGGCGGCAGCGAAGGGAACTGTTCACCCACAGCCAACCAACCGGCTAGGTCAACTCACCACGTCTCGCGCAAGGGGCTCGATCGATGCATCTCGACTCGTTCTAGCTACGTATCGCACGCGCGGTAGTAATGGGCACTATTCATTGAGAGGCAACCCAAGACCGGCTACATCTCGCACGTACGGGGGGGCTCGACCGGCTTCAGTTAGTAGTGAAGGAATCGCTCGGGTTCAGTTAGCAGCGAAGGAATCGCTCGGGTTCAGTTAGCAGCAAATGGATCGATCGGCTTCAGTACGTAGCTAGTGCGATCGCTCGGGTTCAGTAAGCGAACGCCTCGCTTGGGTCCAGTTAGCGAACGCCTCGCACAAACGCACGCGTACGAGAAAAACGCGCAAACCAAACTGCATCGCTCAGCCCCGACCACCCACCGTAACCGGGAACTCCCTGAAACTTTCCTCGCCCTCACTTCTACCATGATTTTCTACGTCATGGACGGCCCAAAGAATGTCATGCGGGTGCGTCTCCAGCCCGCCCATGAAGAAAAGCCCATTTTCTATCATAAATTTTTGTCATAGAAGTAGGAGCCCACCACATCAATGATGATACATGTTTTTGTCACAATTATTGTCATAGAAGTGTCACAACCATGACAGAAAAAGTTTTCGTTCGGGCCATAATGTCACGGATGTGTCTTTTTTTATAGTGAGTGGTGGCTTGTTCTTCGGGAGGCTCGTCAGGCGGCTCGCCAAGGGCCTCCCGAGGGGGGCCCTCAGCAGGCGCAGGCACAGCCTCAGCAGGTGCAGGTGCGGCAGGCTTCTTCTTGGCGCAGGTAGGCTCCTCCCGTTCCACCACAAGGGCCATGCTAGCCATTTGGGGGGTGGCTGCTAGGTACAGGAGCAAGGGCTCATGGGGACGCGGGGCAACCATGTCGGGAGGGCTTGTCAGGTACTTCTTGAGGTCCTCGAAGGCCACGTCAGCTTCGAGAGTCCACTTGAAGGGGCCCGATCTCTTCATGAGCTTGAAGAACGGCAGGGCTCTTTCGCCAGACTTGGAGATGAAATGCCCAAGCGCGGCCATGCATCCCGCCAGCGCGCTGCATGTCCTTGAGGTTCTGGGGAGGGCGCATCTGCTCGATGGCCTTGATCTTCTCGGGGTTGGCTTCGATGTCGCGGTGGGAGACCAGGAAGCCGAGCAGCTTGCCTGAAGGAACTCCGAAGATGCACTTGGCGGGGTTGAGCTTGAGGTTGACCTTGCGCAGGTTGGCAAAGGTTTATTCGAGGTCCGCGATGAGGGAGCATGATTTACAGCTCTTCATGACGATGTCGACGATGTAGGCCTCTGCATTCCTTCCCATCTGGGGCCCCAGGGCGATGCGCATCAGCCTCTGGAAGGTGGCTCCCGAGCTCTTCAGACCGAAGGGCATGCAGATGTAATAGTACATTCCGCAGGGGGTGATGAAGGCCGTTCTCTCTTCGTCTTCCTTTGCCATCTTGATCTGGTGGTAGCCTGATAAGGCATCCAGAAAGCAAAGCAACTCACACCCAACGGTGGAGTCCATGATCTGGTCAATTTTTGGCAGTGGGAAGGAGTCCTTGGGGTAGGCCTTGTTGAGGCTGGTGAAGTCGACGCACATCCGCCCCTCGCCGCTATGCTTGGGGACCACGACAAGGTTGGCGAGCCACTCGGGGTGGCGCATCTCGCGGATGACAACTGCCTCCTGTAGCTTCTGAACTTCTTGAATGATGAACTCTTGCTTCTCGGGTGCCTCGCGTCGTGCCTTTTGTTTCATGGGGCGTGCGTTAGGGCACACCGCTAAGTGGTGCTCGATCACCTCCCTCGGCACACCGGACAAATCTGATGCTGTCCATGCGAACACATCAGCATTTGCCCGGAGGAAGGCGACGAGCGCCCCTTCCTATTTGGGAGAGAGACCGTTGCCGATGGTGAAGGCGGGCCAGGAGCCACTGCCGTCCACCAACACTTTCTTCGGCTCAGCGTGTGCCTGAGAGAACAGCTGCTTCTTCTTCGCGGGTGCGGGCTCGGCAGGCTCGACGTCATCCTCGTCTGCAGGGTGAGCGGTGGCGGCAGCCTCGTAGGCGCGCTCGAGGGAGTGTACTGCGTCCTTCTTGTCGCAGCGGACGGTGATGGTGTCGCTGCAGCCCGGCATCTTGAGGGTGTTGTAGGCATGGTGTGTCACCGCCATGAACTTGGCGAGCGCGGGGTAGCCCAAGATGGCGTTGTAGGGCAAGCCAATGTGCGCCATGTCGAAGTCGATGAGCTCGGTGCGGTAGTTATTGTGGTTGCCGAAGGTGACGGGAAGTCGCACTTGTCCCAGAGGCAGGGTGGAGCCATCGGTCACGCCCGAGAAGGGCCTCGTCGGCATCAAGCGCTCGTAGGGCACCTGGAGCTTCTCGAAGATCTCTATGGAGATCATGTTGAGGCCCGCACCACCGTCGATGAGTGTCTTGGTGACGCTGATGTTGGTGATGGTGGGCATGCACAGCATGGGGATGGTGCCCACAGCCCTCGTGGACTTGGGGTGGTCATTGGAGTCCAAGGAGATCACGTACTGTGACCACTTGAGGGGCTTGGAGGCTTCGGGCCCCGGGAGGGCCACGTTCACCTCACGAGAGAACTGCTTGAAGTGGCGGTTGGATGAGGGGGACTGGGCCCCGCCAAGGATGCAGGCCACCTCGCGAGGCTCCTGGTAGCCCCCAGCGTTCTCGTCAGGGAGGTTGCCATTGTTCCTGCTAGGGGGCGGTGGGGCGACGTTGGCTTGAGGATTGGCTTGCCGTGGCTGGTCCTGCCAGCCTTGCCGGTAGTTGTTGTTGCCATTTTTGTTGCGGTCTCCCCAGCGGTTGCCGCTGCGGCCACCTCCGCGGCCTGCGCCGCGCTCGTTGCGGCTGCCGTGCCCGTCCTGGCGGCTATCGCGAAGCAGCTTGAGCTCGTGGCAGTTCTCGGTGCTGTGGGAGTGCATGTTGTGGTAGGCGTAGAAGGGGCGTCGTCCTTCTTGGCCTCGTCACGGTCGCGTTCGCGCTTCTGCTCAGGCTCTGCCGCAAGCACAGAAGGGCCCTTGCACTTGGCGTCTTTGCTCTTGGTCTTGGCGGCGTCTGGTGCCGCGTTAGGGTCGTTGTGGGCGAAGAGGCGGCCCTCTTCAGTCTTGGCGCATTTGTTGGCAAGGTCGAATAGCGCGACCACGGTATCGAGCTCATCGTCGATGGAGAGCTTCTCGCGCATCCTGACGTCCGTGACGCTGCAGAGAACGCGGAGATGATCGCGGCGTCAGAGGCACGAGGGATCTTGTTGCGCACTTGGCTGAAGCACTAGATGTACTTGTGGAGGGTCTTGTCAGGGCGCTGGCGCGCGGCGCGCAGGTCATTGAGCGTGAGAGGGCGCTCGTTGGTGCCCTTGAAGTTGGCGATGAACTGCCGGCACAGCTCGGACCATGAGGACACAAAGGCCTCGGGAAGGTTCATCAGCCACGAGCGCGCATCTTCCTTGAGGGCCATGGGGAACCAGTTCGCCATGACCTTGTCGTCACCGCCCGCAGCCTCGATGCCCAGGGTATAGAGGTGCAGGAACTCCGTGGGGTTGGGAGCGCCGTCGTAGCGGGGAGGCAGCTCCAGCTTGAACTTCACGGGCCACACCATGCGGCACAGCTCACGAGTGAAGGCGCGGCAGCCCCCGCTGCTGGAGGCGACGCCGCAGGTGAGAGCAGCGCGGTTCTGGTGCCCGGCCGCGGCGACGTCTTGGATGGTGCGGTCTTGCCATTGGCGCTGCTACTCGAGGATCACGCACGTGTCCGGCGCCGCTCGCCGAACGATCTAGCAGCTGGGATCGTCGTGGTCCGGCGAGGATGCGTCGTCGGACGGCTCCCGCGCGCGCGCACCGCGGCGATGTCCCGCGGCGTCGTCGATTGGAGGAGGCGCGCCGTGCCCTGCCTCCACACCACGTGGCTACGGAGGCGGCAGAGAGCGGGAAGGCGCCGGGTCGACTATGGCGGCGTTGACAAGGTCGGTGATGCGCGCAAGCCAGGTGTCGTACCCGACCTTAGTGGGACGGTAGCGCAGCAGCTCGCGTGCCATGAGGAACGCGGCCTGCGGATCCGGCAGGTCACGGCGGACGAGTGTGGATGCTGTGGCAGTGTGGCCAGGTGGCTGCACGGACGGGTGAAGGGAAGAAGCCTGCTCCTCCCCTGCCGCGGGCTCAGTGGTGGCGCTGGCGTGCCCATGGTGGTTGTCGTTGGAGATGGGCTCTGTGTGGACCACACTGGTGGCCCTGCGTAGGGCGCACTCACGTCGGGCGTCGGCCATGTCGGTGTCGAGGTCGAGGACGCAGAAGCTGGCCCCCTACCTGGCGCACCAAATGTCGAAAGAGGGGCTCTGGGAACCCTGGTTCGAACACTGGGGGCCTGCCTGCTAGCTAACGACCAGACGATGACCGTGGCGAGGCTACGGCGAGCGGAGCATGACGGGAGCACGCACACACACAAGCACGGCAGGGACACGAGGAGCTACCCAAGTTCGGGCCACCGAGCGGTGTAAAACCCTACTCATGCTTGTCTGGGATTGCTATGGATTACAATGCTCTTGGGTACAAGGTAGAAGAAGGTGGAATCGCCCCCCTCTAAGGTAGCAGCACTGCCCCTTATATAGCTGCCTTGGTCCTCATCCCCCGAAAATATTGGCGGGAAGGGTTACCACACAACGGCAGTTCAAAGGGGGACAGGCGCTCAGTCTTATCCTAACAAAAGTAGTCTTCGTCTGCAAAGAGGCCGTTCATGACGCACTGGTGGGCTCGCCGATGACGTCCGCACTAGCGCGCCTCGTCACCGTGGTCTTCTTGCACCAAAGTGGTAAACTTTGGGACTTGCTTTGGCAGAGGCAGCTGCTACTGCTCCCTTATCACCAAAGAGGAAACTGCCCCTGACCGCGCCTGCTGGCATGGCCCCTGTCACCGTCGTCTTGTGCAGGCACGTCACCCACGTAGTGGGCACGCAGCCGTGCAGCAGGCGCTACGCGGCTCCCCCCAGCGGAGGGCCTCGCGGGAGGCCGCCTCGCGAGGGAGGCCTCACGAGGCTGCCTACCGCAGAAGGTGGTCTTCGGTAGCACCTCCCCTTGTGGAGTGGGCCTCGCAAGGCCTGGCCCTCGCGAGGCATCTTGCTTCGCGGTGCCCACGGCTGGGCCGCCTCTTGAGCTCTTCGCTGGATGTCGCTTCCTGGGCCGCAGGCAGACGGCCCGTGGTACCCCAATTTCCACTAGGCTGACACCGTCAGATCAATGATGCAAACATAAAGGAAATTAAAGAGTAGAAGAAGGGATGGGGGCTTACTCCTCCTGTTCCTCCTCATCAAGGGCGGAGATGTCCCAGTGCACCCTACTCCCGGGACCAGAGGCTATTGCCGGAGGGGAAGGCACCCGAGCATGCTTCGCTGCCGGCTGAACCTGTGGCTGGGAGGCCTCTATTCTTTCCGTTGTCGGCTGAGCCTATTGCCAGGAAGCCTTTGCTATGGTTTCTGTTACCGGTGGAGCTTGATCCTGGGAGACATCTGCTTCATCTCCTGTGCAGGCAAATTCTTCTGTGGCAGGCTCAGTGCGTCGTGGCCTCCTCTAGGTAGGCCTCCTCACGGTTTTAGGCGCCCTGGCAGCCCTTCTAGTAACTGGAGGGGCAGGGGGCTCTTCTGACAGGCGCCCTTCTCCAAAGCCACCGCTTGCCGACTGAGAAGGCCCAGCACTGCCTGCCGGCTATGAAAGTTTGGCGACTCCGGCAGCTTCCACTCTCTTAGCAAGCAGCTCCAGTTCATATGGTTTGGTAGGATGGATCAGATCAGTCTCTTCCTTCTCGGGACTCTCTACCAGATCCTCAAACCACTTGTCTTCAACTTCTTCCGGGGGTGGCGTCCATGTGCCGATGATGCCTTGGGCATTGCAGTCTGACATCTTTGCCAGGATCGATGGAATCCTTAGCTATGTTGTTGCACAAAGGGACTATCATCTCTGGCAACTTGTGCTCGTAGCCCCTGTTGAACGATTTCTAGATGATGTAGTCATGCTCCAACACTGTCAAGTTGTTAGCCAAGCCGGGACGGAGCCGCATGGTGTCGCCGGCACCATTATACTCCCAGGCCATCCGTGAACTCCTCTGCAATGGAGCTATCCGGCGCCGGAGGAAGTCTGCGCCAACCATCTCTATGGTCAGGCCGGCAGCATGGATATCCAGCGCAGAGCGATGACCAACTCTTCATCCTCGGGACCCACATCTGACCAGCGGGGGCTTCTCGTGAGCTTCGTGGTTGCCATTTGGCAATAGTCCGGAAAATCTTCCAGTTTGATCCAGCACTACTCTACGCTCCATTCTGGCGATGTGCCAGTTCCCCTCAAGATATTCACTCTTCCTGGCAGGCCTCAAAATCCATGTCACGCTACCGAAAATAGCATCGCCCTCAATCAGCGGTGAGTAAAAATGGCAGAACAGTGGCACATTTGGCACCACTCCCACTAAATTCTCACAAAGGTGAGCAAATACAGACATGCAGGTGACGGCGTTCGGATTAAAATCCAAGAGCCAGAACCCGTAAGTCTGCATCAGTTCATCGAAGAAATCCAAGAAGGGAGGGACCAATCCACAATAGAAAAATGCGGTGAAAAAGGCAAACTTATCGTCGCCGGCAGGATTGGATGCAGGTAGCACCTCGATGGTGTCGTGGTCCTTCGTCTTCACCGGCCACAGGAACGAATACCTGTCCGTGAGCTCAGCGACCTCTAGCGCCGGAGGGAACCAGGCGTGATCCTTTCGCTTCTGCGCCACGGCGGCGACCTCCTTCGACCCTTCTGCTTCCTTCCCTGATTTCTCTGCCTCCCTGATGGCTCTTGTCTTCGGAGCCATGGTGATTAGCAAGAGCTTGGATGGAGGGTGAGGGCGGAATGGCGCAAGGAGATGCGGCGGCGCAAGGAAGACGAAAGCAGCAGCAGCAAGGGGGGAAGAGATGGAATGGATGAATCGAGCATCACCCTTGCCATTACCTTTTTATGGGGAAGGCGCGGGGGCTGGCTCTTCACCACGCGGCATGGCACGCCTTTCCAGGCGCATGATGCCCACTCGGATCCTGTTCCTTCTCCCCCACGATCTTGCATTTAATGCGGAGATCCGTTACCATTAGCAACGGTAAGAAAGTAATTGGAGGCAGTAACTCTTCACCAGATCCATGCCTGTGTGTGTGAATGGGCCTAGCCCAGACAAGCGCACGCACGACTGGCCCAAGCCTGGGGGCTCCTGTCGGTGTAGTGAACAAAGGGTGTACATACCCCTGACCACTCACCGGCAAGTTGTAGCCTCTATGCCAGGAAGGACAAGATACGGTCACTAAATGCCGTGAAGAAGGCCTCGAGGAAGGTCATCGAGAAGTACTAGAATCACTTCAAGACCAAGATTACCGGGAAACATGCCTTCCCGGGATGAAGTACTCTACATCTCCTGCAAGAATAGAGCCAGCAAGCCAAGCTCTTCACCACCGCTCCACGCCAATAGCCTGTTGACAGATGGCGGGCATGCAGGCGAGTAGGTAGAAGCTGTCGGGCTACGTGGCAGTCCACCACACAAGAATTACCTTTATTGAAACCTGCCCAAGTGCGTGTCAAGGTAATAAGAGGTAGATGAGCCAAGCGGTGCAGACAGGGCTGGCCCCTTTGTCGGCATGCAGCATAGCATGACACCTAGCAGTGCATTAAATGCGCTTGTCCTATGCCGTCAGTGTTAGGTATGGTAGCACTACAGCCATTATCAACATGTACTTACCATTATGCCACTTTGGTGACACCTTTCAGCTATAAAAGGTGGCCCATGGCATCATTGTTAGGGATTGGGCACCTGTTAGTTAGTAACACCCCTGAGCACCTTGACGGCAAGGCTGAACACTTGTACAACAGAGCCTTTTACACACTTCAATCCACCAAAGCAGGAGTAGGGTTTTACGCATCCGTGCGGCCCGAACCTGCGTAAATTCCTTGTGTGCTGATCAAGGTTGTTTGTTGCTCTTTGTGTGCTGCGTCGCCCACCACATAACCTGGGAAGGGGCTTGATTCTGGCCTCATAGATTGTCGTACGTCGACAAGTGACGGCCCATATTGGCTGCCCCAGGTGCGTGACTGCGGCCGCTGGCGCGACCTTCGATCGCTGAATTGACTCTTGCCGTTGTTCGCATGCTGGGTTGTTGGCAGTGGATAAGCCACTTTCAGTGCCCGCTAGCCTGTCCTTTGAGTGTGAGATGTTCTCCTGGAGCTCCACTATCCTGTGGAGTATGTGGGTGAGGTCGGTCAGGAGTTTGGGGTCTCCTGGTGTGGTTTGGAGCCGGTCTGCTACTACTGCTGCCGCCTGGAGACTGCGGGCTGGGGTTGGTGGTGGTGCAGCCTCCGGGGCTGGCTCGTGTAATCCTATCCCTCGCTCCTGGCCTTGGTTGCCGAGGTCTTTGAGGAGGTTCTGTGGTTGGCGGCGTGGGCAATGTAGGCATTCGCGCGTCATTTTCTTGTTCCATCGTGCCTCGCGAGCCGAGACCTCCGGCGCTTTTTGCTGGAGCACGAGCTACGCATTTAGCTGGGTTACGCGGATGGCCTCCAACATCCTTGATGCTGGGTCAATGCTGGCGATGGGCATTGTGAGATAGTTCAGGAAATATCCTGTCACAGGTGGTAGCATGGACGCCGTATTTTAGAGGGCCGCTGCAGTTGTGGTGAAGCCCGCCGGAGAGCTTGTCGGGAGGCCTGTGCTGACTTGTGGCTGGGGCATCATTATGGGGTTGGTGTTTAGCTGCATCATGGCGGCTATCGGCCCCGATGTTGGCAGCTCGGATGTAGCGGCCTCCGTTGTAGTTGTCGTACGTAGCACGTTCATGGTTGGCTCAGTCATCATGACCCGATGGTGAAAATTTGCTTACAGGGCCTCAAATTGATACGTCCCCTGGTCGGTGAATTGCCGGCCTCTGAGCTTGGAGGGGATCCCGATTCCCCCGAGAGATCGAAGTAGGTGAGCTCGCGGATGGGCTGGAGGCCGGCATTCTCGTCCTCGTTTGTGAGGCAGAGTGGTGCCGTGCCGCCTTCCTCGATGTCCGAGGCCGAGGTGATGCTGATCACGCCGGTGTCTTCGTGAGCGTTGGGGTCGGCGACGAGGCAGTCCTCCGGTGTTTGGTTGAGGCAGCAACTGCCACAAACCATCGCGACCTACTAGATCATTGTTGCGGCCTCCATCCTGCGGATAGGACTGAGGCGGTTCGTGGGTCCCATCGGGCCTGACATCGGTGAACGTCTACCTGATCGAGCGTGACCACCGCGGGGTCCCTTGAGAGACCCTGAGATGATGGGGCTAGCCGGTGAGCTGATGTCGACCCAGCCTGCCTCGTCGGCGACGAACGTCAAGGAGCCAAAGGTTAGGCTTTCTCCCGGCGGTAGGCCGCTAGAAGCATAAAAAGATCTGATCCAAGATCGGTCTCTAGCCGGCACCGCCCGTGCCTGGCGTGCCAACTCATGGGTCAAAATACTATCAGATCCCTCGGTAGGGGTCCAAGCACAACTAGAAGTCATGTATCGGAGGTCACACGATGGGTTTATCCAGGTTCGGGCCTCCGTAGAGTAATTCCCTATGTCTTGCTGGTTTTGATGATTCATAATGGAGAGATACCTCATGTGAGGGGCTGCAATGGTGTATGACATAGCACTGAGAGTTTCCTACCTATGGATAGATGATTGATGACCCACAAGTATAGGGGATCAGTCGTAGTCCTTTCGATAAGTAAGAGTGTCAAACCCAACGAGGAGCAGAAGGAAATGACAAGCGGTTTTCAGCAAGGTCTTCTCTGCAAGTACTGAAAGTAGCGGTAACAGATAGTTTTGATAGCAAGATAATTCGTAATAAGTAACAAGTAGTAACGGTAACAAAAAGTGCAGCAAGGGGGGCCAATCCTTTTTGTAGCAAAGGACAAGTCGGAACGAACTCTTATAATAAGAAAAGCGTTCTCGAGGACACATGGGAATTTCATCTAGTCACTTTCATCATGTTTGTTTGATTCGCGTTCGCTACTTTGATAATTTGATATGTGGGTGGGCCGGTGCTTGGGTGCTGTTCTTAATTGAACAAGCCTCCCACTTATGATTACCTCCTCTCGCAAGCATCCGCAACTACGAAAGGAGAATTAGGATAACACTAACCATGGCATAAAACATATGGATCCAAATCAGCCCTATACGGAATAGCGCATAAACTAGGGTTTATGCTTTTGTCACTCTAGCAACCCATCATCTAATTACTACTCCACAATGCCTTCCCTTAGGCCCAAAGATGGTGAAGTGTCATGTAGTCGACGTTCACACGACACCACTAAAGGAAGCAACAACATACATATCATCAAAATATCGAACGAATACCAAATTCACATGATTACTTATGACAAGACTTCTCCCATGTCCTCAAGAACAAAAGTAACTACTCACAAATCATATTCCTGTCCAAGATCAGAGGGGTATTGAATAGCATTATGGATCTGAATGTATAATCTTCCACCAAATAAACCATCAACTACAAGATATAATCAACACTACTAGCAACCCACTGGTACCAATCTGAGGTTTTGAGACAAAGATTGAATACAAGAGATGAACTAGGGTTTGAGATGAGATGGTGTTGGTGAAGATGTTGATGAAGATTGGTCCTCCCACGATGAGAGGATCATTGGTTATGTCGATGGCTTAGATTTCCCCCTCCCGGAGGGAAGTATCCCCGGCGTAATCGCTCCCCCGAAGAGAAAAATAGCTCCTGCCCAGGTTCTGCCTCTTGACGGCGGCACTTCGTCCCAAAAGTCTTCTCTTGATTTTTTCTAGGGAAAATGGCTTCATATAGCAGAAGGAGGGGGCAGAGGCCAGCTGTGGGCCCCACAAGGCATCAGGGCCCGCCCGGGGGGGCCGCGCCCTGTTGCCTTGTGGGCAACTAGTTGGTCCCCTCTAGTATTTCTTTTCTCCAGTATTTTTTATATATTCAATAAAAAATCTCCGTGAAATTTCAGGTCAATTGGAGCTCTGTAGAATAGGTATCTCTGATGTGGCTATTTCAGGTCCAGAATTCCAGCTGCCGGCATTCTCCCTCTTCATGTAAATCTTGCAAATTAAGAGAGAAAAGGCATAAAAATTGTACCATAAAGTGAAATAATGATTAAAAACATAATAAATAACAGTAGGAAATCATGATGCAAATTGGACGTATCAACTCCCCCAAGCTTAGACCACGCTTGCCCTCAAGCAAAAAGTCGAAATCGATAATCATGACCACATGTTTAGAGAGAGAGAGACATCGATAAAAATAAAATACGGACATGGAGCATCATGATCCTTATTATAACAACAATATATCATCATAAAACTTCTCATGAAAAAAGTGATAATTCATCCACAAGTTAAAGTATGAACCATAAACCAAATTGAAAACTAACAAACTATGATCTCAGTCACTGAAGCAATTGCAATTCATCATATTATCAGAAAGAGTCTATGTAAGAGCTTTGTTTAGCAAGTTCACATACTCAACTATCATTTAGTCTTCTATGATTGCTGACACTCATGTCATACTTATGGGGCACAAGTTTCAGTCGAACACATAGAAAGATAGGGGCTTATAATTTTGCCTCCCAACGTATTTACCTCAAGGGTAATGTCAACAATAATAACTCATGATCACCTACATTCAACTGGATATATATGCATGGATCAATCCCCACCATATGATGTTTGCAAAAAGAGAAAATAAAAACGGAATAGAGGAGAATACTATTGACTCTTGCATGAAAGTAAATACATAAAGTAAAAGATAGGCCCTTCGCAGAGGGAAGCAGAGGTTGTCATGCGCTTTTGTTTTTGGATGTGCAAGCTCTTAATGTAAAGGAACGTCACTTTATATTGCCCCCGGTGATAGCGACCTTTATTATGCAGTCTGTCGCTTTTATTATTCCACCATCACAAGATCATACAAAGCTTATTTTCCCTTACAATAAAAGTTCATACATATTTAGGAGCAATTTTTATTGCTTTTGCACCGATGACAACTTACTTGAAGGATCTTATTCAATCCATAGGTAGATATAGTGGACTCTCATGGCATGAAACTGGGTTTAAGGGTTTTTGGATGCACAAGTAGTATCTCTACTTGGTGCAGATTTTTTTGGCTAGCAAAGATAGGGGGCAAACACCAAATGTTAGAGGATCCAAAACAATATAACTTCCATGTGAATATAAGCAAACATAACCCATTACGTTGTCTTCCTTGTCCAACGTCAACTAATTGACATAGAATATTTGATGGGGGCTCACAATCATAAAAGATGTCCAAGATAGTGTATTTATATGTGAGACCTCTCTTCCTTTATTACTTTTTCATGAATTGCTACAATGACCAATGCTATGTTTGTCAACTTCCAACAAGTTTTATCAATTATACTTCTTTTATATGAAGTCATCACTCCCCATGGGATTAGCATATGATCTTATTTTTATTCTTTCTTTATTTCTAAGATTGGATCATCAAAAGCAAAACACTCAACTCAAACTACTCTTTATTATATAACTTTCACACACGATTACATAGATAGATAGATCACAAAGCAAGCACTCGAAACTAAATCATACTAAAATTTTATTCCTCTAAATCAGGAAATAACTAAGGATCGAACTAAGATAGATAATGATGATGAAAAAGTGATGGTGATACGATACCGGGGCGCCTCCCCCAAGCTTGGCACAAGGCAAGGGGAGTGCCCATACCCGTGTACTCAAGTATCCTTCTTTGGTGATGGTGGTGATGGTGAGGTGGTGGGCTTGTCCTCCATCTTGCAAGGCATAGGCTCTCCATCATAAAAGGACGAACGTGTTTCTGGAGTCCTGAAATTTGCAGCTAAACTCATACCTTTGAACTTGGCCTCATACTCAAAATTTTGGTTTTGTAGATCATATATTTGGGCCTGAAGATAATCAATCCGATCATTGAGCTTGAAGATGACGTCCCCAATATTCTTGCCATCCATCGTGATCATGGAGTGGTTAGCACAAAGTCCGCGCTCCACCATGCGCTGGCAGTTGAAGATCTCCTGTTCCACCGCTTCCAGCCTGGCCTTCTCGCTCCCGGTCTTCTTAGGTCCTTGAACGTCCCGGATGTGGAGCACCCTCTCACGCATCTCAATGGCTTGAGGGTGCTTCATCACCTCTGGTAGGTATGGATTGATGACCTTCCATAGAACTTGTCCTTGGACGAGCTTGGAGACGTCATGGCGACCTAGATCTGTCAGAAAAATAGCCTGAAACAAGAACAGAGGAGAAACTTGCAATACGGTGGTCAAAACATACGGGAGTATATATAAAGAATTTTTATCTTGCAAAACAAGCATACGGGAAGAAAACAGAGTCGGGAAGGCACACGTGGGGCCCACAAGGCATCACGGCACGCCCCGGGGGGGTCGCGCCCTGTTGCCTTTTGGTTGACACATGGGTCCCCTCGGCTGTTTCTTATTTTTGCAATTTTTCTAATATTCCAAAACTGACAGAAATATTTTTTATGGAATTTTTGGAGTCGGTTTACTTACCGTATCACAAACCTACCCCTTTTCAGGGTTCTGGTGCGTTCCGGAAGGACACTTCTATGTGCTGTTCTGGTGTAATTGTTTCAATAATATTAGTTTCAACATTAATGGGAGTACCTGAATTATAATGCTTAATTCTTTGCCCATTCACCACTCTCGGATTATTGCCTTCGGAGTTGTTTATTTTGATGGCTCCGGAGCGATAAACTTCTTCGATGACATATGGCCCCTCCCATTTAGAGAGAAGTTTTCCTACAAAGAATCTCAAACAAGAATTGTATAATAGAACATGATCACCTACTTTGAATTCCCGTTTCTGAATTCTTTTGTCATGCCATCTTTTAACTTTTTCTTTAAACAACTTAGCATTTTCATAGGCTTGGGTTCTCCATTCATCTAAAGAGCTAATATCAAATAACCTCTTCTCACCGGCAAGTTTAAAATCATTGTTAAGTTCTTTAATTGCCCAATAAGCTATATGTTCTAACTCAAGAGGTAAATGACATGCTTTTCCATAAACCATTTTATACGGAGACATACCCATAGGATTTTTATATGCAGTTCTGTAAGCCCATAATGCATCATCAAGTTTCTTAGACCAATTCTTTCTAGATGTATTAACGGTCTTTTGCAGAATCAATTTTATTTCTCTATTAGTTAATTCAACTTGACCACTAGACTGAGGATGATAAGGAGATGCAATTTTATGGTTAACATCATATTTAGCAAGCAACTTACGGAAAGCACCATGGATAAAATGTGAACCACCATCAATATCTAGGGACTCCAAACCTTGGGAATATAACTTCTTTAAGCATTTTAATAGAAGTGTTATGATCAGCACTACTAGTTGGGATAGCTTCTACCCACTTAGTAACGTAATCAACAACAACTAAAATATGAGTATACCCATTGGATTTAGGAAAAGGTCCCATATAATCAAAACCCCAAACATCAAATGGTTCAATTACAAGTGAATAATTCATAGGCATTTCCTGATGTCTACCAACATTACCAATTCTTTGACATTCATCACAAGAAAGGACAAACTTACGTGCATCCTTGAAAATAGTAAGCCAATAAAAACCAGATTGTAATACCTTGTGTGTAGTTTGGTCTCCCGCATGGTGTCCTCCATATGCCTCAGAGTGACACTTACGTAGGATTTGTTCCTTTTCATGCTCAGGTACACAACGTCTAATAATACCATCTACTCCTTCTTTATATAGATGTGGGTCATCCCAAAAGTAATGTCTTAAATCAAAGAAGAACTTTTTCTTTTGTTGGCATGTAAAGCTAGGTTGTATATATTTAGCAACAATGTAATTAGCATAGTCTGCATACCAAGGAGTATTACGAGAAGCATTTATCACAGCTAATTGTTCATCAGGAAAATCATCATTAATAGGAAGTGGGTCATCAAGAACATTTTCCATTCTAGACAAATTATCTGCTACGGGATTCTCAGCTCCCTTTCTATCAACAATATGCGAATCAAATTCTTGTAGCAGAAGAACCCATCTAATAAGTCTAGGTTTAGCATCTTTCTTTTCCATAAGATATTTAATAGTAGCATGATCAGTGTGAACAGTAACTTTGGAATCAACAATATAAGATCTGAATTTATCACATGCAAACACAACTGCTAAAAATTCTTTCTCAGTAGTAGCGTAATTTCTTTGAGCACTGTCTAGAGTTTTACTAGCATAATGAATAACATTCAATTTCTTATCAACTCTTTGTCCTAGAACAGCACCAACAGCATAATCACTAGCATCACACATAATTTCAAAGGGTAGGTTCCAATTAGGTGGTTGAACAATAGGTGCAGTAATTAAGGCTTTCTTAAGTATTTCAAAGGCTTCTACACAATCATCATCAAAAATGAATGGAACATCTTTTTGCAAGAGATTGGTAAGAGGTCTAGAAATTTTAGAGAAGTCTTTTATAAACCTTCTATAGAAACCAGCATGACCAAGGATACTTCTTATACCTTTGATATCTTTAGGACATGGCATTTTCTCAATAGCATCAACTTTAGCTTTATCAACTTCAATACCTCTTTCAGAAATTTTATGCGCAAGGACTATACCTTCATTCACCATAAAGTGGCACTTCTCCCAATTCAAGATAAGATTAGTGTCTTCACATCTCTGCAAAACTCGATCAAGGTTGCTTAAGCAATCATCAAAAGAAGTTCCGTAAACGGAGAAATCATCCATGAAAACATCAACAATCTTTTCACAAAAGTCAGAGAATATAGCAGTCATACATCTTTGAAAGGTAGCAGGTGCATTACATAAACCAAAAGGCATACGACGATAAGCATAAGTTCCAAAAGGACAAGTAAAGGTGGTTTTCTCTTGATCTTCAGGTGACATAGGTATTTGAGAGAAACCAGAATAACCATCTAGAAAACAAAAGTGTGTATGCTTAGACAATCTTTCTAACATTTGAACAATAAAAGGCAAGGGGTAATGATCTTTCCTAGTAGCTTTATTTAATTTCCTGAAATCAATTACCATCCTATAACCAGTTACAATTATTTGCGGGATAAGTTCATTTTTATCATTAGGAACAATGGTAATACCTCCTTTCTTAGGAACACAATGGACAGGACTTACCCATCTACTATTAGCTATGGGATAAATTATACCTGCTTCCAGAAGCTTTAATATTTCAATTCTTACCACATCCTTCATTCTAGGATTCAACCTTCTTTGATGATCAACAACGGGTTTAGCATCTGGCTCCATAAGAATTTTATGCTGACATAAAGTGGGACTAATGCCCTTAAGATCATCAAGAGTATATCCAATAGCGGCATGGTGCTTCTTCAGAGTTTTAAGTAATCTCTTTTCTTCATGCTCTGAAAGGTTAGCACTAATAATAACAGGATATATCTTCTTTTCATCAAGATAAGCATATTTAAGAGTATCAGGTAATTGCTTCAATTCAAACACAGGATCACCCTTGGGTGGAGGTGGATCTCCCAAGGTTTCAACAGACAAATTATGTTTCAGGATAGGTGCTTGTTTAAAGAATAATTCATCTATTTCATTTCTTTCATTCATATTCATGTCATTCTCATGCCCAAGCAAATATTGTTCTAAAGGATCAGTAGGAGGCACAGAAATAGAAGCAAGACCAATAATTTCATATTTATTGGGTAATTCTGTATCATGAGGTTGTCTATGAAACTTAGAGAAATTAAACTCATGAGACATCTCACCAAAATTAACACTAACAATTTCCTTAGTGCAATCAATCTTAGCATTAACAGTATTCAAGAAGGGTCCACCAAATATAATGGGACAAAAATCATCTTGTGGTGATCCAAGAACAAGAAAATTAGTAGGGTATTTGATCTTACCACACAAGACTTCAACATATCTAACAATCCCAAGTGGTGAAATAGTATCTCTGTTTGCAAGCTTAATAGTAACATCAATATCTTCAATCTCAACATGTGCAATATCATTCATAACTTCTTGATAGAGAGTAAACGGAATAGCACTCACACTAGCACCAATATCACATAAACCGTGATATCAATGATCTCCAATTTTAACATAAATAACAGGCATGCCAACTACAGGTTTGTTTTTATCTTTAGTGTCTGGCTTAGCAATTCTAGTTGCTTCATCACAGAAATATATGACATGTCCATCAATATTATCAACCAAAAGATATTTAACCATTGCAACACTAGGCTCAACGTTAATTTGTTCAGAAGGTCTAGGTGCTCTAATACTACTCTTATTAACCACAGTTGAAGCTTTAGCATGCTCCTTAATCCTAACAGGGAAAGGAGGTTTCTCAATATAAGCAGCAGGCACAACTTGATCAACATGGTAAACAATTGTTTCTTGTTTAACTCTAACAGGTTCTTCATTCAATTCAATAGGTGGATGATATTTAAACCATTTCTCCTTAGGGAGATCAACATGAGAAGAAAAAGATTCACAAAAGGTGGCTACTATCTCAGAGTCAAGTCCATATTTAGTACTAAACTTACGAAAAGCATCAGTTTCCATAAAAGATTTAACACAATCAAACTCAAGATTTATACCTGACTCATTACCTTTGTCGATTTCCCAATCTTCATAGTTACGTTTAATTCTTTCTAGAAGATCCCATCTGGATTCAATAGTTTTTGTCATAAAGGAACCAGCAGAAGAAGTATTGAGTATGGATTGATCATTATAAGAAAGCCGAGCATAAAAGTTTTGAAGAATTATTTCTCTTGAGAGCCCATGATTGGGGCATGTGTGCAACATATACTTAAGCCTCCCCCAAGCTTGAGCGATACTTTCTCCTTCACGAGGCCAAAAATTATATATATAATTCCTATCACGATGAACCAAATGCATAGGATAAAATTTCTGGTGGAATTCGAGCTTCAACCGGTTCTAGTCCCATGTTTCAGTATCATCACATAGCCTATACCATGTCCATGCCTTTCCCTCCAAAGATAAAGGGAATGCTTTCTTCTTAACTCCATCTCCGGATAAACCTGCAAGCTTAAACAATCCACAAATTTCATCCACATAGATCAAGTGCATATCAGGATTTACCGTTCCATCACCTGCATAAGGATTAGCTAGCAGTTTCTCTATCATACCCAAAGGAATTTCATAATAAATATTTTCAGTAGGTTCAATAGGTTGAGGAGCAACTCTTGTTGATTCCGGTCGAGGTGAAGATACCCCGAACAAGCCCCTCAAAGGATTACTTTCCATAGTGACAAGTGATAATAAATTTCAGCACGTAATATAAATGTTTCCTTACCAAATTTCGCTCACCAAAGGCGCTTCACTCCCCAGCAACGGTGCCAGAAAAGAGTCTTGATGACCCACAAGTATAGGGGATCAATCGTAGTCCTTTCGATAAGTACGAGTGTCAAACCCAACGAGGAGCAGAAGGAAATGACAAGCGGTTTTCAGCAAGGTATTCTCTGCAAGTACTGAAAGTAGCGGTAACAGATAGTTTTGATAGCAAGATAATTCATAACAAGTAACAAGTAGTAACGATAACAAAAAGTGCAGCTAGGGGGCCCAATCCTTTTTGTAGCAAAGGACAAGCTTGAACGAACTCGTATAATAAGCAAAGCGTTCTCGAGGACACATGGGAATTTCATCTAGTCAATTTCATCATGTTTGTTTGATTCGCATTCGCTACTTTGATAATTTGATATGTGGGTGGACCAGTGCTTGGGTGTTATTCTTACTTGAACAAGCCTCCCACTTATGATTACCCCCTCTCGCAAGCATCCGCAACTACGAAAGAAGAATTAAGATAACTCTAACCATAGCATGAAACATATGGATCCAAATCAGTCCCTTACGGAATAGCGCATAAACTAGGGTTTAAGCTTCTTTCACTCTAGCAACCCATCATCTAATTACTACTCCACAATTCCTTCCCTTAGGCACAAAGATGGTGAAGTGTCATGTAGTCAACGTTCACACGACACCACTAAAGGAAGCAACAACATACATATCATCAAAATATCAAACGAATACCAAATTCACATGATTACTTATGACAAGACTTCTCCCATGTCATCAAGAACAAAAGTAACTACTCACAAATCATATTCATGTTCAAGATTAGAGGGATATTGAATAGCATTAAGGATCTAAACATATAATCTACCATCAAATAAACCAACTGGCATCAACTACAAGATGTAATCAACACTACTAGCAACCCACATGTACCAATCTGAGGTTTTGAGACAAAGATTGAATACAAGAGATGAACTAGGGTTTGAGATGAGATGGTGCTGGTGAAGATGTTGATGAAGATTTTTCCTCCGACGATGAGAGGATCGTTGGTGATGTCGATGCCTTCGATTTCCCCCTCCCGGAGGGAAGTATCCCCGGCGGAATCGCTCTGCCGGAGAGCAAAATAACTCCTGCCCAGGTTCCGCCTTGAGACGGTGGCGCTTCGTCCTGAAAGTCTTCTCTTCATTTTTTTCTAGGGCAAATGGCTTCATATTGTAGAAGGAGGTGGCCAGAGGCCAGCTGTGGGCCCCACAAGGCATCAGGGCGCGCCCTGTTGCCTTGTGGGCAACTGGTGCGTCCCCTCTAGTATTTCTTTTCTACAGTATTTTTTGTATATTCAATAAAAAATCTCCATGAAATTTCAGGTCAATTGGAGCTCTGTAGAATAGGTATCTCTGATGTGGCTATTTCAGGTCCAGAATTCCAGCTGCCGGCATTCTCCCTCTTCATGTAAATCTTGCAAATTAAGAGACAAAAGGCATAAGAATTGTACCATAAAGTGAAATAATGATTAAAAACATAATAAATAACAGTAGGAAATCATGATGCAAATTGGACATATCAATGATGAATGAGGACCCTAGACCTCCCTTTATATAGGTAGGAGAGGTCTAGGGTTTACACGGTAGATGCGATCTAGGGCGCTGCCGCCCTCTAGTCTTGGAGACCATGAAGGTCGTCTTCGCCTCCTAGGGTTTGCCCCTTGCATTGGGCCTAGCAGGCCCCTTGTAGTCAATGAAGCCAGGCTCCCTGGCGGTAGTGACCCCCAGTACAGGACCCCGTCACCTTGTGCAACAACACCGCCTGCGATTAAATTGTGATGATGATGCCAGAGTGTAATGCTCGGGCGTGTGTTTCCACGCTGGAAACCCCCGACGCCTGAGGAGGTGGTTGCTTGGCGCAATGGGTTGGCTGAGGCGGCGTCTAAAGTGGAGGAAGGCATTCCACCCGACGACACTAGTTGAAGTAGAGTTGATAAGAAGGAAGGTGGCGGCAGCTCATCTTTCCCGGGAGGCGGGTGATGACCCCACAAGTATAAGGGATGGCAACAGTCTTCGAGGGTAGTATTTCACCCAAATTTATTGATTCGACACAACGGGAGCCAACGAATATTTATAAGCCTTAGCAGTTGAGTTATCAATTCAACCACACCTAAGAAGTTATTCTCTGCAGCAAAGTATCATTAGCACAGTAGTATGATAGTTTTGATAATAGAGGTAACAGTAGCAATAGTGACAGTAACAGTTTT
This sequence comes from Elymus sibiricus, assembly GCA_039707655.1. Classification (NCBI taxonomy): domain Eukaryota; kingdom Viridiplantae; phylum Streptophyta; class Magnoliopsida; order Poales; family Poaceae; genus Elymus; species Elymus sibiricus. Next base: position 267,102,255 of record CM077676.1, on the reverse strand, counting down.
GTAGTAGTTGGAACATTAGCAGCAATAGTGGTAACTTAGCAAAGACAACATGAGCAAAGTGTATGCATTGTATCAGCGATGGATATTTATATGGATGACATTCATCATGTAACAGGCACAACCTAGAGTGATACACAATAGCTCCAATTCATCAATTCAATGTAGGCATGTATTCCGTATATAGTCATACGTGCTTATAATAAGACCTTGCATGACATCTTTTGTCCTACCCTCCCGTGGCAGCGGGGTCCAAAGGAAATCTAAGGGTAATTAAGGCCTCCTTTTAATAGAGAACCAGATCAAACCATTAACACATGGTGAATACATGAACTCCTCAAATTACAGTCATCCCCGGAGAGTATCCCAATTATTGTCACCTTGGGGTCTACGGTTCAGAACAATAACAAGTGCATATAACTAGCAGATAGGATCAAGAACTCATATATATTCATGAAGACATAATAGGTTCAGATCTGAAATCATGGCACTCGGGCCCTAGTGACAACCATTAAGCATAGCAAAGTCATAGCAACATCAATCTCAGAACATAGTGGATACTAGGGATCAAGCCCTAACAAATTGACTCGATTATATGACAAATCTCATCCATCTCCATCATCGTACAACAAGCCTATGAAGGAATTACTCACTCCCGATGGTGAGCATCATAGAATTGTTGATGAAGAAGGGCTGATGATGACGATGGCGACGAATCCCCCTCTTCGGAGCCCCGAACGGACTCGAGATTAGTCCTCCCGATGAAGAACAAGTGGTCGCGGTGGCTCCATATCGTAAAACATGATGAAACTTCTCCTCTTATTTTTTTCTCAGTAAGACGATAATTATGGAGGTGGAATTAGGTAAGACGGAGCCACGTGGGCCCCACAAGACATCAGGGCGCGCCCTGTTGCCTTGTGAGCAATTGGTGGCCCCCCTCCAGTGGATATTTGCACCAGGATTTTTTATTTATTCAATAAAAAATCTTCGCCAAGTTTCGTCCAATTCCGAGAACTTTTATTTCTGCACAAAAACAACACCATGGTAGTTTTGCTGAAAACAGTGTCAGTCCGGGTTGGTTTCATTCAAATCATGCAAATTAGAGTCCAAAACAAGAGCAAAAGTGTTTGGAAAAGTAGATACATTGGAGATGTATCAGCGGGTCCAGTAGAGGAGGGTTCTTCCTCAAAGGCGGCCCCGGTCCCCAAACGCCAGAAACGCCTGGTTAGAGGAAGCCAAACTATCATGCCTAGAGTCCCCTCCCCTGTTGTAGAGGAGTTGGAAGATGACGATGAAGATCAAGTGCCGCTGGCCCAGCTACGTTCCGTGAGGAACGCAATGGCGTGGGCCGGTACTTCTTCAGTGATGGAAGCGTCCTTCTATGGTGCATCGAGGCACTCATCCCCAGTGGCGTCAGTGATTGCCGGGAGCCATACCTGGGAAGCGACCATCTCCTTCGGCTCTGGTGAAGGAGAGGAGGACGATGGGTAAACCTTAACCCTCCTCTATGCGATTCCTTTGTCACGCCGCCCAACTCTTGCTGTCTGACTAAGGTTCTGTTCCTCTTATTGCAGGGAAGAGGAGATTAACCAGCGTCGGGCTAAGTGAGCCAGAGAGGATGCAGAAGTCAGGTCATCCCTGGGTCGTAGGGATGACCCTGGTGCTGCCGCTGACACCGTTGTCGGAAATGGCGATAACGCCATGCATGGGGATACTCCTGAGGCCACTACTCAAGAATCCCCTTGACTACCGAGTGAGGGCAACCATCACCGAGGCTGACTACCGAGTGGGGTTTGCTGAAGAAACAGTCCTTGTGCCCTTGGACGATGAATCAGAGCCTGTCCCGACAACAACTCTAGGTTTGTACCCCGGAGAATACTTTCACATGATCTTGACTGCCTCGGAGGTTCAATTCTCCCATCCTTTTTTTTTGGAGATGCAGGAGCAGAGCACCCCGTAGTGAGAACTAGGCCCGTGGTCGATGTCGAAGTAGAACATCACGCCGTCGTGCCTCCTACCACATCTGGAGCAGGGACATATCAGATGGAGATGGAGGACGCAGGTGCATCTACCCCGAAGGCTCCTCCCGTGAATGAGCCCGCCCAATCTGCCAACCCGCCGGAGCCCAGTCATCCGGGCGTGGGAACTTCAGGCGATCCAGGGGCTTCATCATCTGCAAGAGACAATGCCCCCTGATCGGGCAGAGCGGAGGCAGAGATTGATGACAAACTCATGATCTCAAAGACCTTGACGTTGGAATCAAAGAGGGATGCTCGAGACGATGCCACTGACAAGCAGTTCTTTGAGCTGGCCGTGAGGGGGTTCAGCAAACTATTGGCCTGACACCAGTGTCCCTAAGAAGAGCTCCTTTGCCATTACTAATGCATCAAGAAGTTGGAGGCGCACTTGCAGAAATGTGTAGAGGAGTTCCAGCAGCAGCACATTCTTAAGGTGGGACAGTTGGCCCAGCGTGAGAGAGACTTGGTAGCTAGAAATCAAGCCTTTGTCTTGGAGAGGGCAGCTTGGGACCTTGCAGTGGAGAAGAAGCAGGTGGAGCTCTCAGCCCTTGAGGTCTCTCTGACCCAGCAGAGGATATCACAAGAGGACCACGAGAAGGAGCTCCAGAGCCATGAGCACAGCCTGGCGATGGCTTTGTAGAAAGCTGAGGGTGAGTTCCAGGTCCGGCTCGCCTCGCAGGTTGAAGTGGCTCGGTAGTAGAAGGAGATTGCTCTTCAGGCGCAGTCTACTCAGCACCAAGAGCTTGAAGCCGCTGTTGCCAAGAAGGACCACCTGGCGGGGGTTGTCCAGGGCCTTGAACAGAGGCTTGCCAAGAAGGACCAGTAGTTGGCCGGCATGTCTGGATATGAGGGGGTCTCCAAGCGACTCATCACCGCCCTCAATCATCGTGCGACCGAGAAGGACAAAGAGCTAGAGGCCATCAAGATCATCCACATAGAGGCCACTACTGAGCTTGCTGACTTGTGAGCCGCCCATCAGCAATGCACAGATAACCTCCAAACTTTCCAGGCCAACGTCGACGAAGCGAATGGTCTTCACCAAGCTGCTGGGTCTGCTCTGGAAGTAGAAGACGAGGCCCGCTAGTCGTTGCTCAATGTCGTCAGCCATGGAGTCAGGTGCATCAACTCCAAGCTGGCCGACATGAAGATGAGGGCCTTGTACGTGACCTTCGGCACCGCAGAAGACAACAACTGGAGCCTGGGCTTCTTATTCCATCACGTCATCTGCCAGCTCGAGGAGTACCACAAGAGGTACACCGACAGGGTTGGGGTCGTCTCCAAGGAGATCCTCTCTCGAATAAACCACCATGCTCCTGGTACCCATCTTCAGGTAATTGGTAGGTCGGTTACCTCCCCTGCTGATGTTAAGGCAACAGAAGAGGTTGTAGCCCACCACATCGTGCGCATCATCCGAGGGTGTTTCGGGAGAGACATCGGCTCGTCAGTTGGGGGCAGTAGCCATGCTTGAGCCCTGTGCTCCTTTTATCTGCACTATTGTAATGGGAGAAGTGCCAAAATAATATTTGGTGTAACAGGCTTTATTTAGTTTTGAAGTTTTAAGCTCGGTATGCAGCTAGTTCTATGGTTCACTATGACATGTTGCTTCTTAACCGATTCCCCTTTTTTTGTACTCGCATATGTCCCACGTTGGCGGAATACCTCCGGGTGCGCACGCCCAGTCATGGCACTTTTTTAGGAGTGGGTCCAGTATAGCGGTCAACTAGGAACGCCGCCTTCCAGGGGCTTAACAACTCTAGAAGGAATTGTTGCCGCAATGATGTCGCCGGACGGGCCGGCACACGTCCACGAGCACGGAAACATTCAAGGATGCTCCTTCACATTCAGACTAAGTAAAAAATTTAAAGGATCGAGCTAAGAGGGCAACGATAGAAATAAAGCCTTTAGTATACTGAAGTGGAAGTATTTCAATTAGCTTTTCTGTTCTCCGGGTTGTCAGCAGGTGTCGGTGTATAAAAACATGGGTGTTCTCATACCCTGACTTATGCACAGACAGTTGCAGCCTTCCTGATGCCAAGAGCTTGCCAGAGGATTGCTCCCATCAAGACTCAAGACTAGGTTGATAAAACCATGAAGAAGACCTCCAGGAAGGTCATCGAGAAGTACTAAAGATCAAGATTACACTTGCCGGCAAGCTACACACCGGCAAGGCGAAGGACCTGGAAGCCCCGTGCCGACAAGCTTCCTTTACCTCACCATCGCTCCACCTCATCGATCAGCTAGTCACTTATCGATACGTGTCGAGCGGGCATGTGGTTTGGTGAAGCTTGTCGGGGCACGTGTCAGCATGCCGCTGGAAGATCAACTTTATTGCCACCTGTCCCGAAGGCGTGGCAATGGAATAGGAGGTAGCTGGGCGAGCGGTACAAGATCCTTGCCGGGGTTCGCTCCCAGTGTGACACCTAATGGCGCATTTAATGCCTTTGTCCTAATCCTGCAGAGTTAGGTATGATAGCACTGTTGCTGTCATTTCACCTTGTATTTACCATTTTGCCCCTATGGTGACCCATTAACCTATAAAAGGAGGCCCATGGCTACTCGTAGAAGGGTCGACACTTTGCTCAATTACGCGTAGTAGCTGCACTTCCCGCACACCTTGCCGGCAAGCTGCGCTCCTTTGTAATCTGAGCTCATACACAATCAATCCACCAAAGCAGGAGTAGGGTCTTACGCCTCACGGTGGCCCGAACCTGGGTAAATTTGCTGCGTGTTCTTGCATTGCTGAACCTGCTCTTCGTGCACGTCGATTCCCACAGCCGAACCGCAAAGGGATCATCTCAATCCCATAGATTGTCGTACATGTGACATCTTTGGTGCCCCAGGAATGGGTTCGCGTGTTGCGAACCTGTTTCAGCAGTGTGAGTGCCAGTTTCTTCATCATCATCTTTGATGGTGCCCAAGAAGAAGGGCGCGGCCGTGACAGCTCCTTCCACGTCCAAGCTACCATCGCAGGCGACCGCGGGAGCCGCAGGCGGCGCTGGCGGTGCAGGCAGTGTGGGTGGCATGTACAGAGGCGGTGGAGGCAGTCAGCTTCCTGATCGTGATGGCGATTCTAGCCATCACACTTGAGATGGCGGAGGTGGCCAACTTCCATGACGCTCTGGTGAACACAGCCACCATAGCAATGTGGTCCGGAGTGGTGCGAGTCAAGATCCAGTTGTCGCGACATCCAAGGACGGAGCAGCAATGTCCAAGAATGCTGCGGCGGGACGTACACCGCGACCATCGTAAGATGGGCGCGAAACGCTCCCTTGTGGCGCCGGCTGCTCCGGACGACGTCACAACAACGCCGAGCATGATCCTCATGATGCTCCGGCACCACCACCACCACCGCGTCAGCCCGTTGGCGAGCATACACCATGGCAGCAAGTTCGAGACGAAGTTCCTTCTGGCTCCGCCAGGAGTGGAGCGATGTCATGTTCCTCGCTCCCAGCCGTGCCAACCACAGTGGCGGAAGCCATGGCACGGGCCCAGATGCTGCTGAACTTCCCGCCGACGCCTGACAAGATGGAGGAATAGAGGGCAACCATCCAGAGCCTCATCTGTTTTGCTGACCCCGGTAAGACGCAGCATGCGGGACCTTCACAGCGACCACCCACGGCACCGGCAGGACCAGCTAGAGGTCGAGCCGGAGACGCTGCGCCAATGGAGCAGTCACCTCCGCGTCAACAACCATAGCAGCACCGGCAAGCTCGCCGATCTGATGAGCCCAACGAGGTGTCGATGGCATCGTCGGATCCGCGGGGCCAGCAAGACCAATGCCAAGTACTACAAGACCGGCAAGTCGAGGACGCCCGTACGACCATCGAGCGGCGTCGGGAAGCGCATCGTCAATCAGACGACCACAATGGACCGGTAGTGAACGAGCCAGCGCCAGGGTACCCTGGGTGCTTACCTTATGAGGTAGGCTGCCCAAAGTTCACTCGTGATCTGTGGCAAGTTCGTTGGCCGTCCTCCCGTGCCTTCAAGCCCGAATTGCCGGACAAGTACGACGGCAAGCTTAACGCAGACGAGTTCCTCGGGATCTACACCATAGCTGTCCAGGCTGCTGGTGGTAGAAATGAGAAGGTTCTTGCCAATTACTTCCCGTTGGCACTCAAGCCCAACATGAGGTCTTGGCTGATCAACTTGACGGAGGGCTCCATCTCTTCTTGGTCGGATTTGTGCCATGAGTTTGTTAGCGTAAACATCGGAGGCCACAAGCTTCCTGGTCAGCCCAGGGACCTGCACAAACTGCCATAGAGAGATGGCAAGCCCCTCCGCAAATATATCTAGAGATTTAGCCATGTGCACCACAACATTCCTGATGTTCATCCCGCAGCTGTCATTGCTGCATTCAACATGAATGTACGCAATCGCAGAATGCGACCTGAGATGAACATTGAGAAAGTGAGAACCATCAATGAGCTGTTCGCCTTGGCGGATAAGTGCGCACGTGCTGAGGAGGGGAGGCGACTTCCCGAGGAGGATGCTGGTGCTGAAGCTGATTCTGAAGACGACGATGCATCCACCTCGAAGAAAAAATGTTGGAAGCACAACCGCAAGCGCAAAGGCAAGACAGTGATGGCCGTTGAAGGATCTGGTACTCCCGGCAAGAAAGCCAAGACTGAAGGTGCCAGCAAGGAGACTGCCATGTGTACCTGCAGTCATGAGGCTGCAGCCGGTGACAAGTCCGAGAAGACCGATGGGCCGTACTATAAGATCCACCGCACCAAGGGCCATGACCTCCAGGAGTGCCGGCAAGTGGAGCAACTTGCCGAAAAACAGAAACAAGAATACGAGAAGCATGACAAGGAGAAGGGCCAGGATGGTGCCGGTGGGTCCGCAAAGAACCACGGTGGTCGTGGAGATCTTCGCGGCAAGGGCAAATAGTAGAAAGAGAAGCCGGCTAGAGGCCGTGACAAGAAAGAAGGAGAAGATGATGATGATGAGGACGAGGAAGACGAGTCTGATGAACAAGAGTTCTAGAAGGCTGTCGACGCCATGTGCATTAATGGAGGTGCATCTTTGCACTCGTCTCACCGGCTGCTCAAGCAATGGGCCCATGAGATAAATGCGGTGGAACCGGCAATGGAGGCCCAGAAACCACTCAAGTGGTCTTACACGCCCATCATTTTTGATGCCGAGGACCACCCTGATCGCACAACCGCGGTCGGGTGCTTGTCGTTGTTCGTTTCACCAAGAATCCGCAACCTCAAGGTAACAAAAATGTTGGTTGACGGTGGGGCCGGCTTAAACTTCATCTCTCCCGACGTGATCAAGAGGCTGCAAATCCCTGACGAGGATCTCAAGGAAACAGGCACCTTTCAAGGAGTCAACTCGGGGAGGACCTAGACAAAGGGCCAAGTTACCTTGCCGGTGACATTTGGCAGTGAGTTGAACTACCGGACGGAAAAAATCATCTTCGACGGCATTAAGATTCCATTGCCCTATAATGGAATTCTTGGTCGCCCAGCTCAGACAAAATTCATGGCGGCGTCCCATTATCCCTACAACACATTGAAGATGTCGGGGCCGATGAGCGTCATCACAATCCACTCCAACAAGGACGCAGTTATTTGCATCAACAAGCTCTACCGGGAGGCGGCAGCATCTGCCGACAAGGCACTTGCTCCTGCCGACATAGCTCCCGGGGGAGGAAAGAAGAAGAAGACCGGCAAGACCTCCGACAAGTCCTCCGGGAAGGGCACTACAGAGTGTAGCACACCTGTTGAGGACGAACCAGAGAGCTCTGCCATCAAGAGCAAGAAGGCCAAAGCTGCAACACCTGCAACAAAACAAGTCTCTGCGAAGGAGGACGGCACGGGCGGCACTTTCACCATAAGTGCCACCCTTAACAGCAAATAGGAAAGCGCGCTCGTCACTTTCCTGCGGTCGAACATCGATGTGTTTGCATGGCAACCATCTGACATTCCCGGTGTTCCCAGGGAAGTGATTGAGCACCACCTTGCCGTCTGTCCTAATGCGAGACCCATCAAGTAGAAGGTCAGAATGCAAGCTTTGGAGCGCCCAGAATTCATCACCCAAGAAATCCAAAAACTTGAAGTTGCCGGCCTGGTTAGAGGAGTACTGCATACAACTTGGTTAGCCAATCCTATTGTAGTTCGCAAGTCAAATGGAAAAATGGAGACATTGTATTGATTTCACTGATATCAACAAAGCTTGTCCAAAAGATCCTTTTCCTTTGCCGCGGATTGACCAGATTGTGGACTCCACTGCCGGCTGTGATCTACTCTCTTTCCTTGACGCCTACTCTGGTTACCACCAGATCTTCATGGCCAAGGAAGATGAGGAGAAAACCGCATTCATAACTCCATGTGGCACGTACTATTTTGTGCGAATGCCTTTAGGACTAAAGAGTGCTGGAGCAACTTTTGCAAGAGCTGTGCAAATTAGTTTTGGGCCACAGCTACACAGAAATGTGGAAGCCTATATGGATGATATAGTGGTCAAAACCAAGCATGCAGAAACACTGATTCAAGACTTAGAAGAAACATTTGCAAATTTGCGCCAGATCAATCTGAAGCTCAACCCCAAGAAGTGCATGTTTCGCGTCCCATCCGGCAAACTTCTCGGGTTCTTTGTATCTCAACATGGAATTGAAGCCAATCCCTACAAGATCAAAGCCATTGCGCAGATAGAAGCACCAAAGCGCGTCAAGAATGTGAGGCGTCTTGCTAGATGTGTTACCGCCTTGAGCAGGTTCATTTCCAAGTTAGCTGAGCGCTCCTTGCCGTTTTTCAAAATCTTGAAAAAGGCAGGTCCTATGAAATGGACCCCGGAAGTGGAGGCTGCACTCCAAGACTTGAAGAAATACCTCTCTTCTCCACCAGTCCTAGTTGCGCCTAAACCACAAG